>OZ005651.1:370656670-371044941 GCA_963930645.1 Salticus scenicus
GTATCGAAATCTGGCAAAAGTCTGCATAAAAGGGCTCTCCTGGCCAAATGGTTTAACTTTGGCAGGTCCCTGCTGTTCTGTTATGAAACTAGAATATCTTTTACACATTCTGGAAGTGATTGCGATCGCAAAGCTCTATTAATTGCTGTGGAATCGACTTTTAAAAATGAGAGGGCGTAAAATTCGACAAAAAAATTTGGCGACGAAATCAAGCACATGCCTTCATAAAAGGGCTCTCCTGGCCAAATGGTTTAACTTTGGCAGGCCCCTCGTGCTTTATCATGAAAGTAGACTTCGTGGGGCAGATTCTGGAAGTGATTGCGATCGCAAAGCTCTATTAGTTGCTTTGGAATCGGCTTTTGAAAAAAATTCTGTGAAAATCGCAAAAATTTTGGGTATCGAAATCTGGCAAAAGTCTGCATAAAAAGGCTCTCCTGGCCAAATGGTTTAACTTTGGCAGGTCCCTGCTGTTCTGTTATGAAACTAGAATATCTTTTACACATTCTGGAAGTGATTGCGATCGCAAAGCTCTATTAGTTGCTGTGGAATCGACTTTTAAAAATGAGAGGGCGTAAAATTCAACAAAAAAATTTGGCGACGAAATCGAGCACATGCCTTCATAAAAGGGCTCTCCTGGCCAAATGGTTTAACTTTGGCAGGTCCCTCGTGCTTTATCATGAAAGTAGACTTCGTGGGGCAGATTCTGGAAGTGATTGCGATCGCAAAGCTCTATTAGTTGCTTTGGAATCGGCTTTTGAAAAAAATTCTGTGAAAATCGCAAAAATTTTGGGTATCGAAATCTGGCAAAAGTCTGCATAAAAGGGCTCTCCTGGCCAAATGGTTTAACTTTGGCAGGTCCCTCGTGCTTTATCATGAAAGTAGACTTCGTGGGGCAGATTCTGGAAGTGATTGCGATCGCAAAGCTCTATTAGTTGCTTTGGAATCGGCTTTTGAAAAAAATTCTGTGAAAATCGCAAAAATTTTGGGTATCGAAATCTGGCAAAAGTCTGCATAAAAGGGCTCTCCTGGCCAAATGGTTTAACTTTGGCAGGTCCCTGCTGTTCTGTTATGAAACTAGAATATCTTTTACACATTCTGGAAGTGATTGCGATCGCAAAGCTCTATTAGTTGCTGTGGAATCGACTTTTAAAAATGAGAGGGCGTAAAATTCGACAAAAAAATTTGGCGACGAAATCGAGCACATGCCTTCATAAAAGGGCTCTCCTGGCCAAATGGTTTAACTTTGGCAGGTCCCTCGTGCTTTATCATGAAAGTAGACTTCGTGGGGCAGATTCTGGAAGTGATTGCGATCGCAAAGCTCTATTAGTTGCTTTGGAATCGGCTTTTGAAAAAAATTCTGTGAAAATCGCAAAAATTTTGGGTATCGAAATCTGGCAAAAGTCTGCATAAAAGGGCTCTCCTGGCCAAATGGTTTAACTTTGGCAGGTCCCTGCTGTTCTGTTATGAAACTAGAATATCTTTTACACATTCTGGAAGTGATTGCGATCGCAAAGCTCTATTAGTTGCTGTGGAATCGACTTTTAAAAATGAGAGGGCGTAAAATTCGACAAAAAAATTTGGCGACGAAATCGAGCACATGCCTTCATAAAAGGGCTCTCCTGGCCAAATGGTTTAACTTTGGCAGGTCCCTCGTGCTTTATCATGAAAGTAGACTTCGTGGGGCAGATTCTGGAAGTGATTGCGATCGCAAAGCTCTATTAGTTGCTTTGGAATCGGCTTTTGAAAAAAATTCTGTGAAAATCGCAAAAATTTTGGGTATCGAAATCTGGCAAAAGTCTGCATAAAAGGGCTCTCCTGGCCAAATGGTTTAACTTTGGCAGGTCCCTGCTGTTCTGTTATGAAACTAGAATATCTTTTACACATTCTGGAAGTGATTGCGATCGCAAAGCTCTATTAGTTGCTGTGGAATCGACTTTTAAAAATGAGAGGGCGTAAAATTCGACAAAAAAATTTGGCGACGAAATCGAGCACATGCCTTCATAAAAGGGCTCTCATGGCCAAATGGTTTAACTTTGGCAGGTCCCTCGTGCTTTAACATGAAAGTAGACTTCGTGGGGCAGATTCTGGAAGTGATTGCGATCGCAAAGCTCTATTAGTTGCTTTGGAATCGGCTTTTGAAAAAAATTCTGTGAAAATCGCAAAAATTTTGGGTATCGAAATCTGGCAAAAGTCTGCATAAAAGGGCTCTCCTGGCCAAATGGTTTAACTTTGGCAGGTCCCTGCTGTTCTGTTATGAAACTAGAATATCTTTTACACATTCTGGAAGTGATTGCGATCGCAAAGCTCTATTAGTTGCTGTGGAATCGACTTTTAAAAATGAGAGGGCGTAAAATTCGACAAAAAAATTTGGCGACGAAATCAAGCACATGCCTTCATAAAAGGGCTCTCCTGGCCAAATGGTTTAACTTTGGCAGGCCCCTCGTGCTTTATCATGAAAGTAGACTTCGTGGGGCAGATTCTGGAAGTGATTGCGATCGCAAAGCTCTATTAGTTGCTTTGGAATCGGCTTTTGAAAAAAATTCTGTGAAAATCGCAAAAATTTTGGGTATCGAAATCTGGCAAAAGTCTGCATAAAAAGGCTCTCCTGGCCAAATGGTTTAACTTTGGCAGGTCCCTGCTGTTCTGTTATGAAACTAGAATATCTTTTACACATTCTGGAAGTGATTGCGATCGCAAAGCTCTATTAGTTGCTGTGGAATCGACTTTTAAAAATGAGAGGGCGTAAAATTCAACAAAAAAATTTGGCGACGAAATCGAGCACATGCCTTCATAAAAGGGCTCTCCTGGCCAAATGGTTTAACTTTGGCAGGTCCCTCGTGCTTTATCATGAAAGTAGACTTCGTGGGGCAGATTCTGGAAGTGATTGCGATCGCAAAGCTCTATTAGTTGCTTTGGAATCGGCTTTTGAAAAAAATTCTGTGAAAATCGCAAAAATTTTGGGTATCGAAATCTGGCAAAAGTCTGCATAAAAGGGCTCTCCTGGCCAAATGGTTTAACTTTGGCAGGTCCCTCGTGCTTTATCATGAAAGTAGACTTCGTGGGGCAGATTCTGGAAGTGATTGCGATCGCAAAGCTCTATTAGTTGCTTTGGAATCGGCTTTTGAAAAAAATTCTGTGAAAATCGCAAAAATTTTGGGTATCGAAATCTGGCAAAAGTCTGCATAAAAGGGCTCTCCTGGCCAAATGGTTTAACTTTGGCAGGTCCCTGCTGTTCTGTTATGAAACTAGAATATCTTTTACACATTCTGGAAGTGATTGCGATCGCAAAGCTCTATTAGTTGCTGTGGAATCGACTTTTAAAAATGAGAGGGCGTAAAATTCGACAAAAAAATTTGGCGACGAAATCGAGCACATGCCTTCATAAAAGGGCTCTCCTGGCCAAATGGTTTAACTTTGGCAGGTCCCTCGTGCTTTATCATGAAAGTAGACTTCGTGGGGCAGATTCTGGAAGTGATTGCGATCGCAAAGCTCTATTAGTTGCTTTGGAATCGGCTTTTGAAAAAAATTCTGTGAAAATCGCAAAAATTTTGGGTATCGAAATCTGGCAAAAGTCTGCATAAAAGGGCTCTCCTGGCCAAATGGTTTAACTTTGGCAGGTCCCTGCTGTTCTGTTATGAAACTAGAATATCTTTTACACATTCTGGAAGTGATTGCGATCGCAAAGCTCTATTAGTTGCTGTGGAATCGACTTTTAAAAATGAGAGGGCGTAAAATTCGACAAAAAAATTTGGCGACGAAATCGAGCACATGCCTTCATAAAAGGGCTCTCCTGGCCAAATGGTTTAACTTTGGCAGGTCCCTCGTGCTTTATCATGAAAGTAGACTTCGTGGGGCAGATTCTGGAAGTGATTGCGATCGCAAAGCTCTATTAGTTGCTTTGGAATCGGCTTTTGAAAAAAATTCTGTGAAAATCGCAAAAATTTTGGGTATCGAAATCTGGCAAATGTCTGCATAAAAGGGCTCTCCTGGCCAAATGGTTTAACTTTGGCAGGTCCCTGCTGTTCTGTTATGAAACTAGAATATCTTTTACACATTCTGGAAGTGATTGCGATCGCAAAGCTCTATTAGTTGCTGTGGAATCGACTTTTAAAAATGAGAGGGCGTAAAATTCGACAAAAAAATTTGGCGACGAAATCGAGCACATGCCTTCATAAAAGGGCTCTCCTGGCCAAATGGTTTAACTTTGGCAGGTCCCTCGTGCTTTATCATGAAAGTAGACTTCGTGGGGCAGATTCTGGAAGTGATTGCGATCGCAAAGCTCTATTAGTTGCTTTGGAATCGGCTTTTGAAAAAAATTCTGTGAAAATCGCAAAAATTTTGGGTATCGAAATCTGGCAAAAGTCTGCATAAAAGGGCTCTCCTGGCCAAATGGTTTAACTTTGGCAGGTCCCTCGTGCTTTATCATGAAAGTAGACTTCGTGGGGCAGATTCTGGAAGTGATTGCGATCGCAAAGCTCTATTAGTTGCTTTGGAATCGGCTTTTGAAAAAAATTCTGTGAAAATCGCAAAAATTTTGGGTATCGAAATCTGGCAAAAGTCTGCATAAAAGGGCTCTCCTGGCCAAATGGTTTAACTTTGGCAGGTCCCTGCTGTTCTGTTATGAAACTAGAATATCTTTTACACATTCTGGAAGTGATTGCGATCGCAAAGCTCTATTAGTTGCTGTGGAATCGACTTTTAAAAATGAGAGGGCGTAAAATTCGACAAAAAAATTTGGCGACGAAATCGAGCACATGCCTTCATAAAAGGGCTCTCCTGGCCAAATGGTTTAACTTTGGCAGGTCCCTCGTGCTTTATCATGAAAGTAGACTTCGTGGGGCAGATTCTGGAAGTGATTGCGATCGCAAAGCTCTATTAGTTGCTTTGGAATCGGCTTTTGAAAAAAATTCTGTGAAAATCGCAAAAATTTTGGGTATCGAAATCTGGCAAAAGTCTGCATAAAAGGGCTCTCCTGGCCAAATGGTTTAACTTTGGCAGGTCCCTGCTGTTCTGTTATGAAACTAGAATATCTTTTACACATTCTGGAAGTGATTGCGATCGCAAAGCTCTATTAGTTGCTGTGGAATCGACTTTTAAAAATGAGAGGGCGTAAAATTCGACAAAAAAATTTGGCGACGAAATCGAGCACATGCCTTCATAAAAGGGCTCTCCTGGCCAAATGGTTTAACTTTGGCAGGTCCCTCGTGCTTTATCATGAAAGTAGACTTCGTGGGGCAGATTCTGGAAGTGATTGCGATCGCAAAGCTCTATTAGTTGCTTTGGAATCGGCTTTTGAAAAAAATTCTGTGAAAATCGCAAAAATTTTGGGTATCGAAATCTGGCAAAAGTCTGCATAAAAGGGCTCTCCTGGCCAAATGGTTTAACTTTGGCAGGTCCCTGCTGTTCTGTTATGAAACTAGAATATCTTTTACACATTCTGGAAGTGATTGCGATCGCAAAGCTCTATTAGTTGCTGTGGAATCGACTTTTAAAAATGAGAGGGCGTAAAATTCGACAAAAAAATTTGGCGACGAAATCGAGCACATGCCTTCATAAAAGGGCTCTCCTGGCCAAATGGTTTAACTTTGGCAGGTCCCTCGTGCTTTATCATGAAAGTAGACTTCGTGGGGCAGATTCTGGAAGTGATTGCGATCGCAAAGCTCTATTAGTTGCTTTGGAATCGGCTTTTGAAAAAAATTCTGTGAAAATCGCAAAAATTTTGGGTATCGAAATCTGGCAAAAGTCTGCATAAAAGGGCTCTCCTGGCCAAATGGTTTAACTTTGGCAGGTCCCTGCTGTTCTGTTATGAAACTAGAATATCTTTTACACATTCTGGAAGTGATTGCGATCGCAAAGCTCTATTAGTTGCTGTGGAATCGACTTTTAAAAATGAGAGGGCGTAAAATTCGACAAAAAAATTTGGCGACGAAATCGAGCACATGCCTTCATAAAAGGGCTCTCCTGGCCAAATGGTTTAACTTTGGCAGGTCCCTCGTGCTTTATCATGAAAGTAGACTTCGTGGGGCAGATTCTGGAAGTGATTGCGATCGCAAAGCTCTATTAGTTGCTTTGGAATCGGCTTTTGAAAAAAATTCTGTGAAAATCGCAAAAATTTTGGGTATCGAAATCTGGCAAAAGTCTGCATAAAAGGGCTCTCCTGGCCAAATGGTTTAACTTTGGCAGGTCCCTGCTGTTCTGTTATGAAACTAGAATATCTTTTACACATTCTGGAAGTGATTGCGATCGCAAAGCTCTATTAGTTGCTGTGGAATCGACTTTTAAAAATGAGAGGGCGTAAAATTCGACAAAAAAATTTGGCGACGAAATCGAGCACATGCCTTCATAAAAGGGCTCTCCTGGCCAAATGGTTTAACTTTGGCAGGTCCCTCGTGCTTTATCATGAAAGTAGACTTCGTGGGGCAGATTCTGGAAGTGATTGCGATCGCAAAGCTCTATTAGTTGCTTTGGAATCGGCTTTTGAAAAAAATTCTGTGAAAATCGCAAAAATTTTGGGTATCGAAATCTGGCAAAAGTCTGCATAAAAGGGCTCTCCTGGCCAAATGGTTTAACTTTGGCAGGTCCCTGCTGTTCTGTTATGAAACTAGAATATCTTTTACACATTATGGAAGTGATTGCGATCGCAAAGCTTTATTAGTTGCTGTGGAATCGACTTTTAAAAATGAGAGGGCGTAAAATTCGACAAAAAAATTTGGCGACGAAATCGAGCACATGCCTTCATAAAAGGGCTCTCCTGGCCAAATGGTTTAACTTTGGCAGGTCCCTCGTGCTTTTCCTTGAAAGTAGACTTCGTGGGGCAGATTCTGGAAGTGATTGCGATCGCAAAGCTCTATTAGTTGCTTTGGAATCGGCTTTTGAAAAAAATTCTGTGAAAATCGCAAAAATTTTGGGTATCGAAATCTGGCAAAAGTCTGCATAAAAGGGCTCTCCTGGCCAAATGGTTTAACTTTGGCAGGTCCCTGCTGTTCTGTTATGAAACTAGAATATCTTTTACACATTCTGGAAGTGATTGCGATCGCAAAGCTCTATTAGTTGCTGTGGAATCGACTTTTAAAAATGAGAGGGCGTAAAATTCGACAAAAAAATTTGGCGACGAAATCGAGCACATGCCTTCATAAAAGGGCTCTCCTGGCCAAATGGTTTAACTTTGGCAGGTCCCTCGTGCTTTATCATGAAAGTAGACTTCGTGGGGCAGATTCTGGAAGTGATTGCGATCGCAAAGTTCTATTAGTTGCTTTGGAATCGGCTTTTGAAAAAAATTCTGTGAAAATCGCAAAAATTTTGGGTATCGAAATCTGGCAAAAGTCTGCATAAAAGGGCTCTCCTGGCCAAATGGTTTAACTTTGGCAGGTCCCTGCTGTTCTGTTATGAAACTAGAATATCTTTTACACATTCTGGAAGTGATTGCGATCGCAAAGCTCTATTAGTTGCTGTGGAATCGACTTTTAAAAATGAGAGGGCGTAAAATTCGACAAAAAAATTTGGCGACGAAATCGAGCACATGCCTTCATAAAAGGGCTCTCCTGGCCAAATGGTTTAACTTTGGCAGGTCCCTCGTGCTTTATCATGAAAGTAGACTTCGTGGGGCAGATTCTGGAAGTGATTGCGATCGCAAAGCTCTATTAGTTGCTTTGGAATCGGCTTTTGAAAAAAATTCTGTGAAAATCGCAAAAATTTTGGGTATCGAAATCTGGCAAAAGTCTGCATAAAAGGGCTCTCCTGGCCAAATGGTTTAACTTTGGCAGGTCCCTGCTGTTCTGTTATGAAACTAGAATATCTTTTACACATTCTGGAAGTGATTGCGATCGCAAAGCTCTATTAGTTGCTGTGGAATCGACTTTTAAAAATGAGAGGGCGTGAAATTCGACAAAAAAATTTGGCGACGAAATCGAGCACATGCCTTCATAAAAGGGCTCTCCTGGCCAAATGGTTTAACTTTGGCAGGTCCCTCGTGCTTTATCATGAAAGTAGACTTCGTGGGGCAGATTCTGGAAGTGATTGCGATCGCAAAGCTCTATTAGTTGCTTTGGAATCGGCTTTTGAAAAAAATTCTGTGAAAATCGCAAAAATTTTGGGTATCGAAATCTGGCAAAAGTCTGCATAAAAGGGCTCTCCTGGCCAAATGGTTTAACTTTGGCAGGTCCCTGCTGTTCTGTTATGAAACTAGAATATCTTTTACACATTCTGGAAGTGATTGCGATCGCAAAGCTCTATTAGTTGCTGTGGAATCGACTTTTAAAAATGAGAGGGCGTAAAATTCGACAAAAAAATTTGGCGACGAAATCGAGCACATGCCTTCATAAAAGGGCTCTCCTGGCCAAATGGTTTAACTTTGGCAGGTCCCTCGTGCTTTATCATGAAAGTAGACTTCGTGGGGCAGATTCTGGAAGTGATTGCGATCGCAAAGCTCTATTAGTTGCTTTGGAATCGGCGTTTGAAAAAAATTCTGTGAAAATCGCAAAAATTTTGGGTATCGAAATCTGGCAAAAGTCTGCATAAAAGGGCTCTCCTGGCCAAATGGTTTAACTTTGGCAGGTCCCTGCTGTTCTGTTATGAAACTAGAATATCTTTTACACATTCTGGAAGTGATTGCGATCGCAAAGCTCTATTAGTTGCTGTGGAATCGACTTTTAAAAATGAGAGGGCGTAAAATTCGACAAAAAAATTTGGCGACGAAATCGAGCACATGCCTTCATAAAAGGGCTCTCCTGGCCAAATGGTTTAACTTTGGCAGGTCCCTCGTGCTTTATCATGAAAGTAGACTTCGTGGGGCAGATTCTGGAAGTGATTGCGATCGCAAAGCTCTATTAGTTGCTTTGGAATCGGCTTTTGAAAAAAATTCTGTGAAAATCGCAAAAATTTTGGGTATCGAAATCTGGCAAAAGTCTGCATAAAAGGGCTCTCCTGGCCAAATGGTTTAATTTTGGCAGGTCCCTGCTGTTCTGTTATGAAACTAGAATATCTTTTACACATTCTGGAAGTGATTGCGATCGCAAAGCTCTATTAGTTGCTGTGGAATCGACTTTTAAAAATGAGAGGGCGTAAAATTCGACAAAAAAATTTGGCGACGAAATCGAGCACATGCCTTCATAAAAGGGCTCTCCTGGCCAAATGGTTTAATTTTGGCAGGTCCCTCGTGCTTTATCATGAAAGTAGACTTCGTGGGGCAGATTCTGGAAGTGATTGCGATCGCAAAGCTCTATTAGTTGCTTTGGAATCGGCTTTTGAAAAAAATTCTGTGAAAATCGCAAAAATTTTGGGTATCGAAATCTGGCAAAAGTCTGCATAAAAGGGCTCTCCTGGCCAAATGGTTTAACTTTGGCAGGTCCCTGCTGTTCTGTTATGAAACTAGAATATCTTTTACACATTCTGGAAGTGATTGCGATCGCAAAGCTCCATTAGTTGCTGTGGAATCGACTTTTAAAAATGAGAGGGCGTAAAATTCGACAAAAAAATTTGGCGACGAAATCGAGCACATGCCTTCATAAAAGGGCTCTCCTGGCCAAATGGTTTAACTTTGGCAGGTCCCTCGTGCTTTATCATGAAAGTAGACTTCGTGGGGCAGATTCTGGAAGTGATTGCGATCGCAAAGCTCTATTAGTTGCTTTGGAATCGGCTTTTGAAAAAAATTCTGTGAAAATCGCAAAAATTTTGGGTATCGAAATCTGGCAAAAGTCTGCATAAAAGGGCTCTCCTGGCCAAATGGTTTAACTTTGGCAGGTCCCTGCTGTTCTGTTATGAAACTAGAATATCTTTTACACATTCTGGAAGTGATTGCGATCGCAAAGCTCTATTAGTTGCTGTGGAATCGACTTTTAAAAATGAGAGGGCGTAAAATTCGACAAAAAAATTTGGCGACGAAATCGAGCACATGCCTTCATAAAAGGGCTCTCCTGGCCAAATGGTTTAACTTTGGCAGGTCCCTCGTGCTTTATCATGAAAGTAGACTTCGTGGGGCAGATTCTGGAAGTGATTGCGATCGCAAAGCTCTATTAGTTGCTTTGGAATCGGCGTTTGAAAAAAATTCTGTGAAAATCGCAAAAATTTTGGGTATCGAAATCTGGCAAAAGTCTGCATAAAAGGGCTCTCCTGGCCAAATGGTTTAACTTTGGCAGGTCCCTGCTGTTCTGTTATGAAACTAGAATATCTTTTACACATTCTGGAAGTGATTGCGATCGCAAAGCTCTATTAGTTGCTGTGGAATCGACTTTTAAAAATGAGAGGGCGTAAAATTCGACAAAAAAATTTGGCGACGAAATCGAGCACATGCCTTCATAAAAGGGCTCTCCTGGCCAAATGGTTTAACTTTGGCAGGTCCCTCGTGCTTTATCATGAAAGTAGACTTCGTGGGGCAGATTCTGGAAGTGATTGCGATCGCAAAGCTCTATTAGTTGCTTTGGAATCGGCTTTTGAAAAAAATTCTGTGAAAATCGCAAAAATTTTGGGTATCGAAATCTGGCAAAAGTCTGCATAAAAGGGCTCTCCTGGCCAAATGGTTTAACTTTGGCAGGTCCCTGCTGTTCTGTTATGAAACTAGAATATCTTTTACACATTCTGGAAGTGATTGCGATCGCAAAGCTCTATTAGTTGCTGTGGAATCGACTTTTAAAAATGAGAGGGCGTAAAATTCGACAAAAAAATTTGGCGACGAAATCGAGCACATGCCTTCATAAAAGGGCTCTCCTGGCCAAATGGTTTAATTTTGGCAGGTCCCTCGTGCTTTATCATGAAAGTAGACTTCGTGGGGCAGATTCTAGAAGTGATTGCGATCGCAAAGCTCTATTAGTTGCTTTGGAATCGGCTTTTGAAAAAAATTCTGTGAAAATCGCAAAAATTTTGGGTATCGAAATCTGGCAAAAGTCTGCATAAAAGGGCTCTCCTGGCCAAATGGTTTAACTTTGGCAGGTCCCTGCTGTTCTGTTATGAAACTAGAATATCTTTTACACATTCTGGAAGTGATTGCGATCGCAAAGCTCTATTAGTTGCTGTGGAATCGACTTTTAAAAATGAGAGGGCGTAAAATTCGACAAAAAAATTTGGCGACGAAATCGAGCACATGCCTTCATAAAAGGGCTCTCCTGGCCAAATGGTTTAACTTTGGCAGGTCCCTCGTGCTTTATCATGAAAGTAGACTTCGTGGGGCAGATTCTGGAAGTGATTGCGATCGCAAAGCTCTATTAGTTGCTTTGGAATCGGCTTTTGAAAAAAATTCTGTGAAAATCGCAAAAATTTTGGGTATCGAAATCTGGCAAAAGTCTGCATAAAAGGGCTCTCCTGGCCAAATGGTTTAACTTTGGCAGGTCCCTGCTGTTCTGTTATGAAACTAGAATATCTTTTACACATTCTGGAAGTGATTGCGATCGCAAAGCTCTATTAGTTGCTGTGGAATCGACTTTTAAAAATGAGAGGGCGTAAAATTCGACAAAAAAATTTGGCGACGAAATCGAGCACATGCCTTCATAAAAGGGCTCTCCTGGCCAAATGGTTTAACTTTGGCAGGTCCCTCGTGCTTTATCATGAAAATAGACTTCGTGGGGCAGATTCTGGAAGTGATTGCGATCGCAAAGCTCTATTAGTTGCTTTGGAATCGGCTTTTGAAAAAAATTCTGTGAAAATCGCAAAAATTTTGGGTATCGAAATCTGGCAAAAGTCTGCATAAAAGGGCTCTCCTGGCCAAATGGTTTAACTTTGGCAGGTCCCTGCTGTTCTGTTATGAAACTAGAATATCTTTTACACATTCTGGAAGTGATTGCGATCGCAAAGCTCTATTAGTTGCTGTGGAATCGACTTTTAAAAATGAGAGGGCGTAAAATTCGACAAAAAAATTTGGCGACGAAATCGAGCACATGCCTTCATAAAAGGGCTCTCCTGGCCAAATGGTTTAACTTTGGCAGGTCCCTCGTGCTTTATCATGAAAGTAGACTTCGTGGGGCAGATTCTGGAAGTGATTGCGATCGCAAAGCTCTATTAGTTGCTTTGGAATCGGCTTTTGAAAAAAATTCTGTGAAAATCGCAAAAATTTTGGGTATCGAAATCTGGCAAAAGTCTGCATAAAAGGGCTCTCCTGGCCAAACGGTTTAACTTTGGCAGGTCCCTGCTGTTCTGTTATGAAACTAGAATATCTTTTACACATTCTGGAAGTGATTGCGATCGCAAAGCTCTATTAGTTGCTGTGGAATCGACTTTTAAAAATGAGAGGGCGTAAAATTCGACAAAAAAATTTGGCGACGAAATCGAGCACATGCCTTCATAAAAGGGCTCTCCTGGCCAAATGGTTTAACTTTGGCAGGTCCCTCGTGCTTTATCATGAAAGTAGACTTCGTGGGGCAGATTCTGGAAGTGATTGCGATCGCAAAGCTCTATTAGTCTTTGGAATCGGCTTTTGAAAAAAATTCTGTGAAAATCGCGAAAATTTTGGGTATCGAAATCTGGCAAAAGTCTGCATAAAAGGGCTCTCCTGGCCAAATGGTTTAACTTTGGCAGGTCCCTGCTGTTCTGTTATGAAACTAGAATATCTTTTACACATTCTGGAAGTGATTGCGATCGCAAAGCTCTATTAGTTGCTGTGGAATCGACTTTTAAAAATGAGAGGGCGTAAAATTCGACAAAAAAATTTGGCGACGAAATCGAGCACATGCCTTCATAAAAGGGCTCTCCTGGCCAAATGGTTTAACTTTGGCAGGTCCCTCGTGCTTTATCATGAAAGTAGACTTCGTGGGGCAGATTCTGGAAGTGATTGCGATCGCAAAGCTCTATTAGTTGCTTTGGAATCGGCTTTTGAAAAAAATTCTGTGAAAATCGCAAAAATTTTGGGTATCGAAATCTGGCAAAAGTCTGCATAAAAGGGCTCTCCTGGCCAAATGGTTTAACTTTGGCAGGTCCCTGCTGTTCTGTTATGAAACTAGAATATCTTTTACACATTCTGGAAGTGATTGCGATCGCAAAGCTCTATTAGTTGCTGTGGAATCGACTTTTAAAAATGAGAGGGCGTAAAATTCGACAAAAAAATTTGGCGACGAAATCGAGCACATGCCTTCATAAAAGGGCTCTCCTGGCCAAATGCTTTAACTTTGGCAGGTCCCTCGTGCTTTATCATGAAAGTAGATTTCGTGGGGCAGATTCTAGAAGTGATTGCGATCGCAAAGCTCTATTAGTTGATTTGGAATCGGCTTTTGAAAAAAATTCTGTGAAAATCGCAAAAATTTTGGGTATCGAAATCTGGCAAAAGTCTGCATAAAAGGGCTCTCCTGGCCAAATGGTTTAACTTTGGCAGGTCCCTGCTGTTCTGTTATGAAACTAGAATATCTTTTACACATTCTGGAAGTGATTGCGATCGCAAAGCTCTATTAGTTGCTGTGGAATCGACTTTTAAAAATGAGAGGGCGTAAAATTCGACAAAAAAATTTGGCGACGAAATCGAGCACATGCCTTCATAAAAGGGCTCTCCTGGCCAAATGGTTTAACTTTGGCAGGTCCCTCGTGCTTTATCATGAAAGTAGACTTCGTGGGGCAGATTCTGGAAGTGATTGCGATCGCAAAGCTCTATTAGTTGCTTTGGAATCGGCTTTTGAAAGAAATTCTGTGAAAATCGCAAAAATTTTGGGTATCGAAATCTGGCAAAAGTCTGCATAAAAGGGCTCTCCTGGCCAAATGGTTTAACTTTGGCAGGTCCCTGCTGTTTTGTTATGAAACTAGAATATCTTTTACACATTCTGGAAGTGATTGCGATCGCAAAGCTCTATTAGTTGCTGTGGAATCGACTTTTAAAAATGAGAGGACGTAAAATTCGACAAAAAAATTTGGCGACGAAATCGAGCACATGCCTTCATAAAAGGGCTCTCCTGGCCAAATGGTTTAACTTTGGCAGGTCCCTCGTGCTTTATCATGAAAGTAGACTTCGTGGGGCAGATTCTGGAAGTGATTGCGATCGCAAAGCTCTATTAGTTGCTTTGGAATCGGCTTTTGAAAAAAATTCTGTGAAAATCGCAAAAATTTTGGGTATCGAAATCTGGCAAAAGTCTGCATAAAAGGGCTCTCCTGGCCAAATGGTTTAACTTTGGCAGGTCCCTGCTGTTCTGTTATGAAACTAGAATATCTTTTACACATTCTGGAAGTGATTGCGATCGCAAAGCTCTATTAGTTGCTGTGGAATCGACTTTTAAAAATGAGAGGGCGTAAAATTCGACAAAAAAATTTGGCGACGAAATCGAGCACATGCCTTCATAAAAGGGCTCTCCTGGCCAAATGGTTTAACTTTGGCAGGTCCCTCGTGCTTTATCATGAAAGTAGACTTCGTGGGGCAGATTCTGGAAGTGATTGCGATCGCAAAGCTCTATTAGTTGCTTTGGAATCGGCTTTTGAAAAAAATTCTGTGAAAATCGCAAAAATTTTGGGTATCGAAATCTGGCAAAAGTCTGCATAAAAGGGCTCTCCTGGCCAAATGGTTTAACTTTGGCAGGTCCCTGCTGTTCTGTTATGAAACTAGAATATCTTTTACACATTCTGGAAGTGATTGCGATCGCAAAGCTCTATTAGTTGCTGTGGAATCGACTTTTAAAAATGAGAGGGCGTAAAATTCGACAAAAAAATTTGGCGACGAAATCGAGCACATGCCTTCATAAAAGGGCTCTCCTGGCCAAATGGTTTAACTTTGGCAGGTCCCTCGTGCTTTATCATGAAAGTAGACTTCGTGGGGCAGATTCTGGAAGTGATTGCGATCGCAAAGCTCTATTAGTTGCTTTGGAATCGGCTTTTGAAAAAAATTCTGTGAAAATCGCAAAAATTTTGGGTATCGAAATCTGGCAAAAGTCTGCATAAAAGGGCTCTCCTGGCCAAATGGTTTAACTTTGGCAGGTCCCTGCTGTTCTGTTATGAAACTAGAATATCTTTTACACATTCTGGAAGTGATTGCGATCGCAAAGCTCTATTAGTTGCTGTGGAATCGACTTTTAAAAATGAGAGGGCGTAAAATTCGACAAAAAAATTTGGCGACGAAATCGAGCACATGCCTTCATAAAAGGGCTCTCCTGGCCAAATGGTTTAACTTTGGCAGGTCCCTCGTGCTTTATCATGAAAGTAGACTTCGTGGGGCAGATTCTGGAAGTGATTGCGATCGCAAAGCTCTATTAGTTGCTTTGGAATCGGCTTTTGAAAAAAATTCTGTGAAAATCGCAAAAATTTTGGGTATCGAAATCTGACAAAAGTCTGCATAAAAGGGCTCTCCTGGCCAAATGGTTTAACTTTGGCAGGTCCCTGCTGTTCTGTTATGAAACTAGAATATCTTTTACACATTCTGGAAGTGATTGCGATCGCAAAGCTCTATTAGTTGCTGTGGAATCGACTTTTAAAAATGAGAGGGCGTAAAATTCGACAAAAAAATTTGGCGACGAAATCGAGCACATGCCTTCATAAAAGGGCTCTCCTGGCCAAATGGTTTAACTTTGGCAGGTCCCTCGTGCTTTATCATGGTTGGTTGGTTGGTTGTAGGATTTTAAGGCCGATTGACTCCTGATGTGTCCTAGGCCTAGAGGGGGAATGCCCTCCGTGGGGGTCTTTCTAAGGGGTCCTAGCCCGTATTTACGCCAGTTTCGGAGGAAACTACGGAAAACTCCGAACGGCTAGGTCGATGAGCGCGACCTGGGATCGAACCCGGCACCTCCCATCTACCAGCTTTGAGCGCAGAACCGTGCTTTATCATGAAAGTAGACTTCGTGGGGCAGATTCTGGAAGTGATTGCGATCGCAAAGCTCTATTAGTTGCTTTGGAATCGGCTTTTGAAAAAAATTCTGTGAAAATCGCAAAAATTTTGGGTATCGAAATCTGGCAAAAGTCTGCATAAAAGGGCTCTCCTGGCCAAATGGTTTAACTTTGGCAGGTCCCTGCTGTTCTGTTATGAAACTAGAATATCTTTTACACATTCTGGAAGTGATTGCGATCGCAAAGCTCTATTAGTTGCTGTGGAATCGACTTTTAAAAATGAGAGGGCGTAAAATTCGACAAAAAAATTTGGCGACGAAATCGAGCACATGCCTTCATAAAAGGGCTCTCCTGGCCAAATGGTTTAACTTTGGCAGGTCCCTCGTGCTTTATCATGAAAGTAGACTTCGTGGGGCAGATTCTGGAAGTGATTGCGATCGCAAAGCTCTATTAGTTGCTTTGGAATCGGCTTTTGAAAAAAATTCTGTGAAAATCGCAAAAATTTTGGGTATCGAAATCTGGCAAAAGTCTGCATAAAAGGGCTCTCCTGGCCAAATGGTTTAACTTTGGCAGGTCCCTGCTGTTCTGTTATGAAACTAGAATATCTTTTACACATTCTGGAAGTGATTGCGATCGCAAAGCTCTATTAGTTGCTGTGGAATCGACTTTTAAAAATGAGAGGGCGTAAAATTCGACAAAAAAATTTGGCGACGAAATCGAGCACATGCCTTCATAAAAGGGCTCTCCTGGCCAAATGGTTTAACTTTGGCAGGTCCCTCGTGCTTTATCATGAAAGTAGACTTCGTGGGGCAGATTCTGGAAGTGATTGCGATCGCAAAGCTCTATTAGTTGCTTTGGAATCGGCTTTTGAAAAAAATTCTGTGAAAATCGCAAAAATTTTGGGTATCGAAATCTGGCAAAAGTCTGCATATAAGGGCTCTCCTGGCCAAATGGTTTAACTTTGGCAGGTCCCTGCTGTTCTGTTATGAAATTAGAATATCTTTTACACATTCTGGAAGTGATTGCGATCGCAAAGCTGTATTAGTTGCTGTGGAATCGACTTTTAAAAATGAGAGGGCGTAAAATTCGACAAAAAAATTTGGCGACGAAATCGAGCACATGCCTTCATAAAAGGGCTCTCCTGGCCAAATGGTTTAACTTTGGCAGGTCCCTCGTGCTTTATCATGAAAGTAGACTTCGTGGGGCAGATTCTGGAAGTGATTGCGATCGCAAAGCTCTATTAGTTGCTTTGGAATCGGCTTTTGAAAAAAATTCTGTGAAAATCGCAAAAATTTTGGGTATCGAAATCTGGCAAAAGTCTGCATAAAAGGGCTTTCCTGGCCAAATGGTTTAACTTTGGCAGGTCCCTGCTGTTCTGTTATGAAACTAGAATATCCTTTACACATTCTGGAAGTGATTGCGATCGCAAAGCTCTATTAGTTGCTGTGGAATCGACTTTTAAAAATGAGAGGGCGTAAAATTCGACAAAAAAATTTGGCGACGAAATCGAGCACATGCCTTCATAAAAGGGCTCTCCTGGCCAAATGGTTTAACTTTGGCAGGTCCCTCGTGCTTTATCATGAAAGTAGACTTCGTGGGGCAGATTCTGGATGTGATTGCGATCGCAAAGCTCTATTAGTTGCTTTGGAATCGGCTTTTGAAAGAAATTCTGTGAAAATCGCAAAAATTTTGGGTATCGAAATCTGGCAAAAGTCTGCATAAAAGGGCTCTCCTGGCCAAATGGTTTAACTTTGGCAGGTCCCTGCTGTTCTGTTATGAAACTAGAATATCTTTTACACATTCTGGAAGTGATTGCGATCGCAAAGCTCTATTAGTTGCTGTGGAATCGACTTTTAAAAATGAGAGGGCGTAAAATTCGACAAAAAAATTTGGCGACGAAATCGAGCACATGCCTTCATAAAAGGGCTCTCCTGGCCAAATGGTTTAACTTTGGCAGGTCCCTCGTGCTTTATCATGAAAGTAGACTTCGTGGGGCAGATTCTGGAAGTGATTGCGATCGCAAAGCTCTATTAGTTGCTTTGGAATCGGCTTTTGAAAAAAATTCTGTGAAAATCGCAAAAATTTTGGGTATCGAAATCTGGCAAAAGTCTGCATAAAAGGGCTCTCCTGGCCAAATGGTTTAACTTTGGCAGGTCCCTGCTGTTCTGTTATGAAACTAGAATATCTTTTACACATTCTGGAAGTGATTGCGATCGCAAAGCTCTATTAGTTGCTGTGGAATCGACTTTTAAAAATGAGAGGGCGTAAAATTCGACAAAAAAATTTGGCGACGAAATCGAGCACATGCCTTCATAAAAGGGCTCTCCTGGCCAAATGGTTTAACTTTGGCAGGTCCCTCGTGCTTTATGATGAAAGTAGACTTCGTGGGGCAGATTCTGGAAGTGATTGCGATCGCAAAGCTCTATTAGTTGCTTTGGAATCGGCTTTTGAAAAAAATTCTGTGAAAATCGCAAAAATTTTGGGTATCGAAATCTGGCAAAAGTCTGCATAAAAGGGCTCTCCTGGCCAAATGGTTTAACTTTGGCAGGTCCCTGCTGTTCTGTTATGAAACTAGAATATCTTTTACACATTCTGGAAGTGATTGCGATCGCAAAGCTCTATTAGTTGCTGTGGAATCGACTTTTAAAAATGAGAGGGCGTAAAATTCGACAAAAAAATTTGGCGACGAAATCGAGCACATGCCTTCATAAAAGGGCTCTCCTGGCCAAATGGTTTAACTTTGGCAGGTCCCTCGTGCTTTATCATGAAAGTAGACTTCGTGGGGCAGATTCTGGAAGTGATTGCGATCGCAAAGCTCTATTAGTTGCTTTGGAATCGGCTTTTGAAAAAAATTCTGTGAAAATCGCAAAAATTTTGGGTATCGAAATCTGACAAAAGTCTGCATAAAAGGGCTCTCCTGGCCAAATGGTTTAACTTTGGCAGGTCCCTGCTGTTCTGTTATGAAACTAGAATATCTTTTACACATTCTGGAAGTGATTGCGATCGCAAAGCTCTATTAGTTGCTGTGGAATCGACTTTTAAAAATGAGAGGGCGTAAAATTCGACAAAAAAATTTGGCGACGAAATCGAGCACATGCCTTCATAAAAGGGCTCTCCTGGCCAAATGGTTTAACTTTGGCAGGTCCCTCGTGCTTTATCATGGTTGGTTGGTTGGTTGTAGGATTTTAAGGCCGATTGACTCCTGATGTGTCCTAGGCCTAGAGGGGGAATGCCCTCCGTGGGGGTCTTTCTAAGGGGTCCTAGCCCGTATTTACGCCAGTTTCGGAGGAAACCACGGAAAACTCCGAACGGCTAGGTCGATGAGCGCGACCTGGGATCGAACCCGGCACCTCCCATCTACCAGCTTTGAGCGCAGAACCGTGCTTTATCATGAAAGTAGACTTCGTGGGGCAGATTCTGGAAGTGATTGCGATCGCAAAGCTCTATTAGTTGCTTTGGAATCGGCTTTTGAAAAAAATTCTGTGAAAATCGCAAAAATTTTGGGTATCGAAATCTGGCAAAAGTCTGCATAAAAGGGCTCTCCTGGCCAAATGGTTTAACTTTGGCAGGTCCCTGCTGTTCTGTTATGAAACTAGAATATCTTTTACACATTCTGGAAGTGATTGCGATCGCAAAGCTCTATTAGTTGCTGTGGAATCGACTTTTAAAAATGAGAGGGCGTAAAATTCGACAAAAAAATTTGGCGACGAAATCGAGCACATGCCTTCATAAAAGTGCTCTCCTGGCCAAATGGTTTAACTTTGGCAGGTCCCTCGTGCTTTATCATGAAAGTAGACTTCGTGGGGCAGATTCTGGAAGTTATTGCGATCGCAAAGCTCTATTAGTTGCTTTGGAATCGGCTTTTGAAAGAAATTCTGTGAAAATCGCAAAAATTTTGGGTATCGAAATCTGGCAAAAGTCTGCATAAAAGGGCTCTCCTGGCCAAATGGTTTAACTTTGGCAGGTCCCTGCTGTTTTGTTATGAAACTAGAATATCTTTTACACATTCTGGAAGTGATTGCGATCGCAAAGCTCTATTAGTTGCTGTGGAATCGACTTTTAAAAATGAGAGGGCGTAAAATTCGACAAAAAAATTTGGCGACGAAATCGAGCACATGCCTTCATAAAAGGGCTCTCCTGGCCAAATGGTTTAACTTTGGCAGGTCCCTCGTGCTTTATCATGAAAGTAGACTTCGTGGGGCAGATTCTGGAAGTGATTGCGATCGCAAAGCTCTATTAGTTGCTTTGGAATCGGCTTTTGAAAAAAATTCTGTGAAAATCGCAAAAATTTTGGGTATCGAAATCTGGCAAAAGTCTGCATAAAAGGGCTCTCCTGGCCAAATGGTTTAACTTTGGCAGGTCCCTGCTGTTCTGTTATGAAACTAGAATATCTTTTACACATTCTGGAAGTGATTGCGATCGCAAAGCTCTATTAGTTGCTGTGGAATCGACTTTTAAAAATGAGAGGGCGTAAAATTCGACAAAAAAATTTGGCGACGAAATCGAGCACATGCCTTCATAAAAGGGCTCTCCTGGCCAAATGGTTTAACTTTGGCAGGTCCCTCGTGCTTTATCATGAAAGTAGACTTCGTGGGGCAGATTCTGGAAGTGATTGCGATCGCAAAGCTCTATTAGTTGCTTTGGAATCGGCTTTTGAAAAAAATTCTGTGAAAATCGCAAAAATTTTGGGTATCGAAATCTGGCAAAAGTCTGCATAAAAGGGCTCTCCTGGCCAAATGGTTTAACTTTGGCAGGTCCCTGCTGTTCTGTTATGAAACTAGAATATCTTTTACACATTCTGGAAGTGATTGCGATCGCAAAGCTCTATTAGTTGCTGTGGAATCGACTTTTAAAAATGAGAGGGCGTAAAATTCGACAAAAAAATTTGGCGACGAAATCGAGCACATGCCTTCATAAAAGGGCTCTCCTGGCCAAATGGTTTAACTTTGGCAGGTCCCTCGTGCTTTATCATGAAAGTAGACTTCGTGGGGCAGATTCTGGAAGTGATTGCGATCGCAAAGCTCTATTAGTTGCTTTGGAATCGGCTTTTGAAAAAAATTCTGTGAAAATCGCAAAAATTTTGGGTATCGAAATCTGACAAAAGTCTGCATAAAAGGGCTCTCCTGGCCAAATGGTTTAACTTTGGCAGGTCCCTGCTGTTCTGTTATGAAACTAGAATATCTTTTACACATTCTGGAAGTGATTGCGATCGCAAAGCTCTATTAGTTGCTGTGGAATCGACTTTTAAAAATGAGAGGGCGTAAAATTCGACAAAAAAATTTGGCGACGAAATCGAGCACATGCCTTCATAAAAGGGCTCTCCTGGCCAAATGGTTTAACTTTGGCAGGTCCCTCGTGCTTTATCATGGTTGGTTGGTTGGTTGTAGGATTTTAAGGCCGATTGACTCCTGATGTGTCCTAGGCCTAGAGGGGGAATGCCCTCCGTGGGGGTCTTTCTAAGGGGTCCTAGCCCGTATTTACGCCAGTTTCGGAGGAAACTACGGAAAACTCCGAACGGCTAGGTCGATGAGCGCGACCTGGGATCGAACCCGGCACCTCCCATCTACCAGCTTTGAGCGCAGAACCGTGCTTTATCATGAAAGTAGACTTCGTGGGGCAGATTCTGGAAGTGATTGCGATCGCAAAGCTCTATTAGTTGCTTTGGAATCGGCTTTTGAAAAAAATTCTGTGAAAATCGCAAAAATTTTGGGTATCGAAATCTGGCAAAAGTCTGCATAAAAGGGCTCTCCTGGCCAAATGGTTTAACTTTGGCAGGTCCCTGCTGTTCTGTTATGAAACTAGAATATCTTTTACACATTCTGGAAGTGATTGCGATCGCAAAGCTCTATTAGTTGCTGTGGAATCGACTTTTAAAAATGAGAGGGCGTAAAATTCGACAAAAAAATTTGGCGACGAAATCGAGCACATGCCTTCATAAAAGGGCTCTCCTGGCCAAATGGTTTAACTTTGGCAGGTCCCTCGTGCTTTATCATGAAAGTAGACTTCGTGGGGCAGATTCTGGAAGTGATTGCGATCGCAAAGCTCTATTAGTTGCTTTGGAATCGGCTTTTGAAAAAAATTCTGTGAAAATCGCAAAAATTTTGGGTATCGAAATCTGGCAAAAGTCTGCATAAAAGGGCTCTCCTGGCCAAATGGTTTAACTTTGGCAGGTCCCTGCTGTTCTGTTATGAAACTAGAATATCTTTTACACATTCTGGAAGTGATTGCGATCGCAAAGCTCTATTAGTTGCTGTGGAATCGACTTTTAAAAATGAGAGGGCGTAAAATTCGACAAAAAAATTTGGCGACGAAATCGAGCACATGCCTTCATAAAAGGGCTCTCCTGGCCAAATGGTTTAACTTTGGCAGGTCCCTCGTGCTTTATCATGAAAGTAGACTTCGTGGGGCAGATTCTGGAAGTGATTGCGATCGCAAAGCTCTATTAGTTGCTTTGGAATCGGCTTTTGAAAAAAATTCTGTGAAAATCGCAAAAATTTTGGGTATCCAAATCTGGCAAAAGTCTGCATATAAGGGCTCTCCTGGCCAAATGGTTTAACTTTGGCAGGTCCCTGCTGTTCTGTTATGAAATTAGAATATCTTTTACACATTCTGGAAGTGATTGCGATCGCAAAGCTGTATTAGTTGCTGTGGAATCGACTTTTAAAAATGAGAGGGCGTAAAATTCGACAAAAAAATTTGGCGACGAAATCGAGCACATGCCTTCATAAAAGGGCTCTCCTGGCCAAATGGTTTAACTTTGGCAGGTCCCTCGTGCTTTATCATGAAAGTAGACTTCGTGGGGCAGATTCTGGAAGTGATTGCGATCGCAAAGCTCTATTAGTTGCTTTGGAATCGGCTTTTGAAAAAAATTCTGTGAAAATCGCAAAAATTTTGGGTATCGAAATCTGGCAAAAGTCTGCATAAAAGGGCTTTCCTGGCCAAATGGTTTAACTTTGGCAGGTCCCTGCTGTTCTGTTATGAAACTAGAATATCTTTTACACATTCTGGAAGTGATTGCGATCGCAAAGCTCTATTAGTTGCTGTGGAATCGACTTTTAAAAATGAGAGGGCGTAAAATTCGACAAAAAAATTTGGCGACGAAATCGAGCACATGCCTTCATAAAAGGGCTCTCCTGGCCAAATGGTTTAACTTTGGCAGGTCCCTCGTGCTTTATCATGAAAGTAGACTTCGTGGGGCAGATTCTGGATGTGATTGCGATCGCAAAGCTCTATTAGTTGCTTTGGAATCGGCTTTTGAAAGAGATTCTGTGAAAATCGCAAAAATTTTGGGTATCGAAATCTGGCAAAAGTCTGCATAAAAGGGCTCTCCTGGCCAAATGGTTTAACTTTGGCAGGTCCCTGCTGTTCTGTTATGAAACTAGAATATCTTTTACACATTCTGGAAGTGATTGCGATCGCAAAGCTCTATTAGTTGCTGTGGAATCGACTTTTAAAAATGAGAGGGCGTAAAATTCGACAAAAAAATTTGGCGACGAAATCGAGCACATGCCTTCATAAAAGGGCTCTCCTGGCCAAATGGTTTAACTTTGGCAGGTCCCTCGTGCTTTATCATGAAAGTAGACTTCGTGGGGCAGATTCTGGAAGTGATTGCGATCGCAAAGCTCTATTAGTTGCTTTGGAATCGGCTTTTGAAAAAAATTCTGTGAAAATCGCAAAAATTTTGGGTATCGAAATCTGGCAAAAGTCTGCATAAAAGGGCTCTCCTGGCCAAATGGTTTAACTTTGGCAGGTCCCTGCTGTTCTGTTATGAAACTAGAATATCTTTTACACATTCTGGAAGTGATTGCGATCGCAAAGCTCTATTAGTTGCTGTGGAATCGACTTTTAAAAATGAGAGGGCGTAAAATTCGACAAAAAAATTTGGCGACGAAATCGAGCACATGCCTTCATAAAAGGGCTCTCCTGGCCAAATGGTTTAACTTTGGCAGGTCCCTCGTGCTTTATGATGAAAGTAGACTTCGTGGGGCAGATTCTGGAAGTGATTGCGATCGCAAAGCTCTATTAGTTGCTTTGGAATCGGCTTTTGAAAAAAATTCTGTGAAAATCGCAAAAATTTTGGGTATCGAAATCTGGCAAAAGTCTGCATAAAAGGGCTCTCCTGGCCAAATGGTTTAACTTTGGCAGGTCCCTGCTGTTCTGTTATGAAACTAGAATATCTTTTACACATTCTGGAAGTGATTGCGATCGCAAAGCTCTATTAGTTGCTGTGGAATCGACTTTTAAAAATGAGAGGGCGTAAAATTCGACAAAAAAATTTGGCGACGAAATCGAGCACATGCCTTCATAAAAGGGCTCTCCTGGCCAAATGGTTTAACTTTGGCAGGTCCCTCGTGCTTTATCATGAAAGTAGACTTCGTGGGGCAGATTCTGGAAGTGATTGCGATCGCAAAGCTCTATTAGTTGCTTTGGAATCGGCTTTTGAAAAAAATTCTGTGAAAATCGCAAAAATTTTGGGTATCGAAATCTGACAAAAGTCTGCATAAAAGGGCTCTCCTGGCCAAATGGTTTAACTTTGGCAGGTCCCTGCTGTTCTGTTATGAAACTAGAATATCTTTTACACATTCTGGAAGTGATTGCGATCGCAAAGCTCTATTAGTTGCTGTGGAATCGACTTTTAAAAATGAGAGGGCGTAAAATTCGACAAAAAAATTTGGCGACGAAATCGAGCACATGCCTTCATAAAAGGGCTCTCCTGGCCAAATGGTTTAACTTTGGCAGGTCCCTCGTGCTTTATCATGGTTGGTTGGTTGGTTGTAGGATTTTAAGGCCGATTGACTCCTGATGTGTCCTAGGCCTAGAGGGGGAATGCCCTCCGTGGGGGTATTTCTAAGGGGTCCTAGCCCGTATTTACGCCAGTTTCGGAGGAAACCACGGAAAACTCCGAACGGCTAGGTCGATGAGCGCGACCTGGGATCGAACCCGGCACCTCCCATTTACCAGCTTTGAGCGCAGAACCGTGCTTTATCATGAAAGTAGACTTCGTGGGGCAGATTCTGGAAGTGATTGCGATCGCAAAGCTCTATTAGTTGCTTTGGAATCGGCTTTTGAAAAAAATTCTGTGAAAATCGCAAAAATTTTGGGTATCGAAATCTGGCAAAAGTCTGCATAAAAGGGCTCTCCTGGCCAAATGGTTTAACTTTGGCAGGTCCCTGCTGTTCTGTTATGAAACTAGAATATCTTTTACACATTCTGGAAGTGATTGCGATCGCAAAGCTCTATTAGTTGCTGTGGAATCGACTTTTAAAAATGAGAGGGCGTAAAATTCGACAAAAAAATTTGGCGACGAAATCGAGCACATGCCTTCATAAAAGGGCTCTCCTGGCCAAATGGTTTAACTTTGGCAGGTCCCTCGTGCTTTATCATGAAAGTAGACTTCGTGGGGCAGATTCTGGAAGTGATTGCGATCGCAAAGCTCTATTAGTTGCTTTGGAATCGGCTTTTGAAAAAAATTCTGTGAAAATCGCAAAAATTTTGGGTATCGAAATCTGGCAAAAGTCTGCATAAAAGGGCTCTCCTGGCCAAATGGTTTAACTTTGGCAGGTCCCTGCTGTTCTGTTATGAAACTAGAATATCTTTTACACATTCTGGAAGTGATTGCGATCGCAAAGCTCTATTAGTTGCTGTGGAATCGACTTTTAAAAATGAGAGGGCGTAAAATTCGACAAAAAAATTTGGCGACGAAATCGAGCACATGCCTTCATAAAAGGGCTCTCCTGGCCAAATGGTTTAACTTTGGCAGGTCCCTCGTGCTTTATCATGAAAGTAGACTTCGTGGGGCAGATTCTGGAAGTGATTGCGATCGCAAAGCTCTATTAGTTGCTTTGGAATCGGCTTTTGAAAAAAATTCTGTGAAAATCGCAAAAATTTTGGGTATCGAAATCTGGCAAAAGTCTGCATATAAGGGCTCTCCTGGCCAAATGGTTTAACTTTGGCAGGTCCCTGCTGTTCTGTTATGAAATTAGAATATCTTTTACACATTCTGGAAGTGATTGCGATCGCAAAGCTGTATTAGTTGCTGTGGAATCGACTTTTAAAAATGAGAGGGCGTAAAATTCGACAAAAAAATTTGGCGACGAAATCGAGCACATGCCTTCATAAAAGGGCTCTCCTGGCCAAATGGTTTAACTTTGGCAGGTCCCTCGTGCTTTATCATGAAAGTAGACTTCGTGGGGCAGATTCTGGAAGTGATTGCGATCGCAAAGCTCTATTAGTTGCTTTGGAATCGGCTTTTGAAAAAAATTCTGTGAAAATCGCAAAAATTTTGGGTATCGAAATCTGGCAAAAGTCTGCATAAAAGGGCTCTCCTGGCCAAATGGTTTAACTTTGGCAGGTCCCTGCTGTTCTGTTATGAAACTAGAATATCTTTTACACATTCTGGAAGTGATTGCGATCGCAAAGCTCTATTAGTTGCTGTGGAATCGACTTTTAAAAATGAGAGGGCGTAAAATTCGACAAAAAAATTTGGCGACGAAATCAAGCACATGCCTTCATAAAAGGGCTCTCCTGGCCAAATGGTTTAACTTTGGCAGGTCCCTCGTGCTTTATCATGAAAGTAGACTTCATGGGGCAGATTCTGGAAGTGATTGCGATCGCAAAGCTCTATTAGTTGCTTTGGAATCGGCTTTTGAAAAAAATTCTGTGAAAATCGCAAAAATTTTGGGTATCGAAATCTGGCAAAAGTCTGCATAAAAGGGCTCTCCTGGCCAAATGGTTTAACTTTAGCAGGTCCCTGCTGTTCTGTTATGAAACTAGAATATCTTTTACACATTCTGGAAGTGATTGCGATCGCAAAGCTCTATTAGTTGCTGTGGAATCGACTTTTAAAAATGAGAGGGCGTAAAATTCGACAAAAAAATTTGGCGACGAAATCGAGCACATGCCTTCATAAAAGGGCTCTCCTGGCCAAATGGTTTAACTTTGGCAGGTCCCTCGTGCTTTATCATGAAAGTAGACTTCGTGGGGCAGATTCTGGAAGTGATTGCGATCGCAAAGCTCTATTAGTTGCTTTGGAATCGGCTTTTGAAAAAAATTCTGTGAAAATCGCAAAAATTTTGGGTATCGAAATCTGGCAAAAGTCTGCATAAAAGGGCTCTCCTGGCCAAATGGTTTAACTTTGGCAGGTCCCTGCTGTTCTGTTATGAAACTAGAATATCTTTTACACATTCTGGAAGTGATTGCGATCGCAAAGCTCTATTAGTTGCTGTGGAATCGACTTTTAAAAATGAGAGGGCGTAAAATTCGACAAAAAAATTTGGCGACGAAATCGAGCACATGCCTTCATAAAAGGGCTCTCCTGGCCAAATGGTTTAACTTTGGCAGGTCCCTCGTGCTTTATCATGAAAGTAGACTTCGTGGGGCAGATTCTGGAAGTGATTGCGATCGCAAAGCTCTATTAGTTGCTTTGGAATCGGCTTTTGAAAAAAATTCTGTGAAAATCGCAAAAATTTTGGGTATCGAAATCTGGCAAAAGTCTGCATAAAAGGGCTCTCCTGGCCAAATGGTTTAACTTTGGCAGGTCCCTGCTGTTCTGTTATGAAACTAGAATATCTTTTACACATTCTGGAAGTGATTGCGATCGCAAAGCTCTATTAGTTGCTGTGGAATCGACTTTTAAAAATGAGAGGGCGTAAAATTCGACAAAAAAATTTGGCGACGAAATCGAGCACATGCCTTCATAAAAGGGCTCTCCTGGCCAAATGGTTTAACTTTGGCAGGTCCCTCGTGCTTTATCATGAAAGTAGACTTCGTGGGGCAGATTCTGGAAGTGATTGCGATCGCAAAGCTCTATTAGTGGCTTTGGAATCGGCTTTTGAAAAAAATTCTGTGAAAATCGCAAAAATTTTGGGTATCGAAATCTGGCAAAAGTCTGCATAAAAGGGCTCTCCTGGCCAAATGGTTTAACTTTGGCAGGTCCCTGCTGTTCTGTTATGAAACTAGAATATCTTTTACACATTCTGGAAGTGATTGCGAT
This sequence comes from Salticus scenicus, assembly GCA_963930645.1. Lineage (NCBI taxonomy): Eukaryota > Metazoa > Arthropoda > Arachnida > Araneae > Salticidae > Salticus > Salticus scenicus. The sequence goes on from OZ005651.1 coordinate 370,684,377, forward strand.
CGCAAAGCTCTATTAGTTGCTGTGGAATCGACTTTTAAAAATGAGAGGGCGTAAAATTCGACAAAAAAATTTGGCGACGAAATCGAGCACATGCCTTCATAAAAGGGCTCTCCTGGCCAAATGGTTTAACTTTGGCAGGTCCCTCGTGCTTTATCATGAAAGTAGACTTCGTGGGGCAGATTCTGGAAGTGATTGCGATCGCAAAGCTCTATTAGTTGCTTTGGAATCGGCTTTTGAAAAAAATTCTGTGAAAATCGCAAAAATTTTGGGTATCGAAATCTGACAAAAGTCTGCATAAAAGGGCTCTCCTGGCCAAATGGTTTAACTTTGGCAGGTCCCTGCTGTTCTGTTATGAAACTAGAATATCTTTTACACATTCTGGAAGTGATTGCGATCGCAAAGCTCTATTAGTTGCTGTGGAATCGACTTTTAAAAATGAGAGGGCGTAAAATTCGACAAAAAAATTTGGCGACGAAATCGAGCACATGCCTTCATAAAAGGGCTCTCCTGGCCAAATGGTTTAACTTTGGCAGGTCCCTCGTGCTTTATCGTGAAAGTAGACTTCGTGGGGCAGATTCTGGAAGTGATTGCGATCGCAAAGCTCTATTAGTTGCTTTGGAATCGGCTTTTGAAAAAAATTCTGTGAAAATCGCAAAAATTTTGGGTATCGAAATCTGGCAAAAGTCTGCATAAAAGGGCTCTCCTGGCCAAATGGTTTAACTTTGGCAGGTCCCTGCTGTTCTGTTATGAAACTAGAATATCTTTTACACATTCTGGAAGTGATTGCGATCGCAAAGCTCTATTAGTTGCTGTGGAATCGACTTTTAAAAATGAGAGGGCGTAAAATTCGACAAAAAAATTTGGCGACGAAATCGAGCACATGCCTTCATAAAAGGGCTCTCCTGGCCAAATGGTTTAACTTTGGCAGGTCCCTCGTGCTTTATCATGAAAGTAGACTTCGTGGGGCAGATTCTGGAAGTGATTGCGATCGCAAAGCTCTATTAGTTGCTTTGGAATCGGCTTTTGAAAAAAATTCTGTGAAAATCGCAAAAATTTTGGGTATCGAAATCTGGCAAAAGTCTGCATAAAAGGGCTCTCCTGGCCAAATGGTTTAACTTTGGCAGGTCCCTGCTGTTCTGTTATGAAACTAGAATATCTTTTACACATTCTGGAAGTGATTGCGATCGCAAAGCTCTATTAGTTGCTGTGGAATCGACTTTTAAAAATGAGAGGGCGTAAAATTCGACAAAAAAATTTGGCGACGAAATCGAGCACATGCCTTCATAAAAGGGCTCTCCTGGCCAAATGGTTTAACTTTGGCAGGTCCCTCGTGCTTTATCATGAAAGTAGACTTCGTGGGGCAGATTCTGGAAGTGATTGCGATCGCAAAGCTCTATTAGTTGCTTTGGAATCGGCTTTTGAAAAAAATTCTGTGAAAATCGCAAAAATTTTGGGTATCGAAATCTGGCAAAAGTCTGCATAAAAGGGCTCTCCTGGCCAAATGGTTTAACTTTGGCAGGTCCCTGCTGTTCTGTTATGAAACTAGAATATCTTTTACACATTCTGGAAGTGATTGCGATCGCAAAGCTCTATTAGTTGCTGTGGAATCGACTTTTAAAAATGAGAGGGCGTAAAATTCGACAAAAAAATTTGGCGACGAAATCGAGCACATGCCTTCATAAAAGGGCTCTCCTGGCCAAATGGTTTAACTTTGGCAGGTCCCTCGTGCTTTATCATGAAAGTAGACTTCGTGGGGCAGATTCTGGAAGTGATTGCGATCGCAAAGCTCTATTAGTTGCTTTGGAATCGGCTTTTGAAAAAAATTCTGTGAAAATCGCAAAAATTTTGGGTATCGAAATCTGGCAAAAGTCTGCATAAAAGGGCTCTCCTGGCCAAATGGTTTAACTTTGGCAGGTCCCTGCTGTTCTGTTATGAAACTAGAATATCTTTTACACATTCTGGAAGTGATTGCGATCGCAAAGCTCTATTAGTTGCTGTGGAATCGACTTTTAAAAATGAGAGGGCGTAAAATTCGACAAAAAAATTTGGCGACGAAATCGAGCACATGCCTTCATAAAAGGGCTCTCCTGGCCAAATGGTTTAACTTTGGCAGGTCCCTCGTGCTTTATCATGAAAGTAGACTTCGTGGGGCAGATTCTGGAAGTGATTGCGATCGCAAAGCTCTATTAGTTGCTTTGGAATCGGCTTTTGAAAAAAATTCTGTGAAAATCGCAAAAATTTTGGGTATCGAAATCTGGCAAAAGTCTGCATAAAAGGGCTCTCCTGGCCAAATGGTTTAACTTTGGCAGGTCCCTGCTGTTCTGTTATGAAACTAGAATATCTTTTACACATTCTGGAAGTGATTGCGATCGCAAAGCTCTATTAGTTGCTGTGGAATCGACTTTTAAAAATGAGAGGGCGTAAAATTCGACAAAAAAATTTGGCGACGAAATCGAGCACATGCCTTCATAAAAGGGCTCTCCTGGCCAAATGGTTTAACTTTGGCAGGTCCCTCGTGCTTTATCATGAAAGTAGACTTCGTGGGGCAGATTCTGGAAGTGATTGCGATCGCAAAGCTCTATTAGTTGCTTTGGAATCGGCTTTTGAAAAAAATTCTGTGAAAATCGCAAAAATTTTGGGTATCGAAATCTGGCAAAAGTCTGCATAAAAGGGCTCTCCTGGCCAAATGGTTTAACTTTGGCAGGTCCCTGCTGTTCTGTTATGAAACTAGAATATCTTTTACACATTCTGGAAGTGATTGCGATCGCAAAGCTCGATTAGTTGCTGTGGAATCGACTTTTAAAAATGAGAGGGCGTAAAATTCGACAAAAAAATTTGGCGACGAAATCGAGCACATGCCTTCATAAAAGGGCTCTCCTGGCCAAATGGTTTAACTTTGGCAGGTCCCTCGTGCTTTATCATAAAAGTAGACTTCGTGGGGCAGATTCTGGAAGTGATTGCGATCGCAAAGCTCTATTAGTTGCTTTGGAATCGGCTTTTGAAAAAAATTCTGTGAAAATCGCAAAAATTTTGGGTATCGAAATCTGGCAAAAGTCTGCATAAAAGGGCTCTCCTGGCCAAATGGTTTAACTTTGGCAGGTCCCTGCTGTTCTGTTATGAAACTAGAATATCTTTTACACATTCTGGAAGTGATTGCGATCGCAAAGCTCTATTAGTTGCTGTGGAATCGACTTTTAAAAATGAGAGGGCGTAAAATTCGACAAAAAAATTTGGCGACGAAATCGAGCACATGCCTTCATAAAAGGGCTCTCCTGGCCAAATGGTTTAACTTTGGCAGCTCCCTCGTGCTTTATCATGAAAGTAGACTTCGTGGGGCAGATTCTGGAAGTGATTGCGATCGCAAAGCTCTATTAGTTGCTTTGGAATCGGCTTTTGAAAAAAATTCTGTGAAAATCGCAAAAATTTTGGGTATCGAAATCTGGCAAAAGTCTGCATAAAAAGGCTCTCCTGGCCAAATGGTTTAACTTTGGCAGGTCCCTGCTGTTCTGTTATGAAACTAGAATATCTTTTACACATTCTGGAAGTGATTGCGATCGCAAAGCTCTATTAGTTGCTGTGGAATCGACTTTTAAAAATGAGAGGGCGTAAAATTCAACAAAAAAATTTGGCGACGAAATCGAGCACATGCCTTCATAAAAGGGCTCTCCTGGCCAAATGGTTTAACTTTGGCAGGTCCCTCGTGCTTTATCATGAAAGTAGACTTCGTGGGGCAGATTCTGGAAGTGATTGCGATCGCAAAGCTCTATTAGTTGCTTTGGAATCGGCTTTTGAAAAAAATTCTGTGAAAATCGCAAAAATTTTGGGTATCGAAATCTGGCAAAAGTCTGCATAAAAGGGCTCTCCTGGCCAAATGGTTTAACTTTGGCAGGTCCCTCGTGCTTTATCATGAAAGTAGACTTCGTGGGGCAGATTCTGGAAGTGATTGCGATCGCAAAGCTCTATTAGTTGCTTTGGAATCGGCTTTTGAAAAAAATTCTGTGAAAATCGCAAAAATTTTGGGTATCGAAATCTGGCAAAAGTCTGCATAAAAGGGCTCTCCTGGCCAAATGGTTTAACTTTGGCAGGTCCCTGCTGTTCTGTTATGAAACTAGAATATCTTTTACACATTCTGGAAGTGATTGCGATCGCAAAGCTCTATTAGTTGCTGTGGAATCGACTTTTAAAAATGAGAGGGCGTAAAATTCGACAAAAAAATTTGGCGACGAAATCGAGCACATGCCTTCATAAAAGGGCTCTCCTGGCCAAATGGTTTAACTTTGGCAGGTCCCTCGTGCTTTATCATGAAAGTAGACTTCGTGGGGCAGATTCTGGAAGTGATTGCGATCGCAAAGCTCTATTAGTTGCTTTGGAATCGGCTTTTGAAAAAAATTCTGTGAAAATCGCAAAAATTTTGGGTATCGAAATCTGGCAAAAGTCTGCATAAAAGGGCTCTCCTGGCCAAATGGTTTAACTTTGGCAGGTCCCTGCTGTTCTGTTATGAAACTAGAATATCTTTTACACATTCTGGAAGTGATTGCGATCGCAAAGCTCTATTAGTTGCTGTGGAATCGACTTTTAAAAATGAGAGGGCGTAAAATTCGACAAAAAAATTTGGCGACGAAATCGAGCACATGCCTTCATAAAAGGGCTCTCCTGGCCAAATGGTTTAACTTTGGCAGGTCCCTCGTGCTTTATCATGAAAGTAGACTTCGTGGGGCAGATTCTGGAAGTGATTGCGATCGCAAAGCTCTATTAGTTGCTTTGGAATCGGCTTTTGAAAAAAATTCTGTGAAAATCGCAAAAATTTTGGGTATCGAAATCTGGCAAAAGTCTGCATAAAAGGGCTCTCCTGGCCAAATGGTTTAACTTTGGCAGGTCCCTGCTGTTCTGTTATGAAACTAGAATATCTTTTACACATTCTGGAAGTGATTGCGATCGCAAAGCTCTATTAGTTGCTGTGGAATCGACTTTTAAAAATGAGAGGGCGTAAAATTCGACAAAAAAATTTGGCGACGAAATCGAGCACATGCCTTCATAAAAGGGCTCTCCTGGCCAAATGGTTTAACTTTGGCAGGTCCCTCGTGCTTTATCATGAAAGTAGACTTCGTGGCGCAGATTCTGGAAGTGATTGCGATTGCAAAGCTCTATTAGTTGCTTTGGAATCGGCTTTTGAAAAAAATTCTGTGAAAATCGCAAAAATTTTGGGTATCGAAATCTGGCAAAAGTCTGCATAAAAGGGCTCTCCTGGCCAAATGGTTTAACTTTGGCAGGTCCCTGCTGTTCTGTTATGAAACTAGAATATCTTTTACACATTCTGGAAGTGATTGCGATCGCAAAGCTCTATTAGTTGCTGTGGAATCGACTTTTAAAAATGAGAGGGCGTAAAATTCGACAAAAAAATTTGGCGACGAAATCGAGCACATGCCTTCATAAAAGGGCTCTCCTGGCCAAATGGTTTAACTTTGGCAGGTCCCTCGTGCTTTATCATGAAAGTAGACTTCGTGGGGCAGATTCTGGAAGTGATTGCGATCGCAAAGCTCTATTAGTTGCTTTGGAATCGGCTTTTGAAAAAAATTCTGTGAAAATCGCAAAAATTTTGGGTATCGAAATCTGGCAAAAGTCTGCATAAAAGGGCTCTCCTGGCCAAATGGTTTAACTTTGGCAGGTCCCTGCTGTTCTGTTATGAAACTAGAATATCTTTTACACATTCTGGAAGTGATTGCGATCGCAAAGCTCTATTAGTTGCTGTGGAATCGACTTTTAAAAATGAGAGGGCGTAAAATTCGACAAAAAAATTTGGCGACGAAATCGAGCACATGCCTTCATAAAAGGGCTCTCCTGGCCAAATGGTTTAACTTTGGCAGGTCCCTCGTGCTTTATCATGAAAGTAGACTTCGTGGGGCAGATTCTGGAAGTGATTGCGATCGCAAAGCTCTATTAGTTGCTTTGGAATCGGCTTTTGAAAAAAATTCTGTGAAAATCGCAAAAATTTTGGGTATCGAAATCTGGCAAAAGTCTGCATAAAAGGGCTCTCCTGGCCAAATGGTTTAACTTTGGCAGGTCCCTGCTGTTCTGTTATGAAACTAGAATATCTTTTACACATTCTGGAAGTGATTGCGATCGCAAAGCTCTATTAATTGCTGTGGAATCGACTTTTAAAAATGAGAGGGCGTAAAATTCGACAAAAAAATTTGGCGACGAAATCAAGCACATGCCTTCATAAAAGGGCTCTCCTGGCCAAATGGTTTAACTTTGGCAGGCCCCTCGTGCTTTATCATGAAAGTAGACTTCGTGGGGCAGATTCTGGAAGTGATTGCGATCGCAAAGCTCTATTAGTTGCTTTGGAATCGGCTTTTGAAAAAAATTCTGTGAAAATCGCAAAAATTTTGGGTATCGAAATCTGGCAAAAGTCTGCATAAAAAGGCTCTCCTGGCCAAATGGTTTAACTTTGGCAGGTCCCTGCTGTTCTGTTATGAAACTAGAATATCTTTTACACATTCTGGAAGTGATTGCGATCGCAAAGCTCTATTAGTTGCTGTGGAATCGACTTTTAAAAATGAGAGGGCGTAAAATTCAACAAAAAAATTTGGCGACGAAATCGAGCACATGCCTTCATAAAAGGGCTCTCCTGGCCAAATGGTTTAACTTTGGCAGGTCCCTCGTGCTTTATCATGAAAGTAGACTTCGTGGGGCAGATTCTGGAAGTGATTGCGATCGCAAAGCTCTATTAGTTGCTTTGGAATCGGCTTTTGAAAAAAATTCTGTGAAAATCGCAAAAATTTTGGGTATCGAAATCTGGCAAAAGTCTGCATAAAAGGGCTCTCCTGGCCAAATGGTTTAACTTTGGCAGGTCCCTCGTGCTTTATCATGAAAGTAGACTTCGTGGGGCAGATTCTGGAAGTGATTGCGATCGCAAAGCTCTATTAGTTGCTTTGGAATCGGCTTTTGAAAAAAATTCTGTGAAAATCGCAAAAATTTTGGGTATCGAAATCTGGCAAAAGTCTGCATAAAAGGGCTCTCCTGGCCAAATGGTTTAACTTTGGCAGGTCCCTGCTGTTCTGTTATGAAACTAGAATATCTTTTACACATTCTGGAAGTGATTGCGATCGCAAAGCTCTATTAGTTGCTGTGGAATCGACTTTTAAAAATGAGAGGGCGTAAAATTCGACAAAAAAATTTGGCGACGAAATCGAGCACATGCCTTCATAAAAGGGCTCTCCTGGCCAAATGGTTTAACTTTGGCAGGTCCCTCGTGCTTTATCATGAAAGTAGACTTCGTGGGGCAGATTCTGGAAGTGATTGCGATCGCAAAGCTCTATTAGTTGCTTTGGAATCGGCTTTTGAAAAAAATTCTGTGAAAATCGCAAAAATTTTGGGTATCGAAATCTGGCAAAAGTCTGCATGAAAGGGCTCTCCTGGCCAAATGGTTTAACTTTGGCAGGTCCCTGCTGTTCTGTTATGAAACTAGAATATCTTTTACACATTCTGGAAGTGATTGCGATCGCAAAGCTCTATTAGTTGCTGTGGAATCGACTTTTAAAAATGAGAGGGCGTAAAATTCGACAAAAAAATTTGGCGACGAAATCGAGCACATGCCTTCATAAAAGGGCTCTCCTGGCCAAATGGTTTAACTTTGGCAGGTCCCTCGTGCTTTATCATGAAAGTAGACTTCGTGGGGCAGATTCTGGAAGTGATTGCGATCGCAAAGCTCTATTAGTTGCTTTGGAATCGGCTTTTGAAAAAAATTCTGTGAAAATCGCAAAAATTTTGGGTATCGAAATCTGGCAAAAGTCTGCATAAAAGGGCTCTCCTGGCCAAATGGTTTAACTTTGGCAGGTCCCTGCTGTTCTGTTATGAAACTAGAATATCTTTTACACATTCTGGAAGTGATTGCGATCGCAAAGCTCTATTAGTTGCTGTGGAATCGACTTTTAAAAATGAGAGGGCGTAAAATTCGACAAAAAAATTTGGCGACGAAATCGAGCACATGCCTTCATAAAAGGGCTCTCATGGCCAAATGGTTTAACTTTGGCAGGTCCCTCGTGCTTTAACATGAAAGTAGACTTCGTGGGGCAGATTCTGGAAGTGATTGCGATCGCAAAGCTCTATTAGTTGCTTTGGAATCGGCTTTTGAAAAAAATTCTGTGAAAATCGCAAAAATTTTGGGTATCGAAATCTGGCAAAAGTCTGCATAAAAGGGCTCTCCTGGCCAAATGGTTTAACTTTGGCAGGTCCCTGCTGTTCTGTTATGAAACTAGAATATCTTTTACACATTCTGGAAGTGATTGCGATCGCAAAGCTCTATTAGTTGCTGTGGAATCGACTTTTAAAAATGAGAGGGCGTAAAATTCGACAAAAAAATTTGGCGACGAAATCAAGCACATGCCTTCATAAAAGGGCTCTCCTGGCCAAATGGTTTAACTTTGGCAGGCCCCTCGTGCTTTATCATGAAAGTAGACTTCGTGGGGCAGATTCTGGAAGTGATTGCGATCGCAAAGCTCTATTAGTTGCTTTGGAATCGGCTTTTGAAAAAAATTCTGTGAAAATCGCAAAAATTTTGGGTATCGAAATCTGGCAAAAGTCTGCATAAAAAGGCTCTCCTGGCCAAATGGTTTAACTTTGGCAGGTCCCTGCTGTTCTGTTATGAAACTAGAATATCTTTTACACATTCTGGAAGTGATTGCGATCGCAAAGCTCTATTAGTTGCTGTGGAATCGACTTTTAAAAATGAGAGGGCGTAAAATTCAACAAAAAAATTTGGCGACGAAATCGAGCACATGCCTTCATAAAAGGGCTCTCCTGGCCAAATGGTTTAACTTTGGCAGGTCCCTCGTGCTTTATCATGAAAGTAGACTTCGTGGGGCAGATTCTGGAAGTGATTGCGATCGCAAAGCTCTATTAGTTGCTTTGGAATCGGCTTTTGAAAAAAATTCTGTGAAAATCGCAAAAATTTTGGGTATCGAAATCTGGCAAAAGTCTGCATAAAAGGGCTCTCCTGGCCAAATGGTTTAACTTTGGCAGGTCCCTCGTGCTTTATCATGAAAGTAGACTTCGTGGGGCAGATTCTGGAAGTGATTGCGATCGCAAAGCTCTATTAGTTGCTTTGGAATCGGCTTTTGAAAAAAATTCTGTGAAAATCGCAAAAATTTTGGGTATCGAAATCTGGCAAAAGTCTGCATAAAAGGGCTCTCCTGGCCAAATGGTTTAACTTTGGCAGGTCCCTGCTGTTCTGTTATGAAACTAGAATATCTTTTACACATTCTGGAAGTGATTGCGATCGCAAAGCTCTATTAGTTGCTGTGGAATCGACTTTTAAAAATGAGAGGGCGTAAAATTCGACAAAAAAATTTGGCGACGAAATCGAGCACATGCCTTCATAAAAGGGCTCTCCTGGCCAAATGGTTTAACTTTGGCAGGTCCCTCGTGCTTTATCATGAAAGTAGACTTCGTGGGGCAGATTCTGGAAGTGATTGCGATCGCAAAGCTCTATTAGTTGCTTTGGAATCGGCTTTTGAAAAAAATTCTGTGAAAATCGCAAAAATTTTGGGTATCGAAATCTGGCAAAAGTCTGCATAAAAGGGCTCTCCTGGCCAAATGGTTTAACTTTGGCAGGTCCCTGCTGTTCTGTTATGAAACTAGAATATCTTTTACACATTCTGGAAGTGATTGCGATCGCAAAGCTCTATTAGTTGCTGTGGAATCGACTTTTAAAAATGAGAGGGCGTAAAATTCGACAAAAAAATTTGGCGACGAAATCGAGCACATGCCTTCATAAAAGGGCTCTCCTGGCCAAATGGTTTAACTTTGGCAGGTCCCTCGTGCTTTATCATGAAAGTAGACTTCGTGGGGCAGATTCTGGAAGTGATTGCGATCGCAAAGCTCTATTAGTTGCTTTGGAATCGGCTTTTGAAAAAAATTCTGTGAAAATCGCAAAAATTTTGGGTATCGAAATCTGGCAAATGTCTGCATAAAAGGGCTCTCCTGGCCAAATGGTTTAACTTTGGCAGGTCCCTGCTGTTCTGTTATGAAACTAGAATATCTTTTACACATTCTGGAAGTGATTGCGATCGCAAAGCTCTATTAGTTGCTGTGGAATCGACTTTTAAAAATGAGAGGGCGTAAAATTCGACAAAAAAATTTGGCGACGAAATCGAGCACATGCCTTCATAAAAGGGCTCTCCTGGCCAAATGGTTTAACTTTGGCAGGTCCCTCGTGCTTTATCATGAAAGTAGACTTCGTGGGGCAGATTCTGGAAGTGATTGCGATCGCAAAGCTCTATTAGTTGCTTTGGAATCGGCTTTTGAAAAAAATTCTGTGAAAATCGCAAAAATTTTGGGTATCGAAATCTGGCAAAAGTCTGCATAAAAGGGCTCTCCTGGCCAAATGGTTTAACTTTGGCAGGTCCCTCGTGCTTTATCATGAAAGTAGACTTCGTGGGGCAGATTCTGGAAGTGATTGCGATCGCAAAGCTCTATTAGTTGCTTTGGAATCGGCTTTTGAAAAAAATTCTGTGAAAATCGCAAAAATTTTGGGTATCGAAATCTGGCAAAAGTCTGCATAAAAGGGCTCTCCTGGCCAAATGGTTTAACTTTGGCAGGTCCCTGCTGTTCTGTTATGAAACTAGAATATCTTTTACACATTCTGGAAGTGATTGCGATCGCAAAGCTCTATTAGTTGCTGTGGAATCGACTTTTAAAAATGAGAGGGCGTAAAATTCGACAAAAAAATTTGGCGACGAAATCGAGCACATGCCTTCATAAAAGGGCTCTCCTGGCCAAATGGTTTAACTTTGGCAGGTCCCTCGTGCTTTATCATGAAAGTAGACTTCGTGGGGCAGATTCTGGAAGTGATTGCGATCGCAAAGCTCTATTAGTTGCTTTGGAATCGGCTTTTGAAAAAAATTCTGTGAAAATCGCAAAAATTTTGGGTATCGAAATCTGGCAAAAGTCTGCATAAAAGGGCTCTCCTGGCCAAATGGTTTAACTTTGGCAGGTCCCTGCTGTTCTGTTATGAAACTAGAATATCTTTTACACATTCTGGAAGTGATTGCGATCGCAAAGCTCTATTAGTTGCTGTGGAATCGACTTTTAAAAATGAGAGGGCGTAAAATTCGACAAAAAAATTTGGCGACGAAATCGAGCACATGCCTTCATAAAAGGGCTCTCCTGGCCAAATGGTTTAACTTTGGCAGGTCCCTCGTGCTTTATCATGAAAGTAGACTTCGTAGGGCAGATTCTGGAAGTGATTGCGATCGCAAAGCTCTATTAGTTGCTTTGGAATCGGCTTTTGAAAAAAATTCTGTGAAAATCGCAAAAATTTTGGGTATCGAAATCTGGCAAAAGTCTGCATAAAAGGGCTCTCCTGGCCAAATGGTTTAACTTTGGCAGGTCCCTGCTGTTCTGTTATGAAACTAGAATATCTTTTACACATTCTGGAAGTGATTGCGATCGCAAAGCTCTATTAGTTGCTGTGGAATCGACTTTTAAAAATGAGAGGGCGTAAAATTCGACAAAAAAATTTGGCGACGAAATCGAGCACATGCCTTCATAAAAGGGCTCTCCTGGCCAAATGGTTTAACTTTGGCAGGTCCCTCGTGCTTTATCATGAAAGTAGACTTCGTGGGGCAGATTCTGGAAGTGATTGCGATCGCAAAGCTCTATTAGTTGCTTTGGAATCGGCTTTTGAAAAAAATTCTGTGAAAATCGCAAAAATTTTGGGTATCGAAATCTGGCAAAAGTCTGCATAAAAGGGCTCTCCTGGCCAAATGGTTTAACTTTGGCAGGTCCCTGCTGTTCTGTTATGAAACTAGAATATCTTTTACACATTCTGGAAGTGATTGCGATCGCAAAGCTCTATTAGTTGCTGTGGAATCGACTTTTAAAAATGAGAGGGCGTAAAATTCGACAAAAAAATTTGGCGACGAAATCGAGCACATGCCTTCATAAAAGGGCTCTCCTGGCCAAATGGTTTAACTTTGGCAGGTCCCTCGTGCTTTATCATGAAAGTAGACTTCGTGGGGCAGATTCTGGAAGTGATTGCGATCGCAAAGCTCTATTAGTTGCTTTGGAATCGGCTTTTGAAAAAAATTCTGTGAAAATCGCAAAAATTTTGGGTATCGAAATCTGGCAAAAGTCTGCATAAAAGGGCTCTCCTGGCCAAATGGTTTAACTTTGGCAGGTCCCTGCTGTTCTGTTATGAAACTAGAATATCTTTTACACATTCTGGAAGTGATTGCGATCGCAAAGCTCTATTAGTTGCTGTGGAATCGACTTTTAAAAATGAGAGGGCGTAAAATTCGACAAAAAAATTTGGCGACGAAATCGAGCACATGCCTTCATAAAAGGGCTCTCCTGGCCAAATGGTTTAACTTTGGCAGGTCCCTCGTGCTTTATCATGAAAGTAGACTTCGTGGGGCAGATTCTGGAAGTGATTGCGATCGCAAAGCTCTATTAGTTGCTTTGGAATCGGCTTTTGAAAAAAATTCTGTGAAAATCGCAAAAATTTTGGGTATCGAAATCTGGCAAAAGTCTGCATAAAAGGGCTCTCCTGGCCAAATGGTTTAACTTTGGCAGGTCCCTGCTGTTCTGTTATGAAACTAGAATATCTTTTACACATTATGGAAGTGATTGCGATCGCAAAGCTTTATTAGTTGCTGTGGAATCGACTTTTAAAAATGAGAGGGCGTAAAATTCGACAAAAAAATTTGGCGACGAAATCGAGCACATGCCTTCATAAAAGGGCTCTCCTGGCCAAATGGTTTAACTTTGGCAGGTCCCTCGTGCTTTATCATGAAAGTAGACTTCGTGGGGCAGATTCTGGAAGTGATTGCGATCGCAAAGCTCTATTAGTTGCTTTGGAATCGGCTTTTGAAAAAAATTCTGTGAAAATCGCAAAAATTTTGGGTATCGAAATCTGGCAAAAGTCTGCATAAAAGGGCTCTCCTGGCCAAATGGTTCAACTTTGGCAGGTCCCTGCTGTTCTGTTATGAAACTAGAATATCTTTTACACATTCTGGAAGTGATTGCGATCGCAAAGCTCTATTAGTTGCTGTGGAATCGACTTTTAAAAATGAGAGGGCGTAAAATTCGACAAAAAAATTTGGCGACGAAATCGAGCACATGCCTTCATAAAAGGGCTCTCCTGGCCAAATGGTTTAACTTTGGCAGGTCCCTCGTGCTTTATCATGAAAGTAGACTTCGTGGGGCAGATTCTGGAAGTGATTGCGATCGCAAAGCTCTATTAGTTGCTTTGGAATCGGCTTTTGAAAAAAATTCTGTGAAAATCGCAAAAATTTTGGGTATCGAAATCTGGCAAAAGTCTGCATAAGAGGGCTCTCCTGGCCAAATGGTTTAACTTTGGCAGGTCCCTCGTGCTTTATCATGAAAGTAGACTTCGTGGGGCAGATTCTGGAAGTGATTGCGATCGCAAAGCTCTATTAGTTGCTTTGGAATCGGCTTTTGAAAAAAATTCTGTGAAAATCGCAAAAATTTTGGGTATCGAAATCTGGCAAAAGTCTGCATAAAAGGGCTCTCCTGGCCAAATGGTTTAACTTTGGCAGGTCCCTGCTGTTCTGTTATGAAACTAGAATATCTTTTACACATTCTGGAAGTGATTGCGATCGCAAAGCTCTATTAGTTGCTGTGGAATCGACTTTTAAAAATGAGAGGGCGTAAAATTCGACAAAAAAATTTGGCGACGAAATCGAGCACATGCCTTCATAAAAGGGCTCTCCTGGCCAAATGGTTTAACTTTGGCAGGTCCCTCGTGCTTTATCATGAAAGTAGACTTCGTGGGGCAGATTCTGGAAGTGATTGCGATCGCAAAGCTGTATTAGTTGCTTTGGAATCGGCTTTTGAAAAAAATTCTGTGAAAATCGCAAAAATTTTGGGTATCGAAATCTGGCAAAAGTCTGCATAAAAGGGCTCTCCTGGCCAAATGGTTTAACTTTGGCAGGTCCCTGCTGTTCTGTTATGAAACTAGAATATCTTTTACACATTCTGGAAGTGATTGCGATCGCAAAGCTCTATTAGTTGCTGTGGAATCGACTTTTAAAAATGAGAGGGCGTAAAATTCGACAAAAAAATTTGGCGACGAAATCGAGCACATGCCTTCATAAAAGGGCTCTCCTGGCCAAATGGTTTAACTTTGGCAGGTCCCTCGTGCTTTATCATGAAAGTAGACTTCGTGGGGCAGATTCTGGAAGTGATTGCGATCGCAAAGCTCTATTAGTTGCTTTGGAATCGGCTTTTGAAAAAAATTCTGTGAAAATCGCAAAAATTTTGGGTATCGAAATCTGGCAAAAGTCTGCATAAAAGGGCTCTCCTGGCCAAATGGTTTAACTTTGGCAGGTCCCTGCTGTTCTGTTATGAAACTAGAATATCTTTTACACATTCTGGAAGTGATTGCGATCGCAAAGCTCTATTAGTTGCTGTGGAATCGACTTTTAAAAATGAGAGGGCGTAAAATTCGACAAAAAAATTTGGCGACGAAATCGAGCACATGCCTTCATAAAAGGGCTCTCCTGGCCAAATGGTTTAACTTTGGCAGGTCCCTCGTGCTTTATCATGAAAGTAGACTTCGTGGGGCAGATTCTGGAAGTGATTGCGATCGCAAAGCTCTATTAGTTGCTTTGGAATCGGCTTTTGAAAAAAATTCTGTGAAAATCGCAAAAATTTTGGGTATCGAAATCTGGCAAAAGTCTGCATAAAAGGGCTCTCCTGGCCAAATGGTTTAACTTTGGCAGGTCCCTGCTGTTCTGTTATGAAACTAGAATATCTTTTACACATTCTGGAAGTGATTGCGATCGCAAAGCTCTATTAGTTGCTGTGGAATCGACTTTTAAAAATGAGAGGGCGTAAAATTCGACAAAAAAATTTGGCGACGAAATCGAGCACATGCCTTCATAAAAGGGCTCTCCTGGCCAAATGGTTTAACTTTGGCAGGTCCCTCGTGCTTTATCATGAAAGTAGACTTCGTGGGGCAGATTCTGGAAGTGATTGCGATCGCAAAGCTCTATTAGTTGCTTTGGAATCGGCTTTTGAAAAAAATTCTGTGAAAATCGCAAAAATTTTGGGTATCGAAATCTGGCAAAAGTCTGCATAAAAGGGCTCTCCTGGCCAAATGGTTTAACTTTGGCAGGTCCCTGCTGTTCTGTTATGAAACTAGAATATCTTTTACACATTCTGGAAGTGATTGCGATCGCAAAGCTCTATTAGTTGCTGTGGAATCGACTTTTAAAAATGAGAGGGCGTAAAATTCGACAAAAAAATTTGGCGACGAAATCGAGCACATGCCTTCATAAAAGGGCTCTCCTGGCCAAATGGTTTAACTTTGGCAGGTCCCTCGTGCTTTATCATGAAAGTAGACTTCGTGGGGCAGATTCTGGAAGTGATTGCGATCGCAAAGCTCTATTAGTTGCTTTGGAATCGGCTTTTGAAAAAAATTCTGTGAAAATCGCAAAAATTTTGGGTATCGAAATCTGGCAAAAGTCTGCATAAAAGGGCTCTCCTGGCCAAATGGTTTAACTTTGGCAGGTCCCTGCTGTTCTGTTATGAAACTAGAATATCTTTTACACATTATGGAAGTGATTGCGATCGCAAAGCTCTATTAGTTGCTGTGGAATCGACTTTTAAAAATGAGAGGGCGTAAAATTCGACAAAAAAATTTGGCGACGAAATCGAGCACATGCCTTCATAAAAGGGCTCTCCTGGCCAAATGGTTTAACTTTGGCAGGTCCCTCGTGCTTTATCATGAAAGTAGACTTCGTGGGGCAGATTCTGGAAGTGATTGCGATCGCAAAGCTCTATTAGTTGCTTTGGAATCGGCTTTTGAAAAAAATTCTGTGAAAATCGCAAAAATTTTGGGTATCGAAATCTGGCAAAAGTCTGCATAAAAGGGCTCTCCTGGCCAAATGGTTCAACTTTGGCAGGTCCCTGCTGTTCTGTTATGAAACTAGAATATCTTTTACACATTCTGGAAGTGATTGCGATCGCAAAGCTCTATTAGTTGCTGTGGAATCGACTTTTAAAAATGAGAGGGCGTAAAATTCGACAAAAAAATTTGGCGACGAAATCGAGCACATGCCTTCATAAAAGGGCTCTCCTGGCCAAATGGTTTAACTTTGGCAGGTCCGTCGTGCTTTATCATGAAAGTAGACTTCGTGGGGCAGATTCTGGAAGTGATTGCGATCGCAAAGCTCTATTAGTTGCTTTGGAATCGGCTTTTGAAAAAAATTCTGTGAAAATCGCAAAAATTTTGGGTATCGAAATCTGGCAAAAGTCTGCATAAGAGGGCTCTCCTGGCCAAATGGTTTAACTTTGGCAGGTCCCTGCTGTTCTGTTATGAAACTAGAATATCTTTTACACATTCTGGAAGTGATTGCGATCGCAAAGCTCTATTAGTTGCTGTGGAATCGACTTTTAAAAATGAGAGGGCGTAAAATTCGACAAAAAAATTTGGCGACGAAATCGAGCACATGCCTTCATAAAAGGGCTCTCCTGGCCAAATGGTTTAACTTTGGCAGGTCCCTCGTGCTTTATCATGAAAGTAGACTTCGTGGGGCAGATTCTGGAAGTGATTGCGATCGCAAAGCTCTATTAGTTGCTTTGGAATCGGCTTTTGAAAAAAATTCTGTGAAAATCGCAAAAATTTTGGGTATCGAAATCTGGCAAAAGTCTGCATAAAAGGGCTCTCCTGGCCCAATGGTTTAACTTTGGCAGGTCCCTGCTGTTCTGTTATGAAACTAGAATATTTTTTACACATTCTGGAAGTGATTGCGATCGCAAAGCTCTATTAGTTGCTGTGGAATCGACTTTTAAAAATGAGAGGGCGTAAAATTCGACAAAAAAATTTGGCGACGAAATCGAGCACATGCCTTCATAAAAGGGCTCTCCTGGCCAAATGGTTTAACTTTGGCAGGTCCCTCGTGCTTTATCATGAAAGTAGACTTCGTGGGGCAGATTCTGGAAGTAATTGCGATCGCAAAGCTCTATTAGTTGCTTTGGAATCGGCTTTTGAAAAACATTCTGTGAAAATCGCAAAAATTTTGGGTATCGAAATCTGGCAAAAGTCTGCATAAAAGGGCTCTCCTGGCCAAATGGTTTAACTTTGGCAGGTCCCTGCTGTTCTGTTATGAAACTAGAATATCTTTTACACATTCTGGAAGTGATTGCGATCGCAAAGCTCTATTAGTTGCTGTGGAATCGACTTTTAAAAATGAGAGGGCGTAAAATTCGACAAAAAAATTTGGCGACGAAATCGAGCACATGCCTTCATAAAAGGGCTCTCCTGGCCAAATGGTTTAACTTTGGCAGGTCCCTCGTGCTTTATCATGAAAGTAGACTTCGTGGGGCAGATTCTGGAAGTGATTGCGATCGCAAAGCTCTATTAGTTGCTTTGGAATCGGCTTTTGAAAAAAATTCTGTGAAAATCGCAAAAATTTTGGGTATCGAAATCTGGCAAAAGTCTGCATAAAAGGGCTCTCCTGGCCAAATGGTTTAACTTTGGCAGGTCCCTGCTGTTCTGTTATGAAACTAGAATATCTTTTACACATTATGGAAGTGATTGCGATCGCAAAGCTCTATTAGTTGCTGTGGAATCGACTTTTAAAAATGAGAGGGCGTAAAATTCGACAAAAAAATTTGGCGACGAAATCGAGCACATGCCTTCATAAAAGGGCTCTCCTGGCCAAATGGTTTAACTTTGGCAGGTCCCTCGTGCTTTATCATGAAAGTAGACTTCGTGGGGCAGATTCTGGAAGTGATTGCGATCGCAAAGCTCTATTAGTTGCTTTGGAATCGGCTTTTGAAAAAAATTCTGTGAAAATCGCAAAAATTTTGGGTGTCGAAATCTGGCAAAAGTCTGCATAAAAGGGCTCTCCTGGCCAAATGGTTTAACTTTGGCAGGTCCCTGCTGTTCTGTTATGAAACTAGAATATCTTTTACACATTCTGGAAGTGATTGCGATCGCAAAGCTCTATTAGTTGCTGTGGAATCGACTTTTAAAAATGAGAGGGCGTAAAATTCGACAAAAAAATTTGGCGACGAAATCGAGCACATGCCTTCATAAAAGGGCTCTCCTGGCCAAATGGTTTAACTTTGGCAGGTCCCTCGTGCTTTATCATGAAAGTAGACTTCGTGGGGCAGATTCTGGAAGTGATTGCGATCGCAAAGCTCTATTAGTTGCTTTGGAATCGGCTTTTGAAAAAAATTCTGTGAAAATCGCAAAAATTTTGGGTATCGAAATCTGGCAAAAGTCTGCATAAAAGGGCTCTCCTGGCCAAATGGTTTAACTTTGGCAGGTCCCTGCTGTTCTGTTATGAAACTAGAATATCTTTTACACATTCTGGAAGTGATTGCGATCGCAAAGCTCTATTAGTTGCTGTGGAATCGACTTTTAAAAATGAGAGGGCGTAAAATTCGACAAAAAAATTTGGCGACGAAATCGAGCACATGCCTTCATAAAAGGGCTCTCCTGGCCAAATGGTTTAACTTTGGCAGGTCCCTCGTGCTTTATCAT
The DNA here is from genome assembly GCA_963930645.1 of Salticus scenicus. Lineage (NCBI taxonomy): Eukaryota > Metazoa > Arthropoda > Arachnida > Araneae > Salticidae > Salticus > Salticus scenicus. The sequence continues at coordinate 370,702,894 of OZ005651.1, forward strand.
GAAAGTAGACTTCGTGGGGCAGATTCTGGAAGTGATTGCGATCGCAAAGCTCTATTAGTTGCTTTGGAATCGGCTTTTGAAAAAAATTCTGTGAAAATCGCAAAAATTTTGGGTATCGAAATCTGGCAAAAGTCTGCATAAAAGGGCTCTCCTGGCCAAATGGTTTAACTTTGGCAGGTCCCTGCTGTTCTGTTATGAAACTAGAATATCTTTTACACATTCTGGAAGTGATTGCGATCGCAAAGCTCTATTAGTTGCTGTGGAATCGACTTTTAAAAATGAGAGGGCGTAAAATTCGACAAAAAAATTTGGCGACGAAATCGAGCACATGCCTTCATAAAAGGGCTCTCCTGGCCAAATGGTTTAACTTTGGCAGGTCCCTCGTGCTTTATCATGAAAGTAGACTTCGTGGGGCAGATTCTGGAAGTGATTGCGATCGCAAAGCTCTATTAGTTGCTTTGGAATCGGCTTTTGAAAAAAATTCTGTGAAAATCGCAAAAATTTTGGGTATCGAAATCTGGCAAAAGTCTGCATAAAAGGGCTCTCCTGGCCAAATGGTTTAACTTTGGCAGGTCCCTGCTGTTCTGTTATGAAACTAGAATATCTTTTACACATTCTGGAAGTGATTGCGATCGCAAAGCTCTATTAGTTGCTGTGGAATCGACTTTTAAAAATGAGAGGGCGTAAAATTCGACAAAAAAATTTGGCGACGAAATCGAGCACATGCCTTCATAAAAGGGCTCTCCTGGCCAAATGGTTTAACTTTGGCAGGTCCCTCGTGCTTTATCATGAAAGTAGACTTCGTGGGGCAGATTCTGGAAGTGATTGCGATCGCAAAGCTCTATTAGTTGCTTTGGAATCGGCTTTTGAAAAAAATTCTGTGAAAATCGCAAAAATTTTGGGTATCGAAATCTGGCAAAAGTCTGCATAAAAGGGCTCTCCTGGCCAAATGGTTTAACTTTGGCAGGTCCCTGCTGTTCTGTTATGAAACTAGAATATCTTTTACACATTCTGGAAGTGAATGCGATCGCAAAGCTCTATTAGTTGCTGTGGAATCGACTTTTAAAAATGAGAGGGCGTAAAATTCGACAAAAAAATTTGGCGACGAAATCGAGCACATGCCTTCATAAAAGGGCTCTCCTGGCCAAATGGTTTAACTTTGGCAGGCCCCTCGTGCTTTATCATGAAAGTAGACTTCGTGGTGCAGATTCTGGAAGTGATTGCGATCGCAAAGCTCTATTAGTTGCTTTGGAATCGGCTTTTGAAAAAAATTCTGTGAAAATCGCAAAAATTTTGGGTATCGAAATCTGGCAAAAGTCTGCATAAAAGGGCTCTCCTGGCCAAATGGTTTAACTTTGGCAGGTCCCTGCTGTTCTGTTATGAAACTAGAATATCTTTTACACATTCTGGAAGTGATTGCGATCGCAAAGCTCTATTAGTTGCTGTGGAATCGACTTTTAAAAATGAGAGGGCGTAAAATTCGACAAAAAAATTTGGCGACGAAATCGAGCACATGCCTTCATAAAAGGGCTCTCCTGGCCAAATGGTTTAACTTTGGCAGGTCCCTCGTGCTTTATCATGAAAGTAGACTTCGTGGGGCAGATTCTGGAAGTGATTGCGATCGGAAATCTCTATTAGTTGCTTTGGAATCGGCTTTTGAAAAAAATTCTGTGAAAATCGCAAAAATTTTGGATATCGAAATCTGGCAAAAGTCTGCATAAAAGGGCTCTCCTGGCCAAATGGTTTAACTTTGGCAGGTCCCTGCTGTTCTGTTATGAAACTAGAATATTTTTTACACATTCTGGAAGTGATTGCGATCGCAAAGCTCTATTAGTTGCTGTGGAATCGACTTTTAAAAATGAGAGGGCGTAAAATTCGACAAAAAAATTTGGCGACGAAATCGAGCACATGCCTTCATAAAAGGGCTCTCCTGGCCAAATGGTTTAACTTTGGCAGGTCCCTCGTGCTTTATCATGAAAGTAGACTTCGTGGGGCAGATTCTGGAAGTGATTGCGATCGCAAAGCTCTATTAGTTGCTTTGGAATCGGCTTTTGAAAAAAATTCTGTGAAAATCGCAAAAATTTTGGGTATCGAAATCTGGCAAAAGTCTGCATAAAAGGGCTCTCCTGGCCAAATGGTTTAACTTTGGCAGGTCCCTGCTGTTCTGTTATGAAACTAGAATATCTTTTACACATTCTGGAAGTGATTGCGATCGCAAAGCTCTATTAGTTGCTGTGGAATCGACTTTTAAAAATGAGAGGGCGTAAAATTCGACAAAAAAATTTGGCGACGAAATCGAGCACATGCCTTCATAAAAGGGCTCTCCTGGCCAAATGGTTTAACTTTGGCAGGTCCCTCGTGCTTTATCATGAAAGTAGACTTCGTGGGGCAGATTCTGGAAGTGATTGCGATCGCAAAGCTCTATTAGTTGCTTTGGAATCGGTTTTTGAAAAAAATTCTGTGAAAATCGCAAAAATTTTGGGTATCGAAATCTGGCAAAAGTCTGCATAAAAGGGCTCTCCTGGCCAAATGGTTTAACTTTGGCAGGTCCCTGCTGTTCTGTTATGAAACTAGAATATCTTTTACACATTCTGGAAGTGATTGCGATCGCAAAGCTCTATTAGTTGCTGTGGAATCGACTTTTAAAAATGAGAGGGCGTAAAATTCGACAAAAAAATTTGGCGACGAAATCGAGCACATGCCTTCATAAAAGGGCTCTCCTGGCCAAATGGTTTAACTTTGGCAGGTCCCTCGTGCTTTATCATGAAAGTAGACTTCGTGGGGCAGATTCTGGAAGTGATTGCGATCGCAAAGCTCTATTAGTTGCTTTGGAATCGGCTTTTGAAAAAAATTCTGTGAAAATCGCAAAAATTTTGGGTATCGAAATCTGGCAAAAGTCTGCATAAAAGGGCTCTCCTGGCCAAATGGTTTAACTTTGGCAGGTCCCTGCTGTTCTGTTATGAAACTAGAATATCTTTTACACATTCTGGAAGTGATTGCGATCGCAAAGCTCTATTAGTTGCTGTGGAATCGACTTTTAAAAATGAGAGGGCGTAAAATTCGACAAAAAAATTTGGCGACGAAATCGAGCACATGCCTTCATAAAAGGGCTCTCCTGGCCAAATGGTTTAACTTTGGCAGGTCCCTCGTGCTTTATCATGAAAGTAGACTTCGTGGGGCAGATTCTGGAAGTGATTGCGATCGCAAAGCTCTATTAGTTGCTTTGGAATCGGCTTTTGAAAAAAATTCTGTGAAAATCGCAAAAATTTTGGGTATCGAAATCTGGCAAAAGTCTGCATAAAAGGGCTCTCCTGGCCAAATGGTTTAACTTTGGCAGGTCCCTGCTGTTCTGTTATGAAACTAGAATATCTTTTACACATTCTGGAAGTGATTGCGATCGCAAAGCTCTATTAGTTGCTGTGGAATCGACTTTTAAAAATGAGAGGGCGTAAAATTCGACAAAAAAATTTGGCGACGAAATCGAGCACATGCCTTCATAAAAGGGCTCTCCTGGCCAAATGGTTTAACTTTGGCAGGTCCCTCGTGCTTTATCATGAAAGTAGACTTCGTGGGGCAGATTCTGGAAGTGATTGCGATCGCAAAGCTCTATTAGTTGCTTTGGAATCGGCTTTTGAAAAAAATTCTGTGAAAATCGCAAAAATTTTGGGTATCGAAATCTGGCAAAAGTCTGCATAAAAGGGCTCTCCTGGCCAAATGGTTTAACTTTGGCAGGTCCCTGCTGTTCTCTTATGAAACTAGAATATCTTTTACACATTCTGGAAGTGATTGCGATCGCAAAGCTCTATTAGTTGCTGTGGAATCGACTTTTAAAAATGAGAGGGCGTAAAATTCGACAAAAAAATTTGGCGACGAAATCGAGCACATGCCTTCATAAAAGGGCTCTCCTGGCCAAATGGTTTAACTTTGGCAGGTCCCTCGTGCTTTATCATGAAAGTAGACTTCGTGGGGCAGATTCTGGAAGTGATTGCGATCGCAAAGCTCTATTAGTTGCTTTGGAATCGGCTTTTGAAAAAAATTCTGTGAAAATCGCAAAAATTTTGGGTATCGAAATCTGGCAAAAGTCTGCATAAAAGGGCTCTCCTGGCCAAATGGTTTAACTTTGGCAGGTCCCTGCTGTTCTGTTATGAAACTAGAATATCTTTTACACATTCTGGAAGTGATTGCGATCGCAAAGCTTTATTAGTTGCTGTGGAATCGACTTTTAAAAATGAGAGGGCGTAAAATTCGACAAAAAAATTTGGCGACGAAATCGAGCACATGCCTTCATAAAAGGGCTCTCCTGGCCAAATGGTTTAACTTTGACAGGTCCCTCGTGCTTTATCATGAAAGTAGACTTCGTGGGGCAGATTCTGGAAGTGATTGCGATCGCAAAGCTCTATTAGTTGCTTTGGAATCGGCTTTTGAAAAAAAATCTGTGAAAATCGCAAAAATTTTGGGTATCGAAATCTGGCAAAAGTCTGCATAAAAGGGCTCTCCTGGCCAAATGGTTTAACTTTGGCAGGTCCCTGCTGTTCTGTTATGAAACTAGAATATCTTTTACACATTCTGGAAGTGATTGCGATCGCAAAGCTCTATTAGTTGCTGTGGAATCGACTTTTAAATATGAGAGGGCGTAAAATTCGACAAAAAAATTTGGCGACGAAATCGAGCACATGCCTTCATAAAAGGGCTCTCCTGGCCAAATGGTTTAACTTTGGCAGGTGCCTCGTGCTTTATCATGAAAGTAGACTTCGTGGGGCAGATTCTGGAAGTGATTGCGATCGCAAAGCTCTATTAGTTGCTTTGGAATCGGCTTTTGAAAAAAATTCTGTGAAAATCGCAAAAATTTTGGGTATCGAAATCTGGCAAAAGTCTGCATAAAAGGGCTCTCCTGGCCAAATGGTTTAACTTTGGCAGGTCCCTGCTGTTCTGTTATGAAACTAGAATATCTTTTACACATTCTGGAAGTAATTGCGATCGCAAAGCTCTATTAGTTGCTGTGGAATCGACTTTTAAAAATGAGAGGGCGTAAAATTCGACAAAAAAATTTGGCGACGAAATCAAGCACATGCCTTCATAAAAGGGCTCTCCTGGCCAAATGGTTTAACCTTTTGAAAGGGGCTGTGACAGCATCTGTCACGTTTCACCATAGGATTTCGGAAGAGCCCCTCTCAAAAGGTTAACTTTGGCAGGTCCCTCGTGCTTTATCATGAAAGTAGACTTCGTGGGGCAGATTCTGGAAGTGATTGCGATCGCAAAGCTCTATTAGTTGCTTTGGAATCGGCTTTTGAAAAAAATTCTGTGAAAATCGCAAAAATTTTGGGTATCGAAATCTGGCAAAAGTCTGCATAAAAGGGCTCTCCTGGCCAAATGGTTTAACTTTGGCAGGTCCCTGCTGTTCTGTTATGAAACTAGAATATCTTTTACACATTCTGGAAGTGATTGCGATCGCAAAGCTCTATTAGTTGCTGTGGAATCGACTTTTAAAAAAGAGAGGGCGTAAAATTCGACAAAAAAATTTGGCGACGAAATCGAGCACATGCCTTCATAAAAGGGCTCTCCTGCCAAATGGTTTAACTTTGGCAGGTCCCTCGTGCTTTATCATGAAAGTAGACTTCGTGGGGCAGATTCTGGAAGTGATTGCGATCGCAAAGCTCTATTAGTTGCTTTGGAATCGGCTTTTGAAAAAAATTCTGTGAAAATCGCAAAAATTTTGGGTATCGAAATCTGGCAAAAGTCTGCATAAAAGGGCTCTCCTGGCCAAATGGTTTAACTTTGGCAGGTCCCTGCTGTTCTGTTATGAAACTAGAATATCTTTTACACATTCTGGAAGTGAATGCGATCGCAAAGCTCTATTAGTTGCTGTGGAATCGACTTTTAAAAATGAGAGGGCGTAAAATTCGACAAAAAAATTTGGCGACGAAATCGAGCACATGCCTTCATAAAAGGGCTCTCCTGGCCAAATGGTTTAACTTTGGCAGGTCCCTCGTGCTTTATCATGAAAGTAGACTTCGTGGGGCAGATTCTGGAAGTGATTGCGATCGCAAAGCTCTATTAGTTGCATTGGAATCGGCTTTTGAAAAAAATTCTGTGAAAATCGCAAAAATTTTGGGTATCGAAATCTGGCAAAAGTCTGCATAAAAGGGCTCTCCTGGCCAAATGGTTTAACTTTGGCAGGTCCCTGCTGTTCTGTTATGAAACTAGAATATCTTTTACACATTCTGGAAGTGATTGCGATCGCAAAGCTCTATTAGTTGCTGTGGAATCGACTTTTAAAAATGAGAGGGCGTAAAATTCGACAAAAAAATTTGGCGACGAAATCGAGCACATGCCTTCATAAAAGGGCTCTCCTGGCCAAATGGTTTAACTTTGGCAGGTCCCTCGTGCTTTATCATGAAAGTAGACTTCGTGGGGCAGATTCTGGAAGTGATTGCGATCGCAAAGCTCTATTAGTTGCTTTGGAATCGGCTTTTGAAAAAAATTCTGTGAAAATCGCAAAAATTTTGGGTATCGAAATCTGGCAAAAGTCTGCATAAAAGGGCTCTCCTGGCCAAATGGTTTAACTTTGGCAGGTCCCTGCTGTTCTGTTATGAAACTAGAATATTTTTTACACATTCTGGAAGTGATTGCGATCGCAAAGCTCTATTAGTTGCTGTGGAATCGACTTTTAAAAATGAGAGGGCGTAAAATTCGACAAAAAAATTTGGCGACGAAATCGAGCACATGCCTTCATAAAAGGGCTCTCCTGGCCAAATGGTTTAACTTTGGCAGGTCCCTCGTGCTTTATCATGAAAGTAGACTTCGTGGGGCAGATTCTGGAAGTGATTGCGATCGCAAAGCTCTATTAGTTGCTTTGGAATCGGCTTTTGAAAAAAATTCTGTGAAAATCGCAAAAATTTTGGGTATCGAAATCTGGCAAAAGTCTGCATAAAAGGGCTCTCCTGGCCAAATGGTTTAACTTTGGCAGGTCCCTGCTGTTCTGTTATGAAACTAGAATATCTTTTACACATTCTGGAAGTGATTGCGATCGCAAAGCTCTATTAGTTGCTGTGGAATCGACTTTTAAAAATGAGAGGGCGTAAAATTCGACAAAAAAATTTGGCGACGAAATCGAGCACATGCCTTCATAAAAGGGCTCTCCTGGCCAAATGGTTTAACTTTGGCAGGTCCCTCGTGCTTTATCATGAAAGTAGACTTCGTGGGGCAGATTCTGGAAGTGATTGCGATCGCAAAGCTCTATTAGTTGCTTTGGAATCGGTTTTTGAAAAAAATTCTGTGAAAATCGCAAAAATTTTGGGTATCGAAATCTGGCAAAAGTCTGCATAAAAGGGCTCTCCTGGCCAAATGGTTTAACTTTGGCAGGTCCCTGCTGTTCTGTTATGAAACTAGAATATCTTTTACACATTCTGGAAGTGATTGCGATCGCAAAGCTCTATTAGTTGCTGTGGAATCGACTTTTAAAAATGAGAGGGCGTAAAATTCGACAAAAAAATTTGGCGACGAAATCGAGCACATGCCTTCATAAAAGGGCTCTCCTGGCCAAATGGTTTAACTTTGGCAGGTCCCTCGTGCTTTATCATGAAAGTAGACTTCGTGGGGCAGATTCTGGAAGTGATTGCGATCGCAAAGCTCTATTAGTTGCTTTGGAATCGGCTTTTGAAAAAAATTCTGTGAAAATCGCAAAAATTTTGGGTATCGAAATCTGGCAAAAGTCTGCATAAAAGGGCTCTCCTGGCCAAATGGTTTAACTTTGGCAGGTCCCTGCTGTTCTGTTATGAAACTAGAATATCTTTTACACATTCTGGAAGTGATTGCGATCGCAAAGCTCTATTAGTTGCTGTGGAATCGACTTTTAAAAATGAGAGGGCGTAAAATTCGACAAAAAAATTTGGCGACGAAATCGAGCACATGCCTTCATAAAAGGGCTCTCCTGGCCAAATGGTTTAACTTTGGCAGGTCCCTCGTGCTTTATCATGAAAGTAGACTTCGTGGGGCAGATTCTGGAAGTGATTGCGATCGCAAAGCTCTATTAGTTGCTTTGGAATCGGCTTTTGAAAAAAATTCTGTGAAAATCGCAAAAATTTTGGGTATCGAAATCTGGCAAAAGTCTGCATAAAAGGGCTCTCCTGGCCAAATGGTTTAACTTTGGCAGGTCCCTGCTGTTCTGTTATGAAACTAGAATATCTTTTACACATTCTGGAAGTGATTGCGATCGCAAAGCTCTATTAGTTGCTGTGGAATCGACTTTTAAAAATGAGAGGGCGTAAAATTCGACAAAAAAATTTGGCGACGAAATCGAGCACATGCCTTCATAAAAGGGCTCTCCTGGCCAAATGGTTTAACTTTGGCAGGTCCCTCGTGCTTTATCATGAAAGTAGACTTCGTGGGGCAGATTCTGGAAGTGATTGCGATCGCAAAGCTCTATTAGTTGCTTTGGAATCGGCTTTTGAAAAAAATTCTGTGAAAATCGCAAAAATTTTGGGTATCGAAATCTGGCAAAAGTCTGCATAAAAGGGCTCTCCTGGCCAAATGGTTTAACTTTGGCAGGTCCCTGCTGTTCTCTTATGAAACTAGAATATCTTTTACACATTCTGGAAGTGATTGCGATCGCAAAGCTCTATTAGTTGCTGTGGAATCGACTTTTAAAAATGAGAGGGCGTAAAATTCGACAAAAAAATTTGGCGACGAAATCGAGCACATGCCTTCATAAAAGGGCTCTCCTGGCCAAATGGTTTAACTTTGGCAGGTCCCTCGTGCTTTATCATGAAAGTAGACTTCGTGGGGCAGATTCTGGAAGTGATTGCGATCGCAAAGCTCTATTAGTTGCTTTGGAATCGGCTTTTGAAAAAAATTCTGTGAAAATCGCAAAAATTTTGGGTATCGAAATCTGGCAAAAGTCTGCATAAAAGGGCTCTCCTGGCCAAATGGTTTAACTTTGGCAGGTCCCTGCTGTTCTGTTATGAAACTAGAATATCTTTTACACATTCTGGAAGTGATTGCGATCGCAAAGCTCTATTAGTTGCTGTGGAATCGACTTTTAAAAATGAGAGGGCGTAAAATTCGACAAAAAAATTTGGCGACGAAATCGAGCACATGCCTTCATAAAAGGGCTCTCCTGGCCAAATGGTTTAACTTTGGCAGGTCCCTCGTGCTTTATCATGAAAGTAGACTTCGTGGGGCAGATTCTGGAAGTGATTGCGATCGCAAAGCTCTATTAGTTGCTTTGGAATCGGCTTTTGAAAAAAAATCTGTGAAAATCGCAAAAATTTTGGGTATCGAAATCTGGCAAAAGTCTGCATAAAAGGGCTCTCCTGGCCAAATGGTTTAACTTTGGCAGGTCCCTGCTGTTCTGTTATGAAACTAGAATATCTTTTACACATTCTGGAAGTGATTGCGATCGCAAAGCTCTATTAGTTGCTGTGGAATCGACTTTTAAATATGAGAGGGCGTAAAATTCGACAAAAAAATTTGGCGACGAAATCGAGCACATGCCTTCATAAAAGGGCTCTCCTGCCAAATGGTTTAACTTTGGCAGGTCCCTCGTGCTTTATCATGAAAGTAGACTTCGTGGGGCAGATTCTGGAAGTGATTGCGATCGCAAAGCTCTATTAGTTGCTTTGGAATCGGCTTTTGAAAAAAATTCTGTGAAAATCGCAAAAATTTTGGGTATCGAAATCTGGCAAAAGTCTGCATAAAAGGGCTCTCCTGGCCAAATGGTTTAACTTTGGCAGGTCCCTGCTGTTCTGTTATGAAACTAGAATATCTTTTACACATTCTGGAAGTGATTGCGATCGCAAAGCTCTATTAGTTGCTGTGGAATCGACTTTTAAAAATGAGAGGGCGTAAAATTCGACAAAAAAATTTGGCGACGAAATCGAGCACATGCCTTCATAAAAGGGCTCTCCTGGCCAAATGGTTTAACTTTGGCAGGTCCCTCGTGCTTTATCATGAAAGTAGACTTCGTGGGGCAGATTCTGGAAGTGATTGCGATCGCAAAGCTCTATTAGTTGCTTTGGAATCGGCTTTTGAAAAAAATTCTGTGAAAATCGCAAAAATTTTGGGTATCGAAATCTGGCAAAAGTCTGCATAAAAGGGCTCTCCTGGCCAAATGGTTTAACTTTGGCAGGTCCCTGCTGTTCTGTTATGAAACTAGAATATCTTTTACACATTCTGGAAGTGATTGCGATCGCAAAGCTCTATTAGTTGCTGTGGAATCGACTTTTAAAAAAGAGAGGGCGTAAAATTCGACAAAAAAATTTGGCGACGAAATCGAGCACATGCCTTCATAAAAGGGCTCTCCTGCCAAATGGTTTAACTTTGGCAGGTCCCTCGTGCTTTATCATGAAAGTAGACTTCGTGGGGCAGATTCTGGAAGTGATTGCGATCGCAAAGCTCTATTAGTTGCTTTGGAATCGGCTTTTGAAAAAAATTCTGTGAAAATCGCAAAAATTTTGGGTATCGAAATCTGGCAAAAGTCTGCATAAAAGGGCTCTCCTGGCCAAATGGTTTAACTTTGGCAGGTCCCTGCTGTTCTGTTATGGAACTAGAATATCTTTTACACATTCTGGAAGTGAATGCGATCGCAAAGCTCTATTAGTTGCTGTGGAATCGACTTTTAAAAATGAGAGGGCGTAAAATTCGACAAAAAAATTTGGCGACGAAATCGAGCACATGCCTTCATAAAAGGGCTCTCCTGGCCAAATGGTTTAACTTTGGCAGGTCCCTCGTGCTTTATCATGAAAGTAGACTTCGTGGTGCAGATTCTGGAAGTGATTGCGATCGCAAAGCTCTATTAGTTGCTTTGGAATCGGCTTTTGAAAAAAATTCTGTGAAAATCGCAAAAATTTTGGGTATCGAAATCTGGCAAAAGTCTGCATAAAAGGGCTCTCCTGGCCAAATGGTTTAACTTTGGCAGGTCCCTGCTGTTCTGTTATGAAACTAGAATATCTTTTACACATTCTGGAAGTGATTGCGATCGCAAAGCTCTATTAGTTGCTGTGGAATCGACTTTTAAAAATGAGAGGGCGTAAAATTCGACAAAAAAATTTGGCGACGAAATCGAGCACATGCCTTCATAAAAGGGCTCTCCTGGCCAAATGGTTTAACTTTGGCAGGTCCCTCGTGCTTTATCATGAAAGTAGACTTCGTGGGGCAGATTCTGGAAGTGATTGCGATCGCAAAGCTCTATTAGTTGCTTTGGAATCGGCTTTTGAAAAAAATTCTGTGAAAATCGCAAAAATTTTGGGTATCGAAATCTGGCAAAAGTCTGCATAAAAGGGCTCTCCTGGCCAAATGGTTTAACTTTGGCAGGTCCCTGCTGTTCTGTTATGAAACTAGAATATTTTTTACACATTCTGGAAGTGATTGCGATCGCAAAGCTCTATTAGTTGCTGTGGAATCGACTTTTAAAAATGAGAGGGCGTAAAATTCGACAAAAAAATTTGGCGACGAAATCGAGCACATGCCTTCATAAAAGGGCTCTCCTGGCCAAATGGTTTAACTTTGGCAGGTCCCTCGTGCTTTATCATGAAAGTAGACTTCGTGGGGCAGATTCTGGAAGTGATTGCGATCGCAAAGCTCTATTAGTTGCTTTGGAATCGGCTTTTGAAAAAAATTCTGTGAAAATCGCAAAAATTTTGGGTATCGAAATCTGGCAAAAGTCTGCATAAAAGGGCTCTCCTGGCCAAATGGTTTAACTTTGGCAGGTCCCTGCTGTTCTGTTATGAAACTAGAATATCTTTTACACATTCTGGAAGTGATTGCGATCGCAAAGCTCTATTAGTTGCTGTGGAATCGACTTTTAAAAATGAGAGGGCGTAAAATTCGACAAAAAAATTTGGCGACGAAATCGAGCACATGCCTTCATAAAAGGGCTCTCCTGGCCAAATGGTTTAACTTTGGCAGGTCCCTCGTGCTTTATCATGAAAGTAGACTTCGTGGGGCAGATTCTGGAAGTGATTGCGATCGCAAAGCTCTATTAGTTGCTTTGGAATCGGCTTTTGAAAAAAATTCTGTGAAAATCGCAAAAATTTTGGGTATCGAAATCTGGCAAAAGTCTGCATAAAAGGGCTCTCCTGGCCAAATGGTTTAACTTTGGCAGGTCCCTGCTGTTCTCTTATGAAACTAGAATATCTTTTACACATTCTGGAAGTGATTGCGATCGCAAAGCTCTATTAGTTGCTGTGGAATCGACTTTTAAAAATGAGAGGGCGTAAAATTCGACAAAAAAATTTGGCGACGAAATCGAGCACATGCCTTCATAAAAGGGCTCTCCTGGCCAAATGGTTTAACTTTGGCAGGTCCCTCGTGCTTTATCATGAAAGTAGACTTCGTGGGGCAGATTCTGGAAGTGATTGCGATCGCAAAGCTCTATTAGTTGCTTTGGAATCGGCTTTTGAAAAAAATTCTGTGAAAATCGCAAAAATTTTGGGTATCGAAATCTGGCAAAAGTCTGCATAAAAGGGCTCTCCTGGCCAAATGGTTTAACTTTGGCAGGTCCCTGCTGTTCTGTTATGAAACTAGAATATCTTTTACACATTCTGGAAGTGATTGCGATCGCAAAGCTCTATTAGTTGCTGTGGAATCGACTTTTAAAAATGAGAGGGCGTAAAATTCGACAAAAAAATTTGGCGACGAAATCGAGCACATGCCTTCATAAAAGGGCTCTCCTGGCCAAATGGTTTAACTTTGGCAGGTCCCTCGTGCTTTATCATGAAAGTAGACTTCGTGGGGCAGATTCTGGAAGTGATTGCGATCGCAAAGCTCTATTAGTTGCTTTGGAATCGGCTTTTGAAAAAAAATCTGTGAAAATCGCAAAAATTTTGGGTATCGAAATCTGGCAAAAGTCTGCATAAAAGGGCTCTCCTGGCCAAATGGTTTAACTTTGGCAGGTCCCTGCTGTTCTGTTATGAAACTAGAATATCTTTTACACATTCTGGAAGTGATTGCGATCGCAAAGCTCTATTAGTTGCTGTGGAATCGACTTTTAAATATGAGAGGGCGTAAAATTCGACAAAAAAATTTGGCGACGAAATCGAGCACATGCCTTCATAAAAGGGCTCTCCTGGCCAAATGGTTTAACTTTGGCAGGTCCCTCGTGCTTTATCATGAAAGTAGACTTCGTGGGGCAGATTCTGGAAGTGATTGCGATCGCAAAGCTCTATTAGTTGCTTTGGAATCGGCTTTTGAAAAAAATTCTGTGAAAATCGCAAAAATTTTGGGTATCGAAATCTGGCAAAAGTCTGCATAAAAGGGCTCTCCTGGCCAAATGGTTTAACTTTGGCAGGTCCCTGCTGTTCTGTTATGAAACTAGAATATCTTTTACACATTCTGGAAGTAATTGCGATCGCAAAGCTCTATTAGTTGCTGTGGAATCGACTTTTAAAAATGAGAGGGCGTAAAATTCGACAAAAAAATTTGGCGACGAAATCGAGCACATGCCTTCATAAAAGGGCTCTCCTGGCCAAATGGTTTAACTTTGGCAGGTCCCTCGTGCTTTATCATGAAAGTAGACTTCGTGGGGCAGATTCTGGAAGTGATTGCGATCGCAAAGCTCTATTAGTTGCTTTGGAATCGGCTTTTGAAAAAAATTCTGTGAAAATCGCAAAAATTTTGGGTATCGAAATCTGGCAAAAGTCTGCATAAAAGGGCTCTCCTGGCCAAATGGTTTAACTTTGGCAGGTCCCTGCTGTTCTGTTATGAAACTAGAATATCTTTTACACATTCTGGAAGTGATTGCGATCGCAAAGCTCTATTAGTTGCTGTGGAATCGACTTTTAAAAAAGAGAGGGCGTAAAATTCGACAAAAAAATTTGGCGACGAAATCGAGCACATGCCTTCATAAAAGGGCTCTCCTGCCAAATGGTTTAACTTTGGCAGGTCCCTCGTGCTTTATCATGAGAGTAGACTTCGTGGGGCAGATTCTGGAAGTGATTGCGATCGCAAAGCTCTATTAGTTGCTGTGGAATCGACTTTTAAAAAAGAGAGGGCGTAAAATTCGACAAAAAAATTTGGCGACGAAATCGAGCACATGCCTTCATAAAAGGGCTCTCCTGCCAAATGGTTTAACTTTGGCAGGTCCCTCGTGCTTTATCATGAAAGTAGACTTCGTGGGGCAGATTCTGGAAGTGATTGCGATCGCAAAGCTCTATTAGTTGCTTTGGAATCGGCTTTTGAAAAAAATTCTGTGAAAATCGCAAAAATTTTGGGTATCGAAATCTGGCAAAAGTCTGCATAAAAGGGCTCTCCTGGCCAAATGGTTTAACTTCGGCAGGTCCCTGCTGTTCTGTTATGAAACTAGAATATCTTTTACACATTCTGGAAGTGATTGCGATCGCAAAGCTCTATTAGTTGCTGTGGAATCGACTTTTAAAAATGAGAGGGCGTAAAATTCGACAAAAAAATTTGGCGACGAAATCGAGCACATGCCTTCATAAAAGGGCTCTCCTGGCCAAATGGTTTAACTTTGGCAGGTCCCTCGTGCTTTATCATGAAAGTAGACTTCGTGGGGCAGATTCTGGAAGTGATTGCGATCGCAAAGCTCTATTAGTTGCTTTGGAATCGGCTTTTGAAAAAAATTCTGTGAAAATCGCAAAAATTTTGGGTATCGAAATCTGGCAAAAGTCTGCATAAAAGGGCTCTCCTGGCCAAATGGTTTAACTTTGGCAGGTCCCTGCTGTTCTGTTATGAAACTAGAATATCTTTTACACATTCTGGAAGTGATTGCGATCGCAAAGCTGTATTAGTTGCTGTGGAATCGACTTTTAAAAATGAGAGGGCGTAAAATTCGACAAAAAAATTTGGCGACGAAATCGAGCACATGCCTTCATAAAAGGGCTCTCCTGGCCAAATGGTTTAACTTTGGCAGGTCCCTCGTGCTTTATCATGAAAGTAGACTTCGTGGGGCAGATTCTGGAAGTGATTGCGATCGCAAAGCTCTATTAGTTGCTTTGGAATCGGCTTTTGAAAAAAATTCTGTGAAAATCGCAAAAATTTTGGGTATCGAAATCTGGCAAAAGTCTGCATAAAAGGGCTCTCCTGGCCAAATGGTTTAACTTTGGCAGGTCCCTGCTGTTCTGTTATGAAACTAGAATATCTTTTACACATTCTGGAAGTGATTGCGATCGCAAAGCTCTATTAGTTGCTGTGGAATCGACTTTTAAAAATGAGAGGGCGTAAAATTCGACAAAAAAATTTGGCGACGAAATCGAGCACATGCCTTCATAAAAGGGCTCTCCTGGCCAAATGGTTTAACTTTGGCAGGTCCCTCGTGCTTTATCATGAAAGTAGACTTCGTGGGGCAGATTCTGGAAGTGATTGCGATCGCAAAGCTCTATTAGTTGCTTTGGAATCGGCTTTTGAAAAAAATTCTGTGAAAATCGCAAAAATTTTGGGTATCGAAATCTGGCAAAAGTCTGCATAAAAGGGCTCTCCTGGCCAAATGGTTTAACTTTGGCAGGTCCCTGCTGTTCTGTTATGAAACTAGAATATCTTTTACACATTCTGGAAGTGATTGCGATCGCAAAGCTCTATTAGTTGCTGTGGAATCGACTTTTAAAAATGAGAGGGCGTAAAATTCGACAAAAAAATTTGGCGACGAAATCGAGCACATGCCTTCATAAAAGGGCTCTCCTGGCCAAATGGTTTAACTTTGGCAGGTCCCTCGTGCTTTATCATGAAAGTAGACTTCGTGGGGCAGATTCTGGAAGTGATTGCGAACGCAAAGCTCTATTAGTTGCTTTGGAATCGGCTTTTGAAAAAAATTCTGTGAAAATCGCAAAAATTTTGGGTATCGAAATCTGGCAAAAGTCTGCATAAAAGGGCTCTCCTGGCCAAATGGTTTAACTTTGGCAGGTCCCTGCTGTTCTGTTATGAAACTAGAATATCTTTTACACATTCTGGAAGTGATTGCGATCGCAAAGCTCTATTAGTTGCTGTGGAATCGACTTTTAAAAATGAGAGGGCGTAAAATTCGACAAAAAAATTTGGCGACGAAATCGAGCACATGCCTTCATAAAAGGGCTCTCCTGGCCAAATGGTTTAACTTTGGCAGGTCCCTCGTGCTTTATCATGAAAGTAGACTTCGTGGGGCAGATTCTGGAAGTGATTGCGATCGCAAAGCTCTATTAGTTGCTTTGGAATCGGCTTTTGAAAAAAATTCTGTGAAAATCGCAAAAATTTTGGGTATCGAAATCTGGCAAAAGTCTGCATAAAAGGGCTCTCCTGGCCAAATGGTTTAACTTTGGCAGGTCCCTGCTGTTCTGTTATGAAACTAGAATATCTTTTACACATTCTGGAAGTGATTGCGATCGCAAAGCTCTATTAGATGCTGTGGAATCGACTTTTAAAAATGAGAGGGCGTAAAATTCGACAAAAAAATTTGGCGACGAAATCGAGCACATCCCTTCATAAAAGGGCTCTCCTGGCCAGATGGTTTAACTTTGGCAGGTCCCTCGTGCTTTATCATGAAAGTAGACTTCGTGGGGCAGATTCTGGAAGTGATTGCGATCGCAAAGCTCTATTAGTTGCTTTGGAATCGGCTTTTGAAAAAAATTCTGTGAAAATCGCAAAAATTTTGGGTATCGAAATCTGGCAAAAGTCTGCATAAAAGGGCTCTCCTGGCCAAATGGTTTAACTTTGGCAGGTCCCTGCTGTTCTGTTATGAAACTAGAATATCTTTTACACATTCTGGAAGTGATTGCGATCGCAAAGCTCTATTAGTTGCTGTGGAATCGACTTTTAAAAATGAGAGGGCGTAAAATTCGACAAAAAAATTTGGCGACGAAATCGAGCACATGCCTTCATAAAAGGGCTCTCCTGGCCAAATGGTTTAACTTTGGCAGGTCCCTCGTGCTTTATCATGAAAGTAGACTTCGTGGGGCAGATTCTGGAAGTGATTGCGATCGCAAAGCTCTATTAGTTGCTTTGGAATCGGCTTTTGAAAAAAATTCTGTGAAAATCGCAAAAATTTTGGGTATCGAAATCTGGCAAAAGTCTGCATAAAAGGGCTCTCCTGGCCAAATGGTTTAACTTTGGCAGGTCCCTGCTGTTCTGTTATGAAACTAGAATATCTTTTACACATTCTGGAAGTGATTGCGATCGCAAAGCTCTATTAGTTGCTGTGGAATCGACTTTTAAAAATGAGAGGGCGTAAAATTCGACAAAAAAATTTGGCGACGAAATCGAGCACATGCCTTCATAAAAGGGCTCTCCTGGCCAAATGGTTTAACTTTGGCAGGTCCCTCGTGCTTTATCATGAAAGTAGACTTCGTGGGGCAGATTCTGGAAGTGATTGCGATCGCAAAGCTCTATTAGTTGCTTTGGAATCGGCTTTTGAAAAAAATTCTGTGAAAATCGCAAAAATTTTGGGTATCGAAATCTGGCAAAAGTCTGCATAAAAGGGCTCTCCTGGCCAAATGGTTTAACTTTGGCAGGTCCCTGCTGTTCTGTTATGAAACTAGAATATCTTTTACACATTCTGGAAGTGATTGCGATCGCAAAGCTCTATTAGTTGCTGTGGAATCGACTTTTAAAAATGAGAGGGCGTAAAATTCGACAAAAAAATTTGGCGACGAAATCGAGCACATGCCTTCATAAAAGGGCTCTCCTGGCCAAATGGTTTAACTTTGGCAGGTCCCTCGTGCTTTATCATGAAAGTAGACTTCGTGGGGCAGATTCTGGAAGTGATTGCGATCGCAAAGCTCTATTAGTTGCTTTGGAATCGATCGGCTTTTGAAAAAAATTCTGTGAAAATCGCAAAAATTTTGGGTATCGAAATCTGGCAAAAGTCTGCATAAAAGGGCTCTCCTGGCCAAATGGTTTAACTTTGGGAGGTCCCTGCTGTTCTGTTATGAAACTAGAATATCTTTTACACATTCTGGAAGTGATTGCGATCGCAAAGCTCTATTAGTTGCTGTGGAATCGACTTTTAAAAATGAGAGGGCGTAAAATTCGACAAAAAAATTTGGCGACGAAATCGAGCACATGCCTTCATAAAAGGGCTCTCCTGGCCAAATGGTTTAACTTTGGCAGGTCCCTCGTGCTTTATCATGAAAGTAGACTTCGTGGGGCAGATTCTGGAAGTGATTGCGATCGCAAAGCTCTATTAGTTGCTTTGGAATCGGCTTTTGAAAAAAATTCTGTGAAAATCGCAAAAATTTTGGGTATCGAAATCTGGCAAAAGTCTGCATAAAAGGGCTCTCCTGGCCAAATGGTTTAACTTTGGCAGGTCCCTGCTGTTCTGTTATGAAACTAGAATATCTTTTACACATTCTGGAAGTGATTGCGATCGCAAAGCTCTATTAGTTGCTGTGGAATCGACTTTTAAAAATGAGAGGGCGTAAAATTCGACAAAAAAATTTGGCGACGAAATCGAGCACATGCCTTCATAAAAGGGCTCTCCTGGCCAAATGGTTTAACTTTGGCAGGTCCCTCGTGCTTTATCATGAAAGTAGACTTCGTGGGGCAGATTCTGGAAGTGATTGCGATCGCAAAGCTCTATTAGTTGCTTTGGAATCGGCTTTTGAAAAAAATTCTGTGAAAATCGCAAAAATTTTGGGTATCGAAATCTGGCAAAAGTCTGCATAAAAGGGCTCTCCTGGCCAAATGGTTTAACTTTGGCAGGTCCCTGCTGTTCTGTTATGAAACTAGAATATCTTTTACACATTCTGGAAGTGATTGCGATCGCAAAGCTCTATTAGTTGCTGTGGAATCGACTTTTAAAAATGAGAGGGCGTAAAATTCGACAAAAAAATTTGGCGACGAAATCGAGCACATGCCTTCATAAAAGGGCTCTCCTGGCCAAATGGTTTAACTTTGGCAGGTCCCTCGTGCTTTATCATGAAAGTAGACTTCGTGGGGCAGATTCTGGAAGTGATTGCGATCGCAAAGCTCTATTAGTTGCTTTGGAATCGGCTTTTGAAAAAAATTCTGTGAAAATCGCAAAAATTTTGGGTATCGAAATCTGGCAAAAGTCTGCATAAAAGGGCTCTCCTGGCCAAATGGTTTAACTTTGGCAGGTCCCTGCTGTTCTGTTATGAAACTAGAATATCTTTTACACATTCTGGAAGTGATTGCGATCGCAAAGCTCTATTAGTTGCTGTGGAATCGACTTTTAAAAATGAGAGGGCGTAAAATTCGA
Source organism: Salticus scenicus (assembly GCA_963930645.1). NCBI lineage: Eukaryota > Metazoa > Arthropoda > Arachnida > Araneae > Salticidae > Salticus > Salticus scenicus. The sequence goes on from OZ005651.1 coordinate 370,722,032, forward strand.
CAAAAAAATTTGGCGACGAAATCGAGCACATGCCTTCATAAAAGGGCTCTCCTGGCCAAATGGTTTAACTTTGGCAGGTCCCTCGTGCTTTATCATGAAAGTAGACTTCGTGGGGCAGATTCTGGAAGTGATTGCGATCGCAAAGCTCTATTAGTTGCTTTGGAATCGGCTTTTGAAAAAAATTCTGTGAAAATCGCAAAAATTTTGGGTATCGAAATCTGGCAAAAGTCTGCATAAAAGGGCTCTCCTGGCCAAATGGTTTAACTTTGGCAGGTCCCTGCTGTTCTGTTATGAAACTAGAATATCTTTTACACATTCTGGAAGTGATTGCGATCGCAAAGTCTATTAGTTGCTGTGGAATCGACTTTTAAAAATGAGAGGGCGTAAAATTCGACAAAAAAATTTGGCGACGAAATCGAGCACATGCCTTCATAAAAGGGCTCTCCTGGCCAAATGGTTTAACTTTGGCAGGTCCCTCGTGCTTTATCATGAAAGTAGACTTCGTGGGGCAGATTCTGGAAGTGATTGCGATCGCAAAGCTCTATTAGTTGCTTTGGAATCGGCTTTTGAAAAAAATTCTGTGAAAATCGCAAAGATTTTGGGTATCGAAATCTGGCAAAAGTCTGCATAAAAGGGCTCTCCTGGCCAAATGGTTTAACTTTGGCAGGTCCCTGCTGTTTTGTTATGAAACTAGAATATCTTTTACACATTCTGGAAGTGATTGCGATCGCAAAGCTCTATTAGTTGCTGTGGAATCGACTTTTAAAAATGAGAGGGCGTAAAATTCGACAAAAAAATTTGGCGACGAAATCGAGCACATGCCTTCATAAAAGGGCTCTCCTGGCCAAATGGTTTAACTTTGGCAGGTCCCTCGTGCTTTATCATGAAAGTAGACTTCGTGGGGCAGATTCTGGAAGTGATTGCGATCGCAAAGCTCTATTAGTTGCTTTGGAATCGGCTTTTGAAAAAAATTCTGTGAAAATCGCAAAGATTTTGGGTATCGAAATCTGGCAAAAGTCTGCATAAAAGGGCTCTCCTGGCCAAATGGTTTAACTTTGGCAGGTCCCTGCTGTTCTGTTATGAAACTAGAATATCTTTTACACATTCTGGAAGTGATTGCGATCGCAAAGCTCTATTAGTTGCTGTGGAATCGACTTTTAAAAATGAGAGGGCGTAAAATTCGACAAAAAAATTTGGCGACGAAATCGAGCACATGCCTTCATAAAAGGGCTCTCCTGGCCAAATGGTTTAATTTTGGCAGGTCCCTCGTGCTTTATCATGAAAGTAGACTTCGTGGGGCAGATTCTGGAAGTGATTGCGATCGCAAAGCTCTATTAGTTGCTTTGGAATCGGCTTTTGAAAAAAATTCTGTGAAAATCGCAAAAATTTTGGGTATCGAAATCTGGCAAAAGTCTGCATAAAAGGGCTCTCCTGGCCAAATGGTTTAACTTTGGCAGGTCCCTGCTGTTCTGTTATGAAACTAGAATATCTTTTACACATTCTGGAAGTGATTGCGATCGCAAAGCTCTATTAGTTGCTGTGGAATCGACTTTTAAAAATGAGAGGGCGTAAAATTCGACAAAAAAATTTGGCGACGAAATCGAGCACATGCCTTCATAAAAGGGCTCTCCTGGCCAAATGGTTTAACTTTGGCAGGTCCCTCGTGCTTTATCATGAAAGTAGACTTCGTGGGGCAGATTCTGGAAGTGATTGCGATCGCAAAGCTCTATTAGTTGCTTTGGAATCGGCTTTTGAAAAAAATTCTGTGAAAATCGCAAAAATTTTGGGTATCGAAATCTGGCAAAAGTCTGCATAAAAGGGCTCTCCTGGCCAAATGGTTTAACTTTGGGAGGTCCCTGCTGTTCTGTTATGAAACTAGAATATCTTTTACACATTCTGGAAGTGATTGCGATCGCAAAGCTCTATTAGTTGCTGTGGAATCGACTTTTAAAAATGAGAGGGCGTAAAATTCGACAAAAAAATTTGGCGACGAAATCGAGCACATGCCTTCATAAAAGGGCTCTCCTGGCCAAATGGTTTAACTTTGGCAGGTCCCTCGTGCTTTATCATGAAAGTAGACTTCGTGGGGCAGATTCTGGAAGTGATTGCGATCGCAAAGCTCTATTAGTTGCTTTGGAATCGGCTTTTGAAAAAAATTCTGTGAAAATCGCAAAAATTTTGGGTATCGAAATCTGGCAAAAGTCTGCATAAAAGGGCTCTCCTGGCCAAATGGTTTAACTTTGGCAGGTCCCTGCTGTTCTGTTATGAAACTAGAATATCTTTTACACATTCTGGAAGTGATTGCGATCGCAAAGCTCTATTAGTTGCTGTGGAATCGACTTTTAAAAATGAGAGGGCGTAAAATTCGACAAAAAAATTTGGCGACGAAATCGAGCACATGCCTTCATAAAAGGGCTCTCCTGGCCAAATGGTTTAACTTTGGCAGGTCCCTCGTGCTTTATCATGAAAGTAGACTTCGTGGGGCAGATTCTGGAAGTGATTGCGATCGCAAAGCTCTATTAGTTGCTTTGGAATCGGCTTTTGAAAAAAATTCTGTGAAAATCGCAAAAATTTTGGGTATCGAAATCTGGCAAAAGTCTGCATAAAAGGGCTCTCCTGGCCAAATGGTTTAACTTTGGCAGGTCCCTGCTGTTCTGTTATGAAACTAGAATATCTTTTACACATTCTGGAAGTGATTGCGATCGCAAAGCTCTATTAGTTGCTGTGGAATCGACTTTTAAAAATGAGAGGGCGTAAAATTCGACAAAAAAATTTGGCGACGAAATCGAGCACATGCCTTCATAAAAGGGCTCTCCTGGCCAAATGGTTTAACTTTGGCAGGTCCCTCGTGCTTTATCATGAAAGTAGACTTCGTGGGGCAGATTCTGGAAGTGATTGCGATCGCAAAGCTCTATTAGTTGCTTTGGAATCGGCTTTTGAAAAAAATTCTGTGAAAATCGCAAAAATTTTGGGTATCGAAATCTGGCAAAAGTCTGCATAAAAGGGCTCTCCTGGCCAAATGGTTTAACTTTGGCAGGTCCCTGCTGTTCTGTTATGAAACTAGAATATCTTTTACACATTCTGGAAGTGATTGCGATCGCAAAGCTCTATTAGTTGCTGTGGAATCGACTTTTAAAAATGAGAGGGCGTAAAATTCGACAAAAAAATTTGGCGACGAAATCGAGCACATGCCTTCATAAAAGGGCTCTCCTGGCCAAATGGTTTAACTTTGGCAGGTCCCTCGTGCTTTATCATGAAAGTAGACTTCGTGGGGCAGATTCTGGAAGTGATTGCGATCGCAAAGCTCTATTAGTTGCTTTGGAATCGGCTTTTGAAAAAAATTCTGTGAAAATCGCAAAAATTTTGGGTATCGAAATCTGGCAAAAGTCTGCATAAAAGGGCTCTCCTGGCCAAATGGTTTAACTTTGGCAGGTCCCTGCTGTTCTGTTATGAAACTAGAATATCTTTTACACATTCTGGAAGTGATTGCGATCGCAAAGTCTATTAGTTGCTGTGGAATCGACTTTTAAAAATGAGAGGGCGTAAAATTCGACAAAAAAATTTGGCGACGAAATCGAGCACATGCCTTCATAAAAGGGCTCTCCTGGCCAAATGGTTTAACTTTGGCAGGTCCCTCGTGCTTTATCATGAAAGTAGACTTCGTGGGGCAGATTCTGGAAGTGATTGCGATCGCAAAGCTCTATTAGTTGCTTTGGAATCGGCTTTTGAAAAAAATTCTGTGAAAATCGCAAAAATTTTGGGTATCGAAATCTGGCAAAAGTCTGCATAAAAGGGCTCTCCTGGCCAAATGGTTTAACTTTGGCAGGTCCCTGCTGTTCTGTTATGAAACTAGAATATCTTTTACACATTCTGGAAGTGATTGCGATCGCAAAGCTCTATTAGTTGCTGTGGAATCGACTTTTAAAAATGAGAGGGCGTAAAATTCGACAAAAAAATTTGGCGACGAAATCGAGCACATGCCTTCATAAAAGGGCTCTCCTGGCCAAATGGTTTAACTTTGGCAGGTCCCTCGTGCTTTATCATGAAAGTAGACTTCGTGGGGCAGATTCTGGAAGTGATTGCGATCGCAAAGCTCTATTAGTTGCTTTGGAATCGGCTTTTGAAAAAAATTCTGTGAAAATCGCAAAAATTTTGGGTATCGAAATCTGGCAAAAGTCTGCATAAAAGGGCTCTCCTGGCCAAATGGTTTAACTTTGGCAGGTCCCTGCTGTTCTGTTATGAAACTAGAATATCTTTTACACATTCTGGAAGTGATTGCGATCGCAAAGCTCTATTAGTTGCTGTGGAATCGACTTTTAAAAATGAGAGGGCGTAAAATTCGACAAAAAAATTTGGCGACGAAATCGAGCACATGCCTTCATAAAAGGGCTCTCCTGGCCAAATGGTTTAACTTTGGCAGGTCCCTCGTGCTTTATCATGAAAGTAGACTTCGTGGGGCAGATTCTGGAAGTGATTGCGATCGCAAAGCTCTATTAGTTGCTTTGGAATCGGCTTTTGAAAAAAATTCTGTGAAAATCGCAAAAATTTTGGGTATCGAAATCTGGCAAAAGTCTGCATAAAAGGGCTCTCCTGGCCAAATGGTTTAACTTTGGCAGGTCCCTACTGTTCTGTTATGAAACTAGAATATCTTTTACACATTCTGGAAGTGATTGCGATCGCAAAGCTCTATTAGTTGCTGTGGAATCGACTTTTAAAAAAGAGAGGGCGTAAAATTCGACAAAAAAATTTGGCGACGAAATCGAGCACATGCCTTCATAAAAGGGCTCTCCTGGCCAAATGGTTTAACTTTGGCAGGTCCCTCGTGCTTTATCATGAAAGTAGACTTCGTGGGGGAGATTCTGGAAGTGATTGCGATCGCAAAGCTCTATTAGTTGCTTTGGAATCGGCTTTTGAAAAAAATTCTGTGAAAATCGCAAAAATTTTGGGTATCGAAATCTGGCAAAAGTCTGCATAAAAGGGCTCTCCTGGCCAAATGGTTTAACTTTGGCAGGTCCCTGCTCTTCTGTTATGAAACTAGAATATCTTTTACGCATTCTGGAAGTGATTGCGATCGCAAAGCTCTATTAGTTGCTGTGGAATCGACTTTTAAAAAAGAGAGGGCGTAAAATTCGACAAAAAAATTTGGCGACGAAATCGAGCACATGCCTTCATAAAAGGGCTCTCCTGGCCAAATGGTATAACTTTGGCAGGTCCCTCGTGCTTTATCATGAAAGTAGACTTCGTGGGGCAGATTCTGGAAGTGATTGCGATCGCAAAGCTCTATTAGTTGCTTTGGAATCGGCTTTTGAAAAAAATTCTGTGAAAATCGCAAAAATTTTGGGTATCGAAATCTGGCAAAAGTCTGCATAAAAGGGCTCTCCTGGCCAAATGGTTTAACTTTGGCAGGTCCCTGCTGTTCTGTTATGAAACTAGAATATCTTTTACGCATTCTGGAAGTGATTGCGATCGCAAAGCTCTATTAGTTGCTGTGGAATCGACTTTTAAAAATGAGAGGGCGTAAAGTTCGACAAAAAAATTTGGCGACGAAATCGAGCACATGCCTTCATAAAAGGGCTCTCCTGGCCAAATGGTTTAACTTTGGCAGGTCCCTCGTGCTTTATCATGAAAGTAGACTTCGTGGGGCAGATTCTGGAAGTGATTGCGATCGCAAAGCTCTATTAGTTGCTTTGGAATCGGCTTTTGAAAAAAATTCTGTGAAAATCGCAAAAATTTTGGGTATCGAAATCTGGCAAAAGTCTGCATAAAAGGGCTCTCCTGGCCAAATGGTTTAACTTTGGCAGGTCCCTGCTGTTCTGTTATGAAACTAGAATATCTTTTACACATTCTGGAAGTGATTGCGATCGCAAAGCTCTATTAGTTGCTGTGGAATCGACTTTTAAAAATGAGAGGGCGTAAAATTCGACAAAAAAATTTGGCGACGAAATCGAGCACATGCCTTCATAAAAGGGCTCTCCTGGCCAAATGGTTTAACTTTGGCAGGTCCCTCGTGCTTTATCATGAAAGTAGACTTCGTGGGGCAGATTCTGGAAGTGATTGCGATCGCAAAGCTCTATTAGTTGCTTTGGAATCGGCTTTTGAAAAAAATTCTGTGAAAATCGCAAAAATTTTGGGTATCGAAATCTGGCAAAAGTCTGCATAAAAGGGCTCTCCTGGCCAAATGGTTTAACTTTGGCAGGTCCCTGCTGTTCTGTTATGAAACTAGAATATCTTTTACACATTCTGGAAGTGATTGCGATCGCAAAGCTCTATTAGTTGCTGTGGAATCGACTTTTAAAAATGAGAGGGCGTAAAATTCGACAAAAAAATTTGGCGACGAAATCGAGCACATGCCTTCATAAAAGGGCTCTCCTGGCCAAATGGTTTAACTTTGGCAGGTCCCTCGTGCTTTATCATGAAAGTAGACTTCGTGGGGCAGATTCTGGAAGTGATTGCGATCGCAAAGCTCTATTAGTTGCTTTGGAATCGGCTTTTGAAAAAAATTCTGTGAAAATCGCAAAAATTTTGGGTATCGAAATCTGGCAAAAGTCTGCATAAAAGGGCTCTCCTGGCCAAATGGTTTAACTTTGGCAGGTCCCTGCTGTTCTGTTATGAAACTAGAATATCTTTTACACATTCTGGAAGTGATTGCGATCGCAAAGCTCTATTAGTTGCTGTGGAATCGACTTTTAAAAATGAGAGGGCGTAAAATTCGACAAAAAAATTTGGCGACGAAATCGAGCACATGCCTTCATAAAAGGGCTCTCCTGGCCAAATGGTTTAACTTTGGCAGGTCCCTCGTGCTTTATCATGAAAGTAGACTTCGTGGGGCAGATTCTGGAAGTGATTGCGATCGCAAAGCTCTATTAGTTGCTTTGGAATCGGCTTTTGAAAAAAATTCTGTGAAAATCGCAAAAATTTTGGGTATCGAAATCTGGCAAAAGTCTGCATAAAAGGGCTCTCCTGGCCAAATGGTTTAACTTTGGCAGGTCCCTGCTGTTCTGTTATGAAACTAGAATATCTTTTACACATTCTGGAAGTGATTGCGATCGCAAAGCTCTATTAGTTGCTGTGGAATCGACTTTTAAAAATGAGAGGGCGTAAAATTCGACAAAAAAATTTGGCGACGAAATCGAGCACATGCCTTCATAAAAGGGCTCTCCTGGCCAAATGGTTTAACTTTGGCAGGTCCCTCGTGCTTTATCATGAAAGTAGACTTCGTGGGGCAGATTCTGGAAGTGATTGCGATCGCAAAGCTCTATTAGTTGCTTTGGAATCGGCTTTTGAAAAAAATTCTGTGAAAATCGCAAAAATTTTGGGTATCGAAATCTGGCAAAAGTCTGCATAAAAGGGCTCTCCTGGCCAAATGGTTTAACTTTGGCAGGTCCCTGCTGTTCTGTTATGAAACTAGAATATCTTTTACACATTCTGGAAGTGATTGCGATCGCAAAGCTCTATTAGTTGCTGTGGAATCGACTTTTAAAAATGAGAGGGCGTAAAATTCGACAAAAAAATTTGGCGACGAAATCGAGCACATGCCTTCATAAAAGGGCTCTCCTGGCCAAATGGTTTAACTTTGGCAGGTCCCTCGTGCTTTATCATGAAAGTAGACTTCGTGGGGCAGATTCTGGAAGTGATTGCGATCGCAAAGCTCTATTAGTTGCTTTGGAATCGGCTTTTGAAAAAAATTCTGTGAAAATCGCAAAAATTTTGGGTATCGAAATCTGGCAAAAGTCTGCATAAAAGGGCTCTCCTGGCCAAATGGTTTAACTTTGGCAGGTCCCTGCTGTTCTGTTATGAAACTAGAATATCTTTTACACATTCTGGAAGTGATTGCGATCGCAAAGCTCTATTAGTTGCTGTGGAATCGACTTTTAAAAATGAGAGGGCGTAAAATTCGACAAAAAAATTTGGCGACGAAATCGAGCACATGCCTTCATAAAAGGGCTCTCCTGGCCAAATGGTTTAACTTTGGCAGGTCCCTCGTGCTTTATCATGAAAGTAGACTTCGTGGGGCAGATTCTGGAAGTGATTGCGATCGCAAAGCTCTATTAGTTGCTTTGGAATCGGCTTTTGAAAAAAATTCTGTGAAAATCGCAAAAATTTTGGGTATCGAAATCTGGCAAAAGTCTGCATAAAAGGGCTCTCCTGGCCAAATGGTTTAACTTTGGCAGGTCCCTGCTGTTCTGTTATGAAACTAGAATATCTTTTACACATTCTGGAAGTGATTGCGATCGCAAAGCTCTATTAGTTGCTGTGGAATCGACTTTTAAAAATGAGAGGGCGTAAAATTCGACAAAAAAATTTGGCGACGAAATCGAGCACATGCCTTCATAAAAGGGCTCTCCTGGCCAAATGGTTTAACTTTGGCAGGTCCCTCGTGCTTTATCATGAAAGTAGACTTCGTGGGGCAGATTCTGGAAGTGATTGCGATCGCAAAGCTCTATTAGTTGCTTTGGAATCGGCTTTTGAAAAAAATTCTGTGAAAATCGCAAAAATTTTGGGTATCGAAATCTGGCAAAAGTCTGCATAAAAGGGCTCTCCTGGCCAAATGGTTTAACTTTGGCAGGTCCCTGCTGTTCTGTTATGAAACTAGAATATCTTTTACACATTCTGGAAGTGATTGCGATCGCAAAGCTCTATTAGTTGCTGTGGAATCGACTTTTAAAAATGAGAGGGCGTAAAATTCGACAAAAAAATTTGGCGACGAAATCGAGCACATGCCTTCATAAAAGGGCTCTCCTGGCCAAATGGTTTAACTTTGGCAGGTCCCTCGTGCTTTATCATGAAAGTAGACTTCGTGGGGCAGATTCTGGAAGTGATTGCGATCGCAAAGCTCTATTAGTTGCTTTGGAATCGGCTTTTGAAAAAAATTCTGTGAAAATCGCAAAAATTTTGGGTATCGAAATCTGGCAAAAGTCTGCATAAAAGGGCTCTCCTGGCCAAATGGTTTAACTTTGGCAGGTCCCTGCTGTTCTGTTATGAAACTAGAATATCTTTTACACATTCTGGAAGTGATTGCGATCGCAAAGCTCTATTAGTTGCTGTGGAATCGACTTTTAAAAATGAGAGGGCGTAAAATTCGACAAAAAAATTTGGCGACGAAATCGAGCACATGCCTTCATAAAAGGGCTCTCCTGGCCAAATGGTTTAACTTTGGCAGGTCCCTCGTGCTTTATCATGAAAGTAGACTTCGTGGGGCAGATTCTGGAAGTGATTGCGATCGCAAAGCTCTATTAGTTGCTTTGGAATCGGCTTTTGAAAAAAATTCTGTGAAAATCGCAAAAATTTTGGGTATCGAAATCTGGCAAAAGTCTGCATAAAAGGGCTCTCCTGGCCAAATGGTTTAACTTTGGCAGGTCCCTGCTGTTCTGTTATGAAACTAGAATATCTTTTACACATTCTGGAAGTGATTGCGATCGCAAAGCTCTATTAGTTGCTGTGGAATCGACTTTTAAAAATGAGAGGGCGTAAAATTCGACAAAAAAATTTGGCGACGAAATCGAGAACATGCCTTTATAAAAGGGCTCTCCTGGCCAAATGGTTTAACTTTGGCAGGTCCCTCGTGCTTTATCATGAAAGTAGACTTCGTGGGGCAGATTCTGGAAGTGATTGCGATCGCAAAGCTCTATTAGTTGCTTTGGAATCGGCTTTTGAAAAAAATTCTGTGAAAATCGCAAAAATTTTGGGTATCGAAATCTGGCAAAAGTCTGCATAAAAGGGCTCTCCTTGCCAAATGGTTTAACTTTGGCAGGTCCCTGCTGTTCTGTTATGAAACTAGAATATCTTTTACACATTCTGGAAGTGATTGCGATCGCAAAGCTCTATTAGTTGCTGTGGAATCGACTTTTAAAAATGAGAGGGCGTAAAATTCGACAAAAAAATTTGGCGACGAAATCGAGCACATGCCTTCATAAAAGGGCTCTCCTGGCCAAATGGTTTAACTTTGGCAGGTCCCTCGTGCTTTATCATGAAAGTAGACTTCGTGGGGCAGATTCTGGAAGTGATTGCGATCGCAAAGCTCTATTAGTTGCTTTGGAATCGGCTTTTGAAAAAAATTCTGTGAAAATCGCAAAAATTTTGGGTATCGAAATCTGGCAAAAGTCTGCATAAAAGGGCTCTCCTGGCCAAATGGTTTAACTTTGTCAGGTCCCTGCTGTTCTGTTATGAAACTAGAATATCTTTTACACATTCTGGAAGTGATTGCGATCGCAAAGCTCTATTAGTTGCTGTGGAATCGACTTTTAAAAATGAGAGGGCGTAAAATTCGACAAAAAAATTTGCCGACGAAATCGAGCACATGCCTTCATAAAAGGGCTCTCCTGGCCAAATGGTTTAACTTTGGCAGGTCCCTCGTGCTTTATCATGAAAGTAGACTTCGTGGGGCAGATTCTGGAAGTGATTGCGATCGCAAAGCTCTATTAGTTGCTTTGGAATCGGCTTTTGAAAAAAATTCTGTGAAAATCGCAAAAATTTTGGGTATCGAAATCTGGCAAAAGTCTGCATAAAAGGGCTCTCCTGGCCAAATGGTTTAACTTTGGCAGGTCCCTGCTGTTCTGTTATGAAACTAGAATATCTTTTACACATTCTGGAAGTGATTGCGATCGCAAAGCTCTATTAGTTGCTGTGGAATCGACTTTTAAAAATGAGAGGGCGTAAAATTCGACAAAAAAATTTGGCGACGAAATCGAGCACATGCCTTCATAAAAGGGCTCTCCTGGCCAAATGGTTTAACTTTGGCAGGTCCCTCGTGCTTTATCATGAAAGTAGACTTCGTGGGGCAGATTCTGGAAGTGATTGCGATCGCAAAGCTCTATTAGTTGCTTTGGAATCGGCTTTTGAAAAAAATTCTGTGAAAATCGCAAAAATTTTGGGTATCGAAATCTGGCAAAAGTCTGCATAAAAGGGCTCTCCTGGCCAAATGGTTTAACTTTGGCAGGTCCCTGCTGTTCTGTTATGAAACTAGAATATCTTTTACACATTCTGGAAGTGATTGCGATCGCAAAGCTCTATTAGTTGCTGTGGAATCGACTTTTAAAAATGAGAGGGCGTAAAATTCGACAAAAAAATTTGGCGACGAAATCGAGCACATGCCTTCATAAAAGGGCTCTCCTGGCCAAATGGTTTAACTTTGGCAGGTCCCTCGTGCTTTATCATGAAAGTAGACTTCGTGGGGCAGATTCTGGAAGTGATTGCGATCGCAAAGCTCTATTAGTTGCTTTGGAATCGGCTTTTGAAAAAAATTCTGTGAAAATCGCAAAAATTTTGGGTATCGAAATCTGGCAAAAGTCTGCATAAAAGGGCTCTCCTGGCCAAATGGTTTAACTTTGGCAGGTCCCTGCTGTTCTGTTATGAAACTAGAATATCTTTTACACATTCTGGAAGTGATTGCGATCGCAAAGCTCTATTAGTTGCTGTGGAATCGACTTTTAAAAAAGAGAGGGCGTAAAATTCGACAAAAAAATTTGGCGACGAAATCGAGCACATGCCTTCATAAAAGGGCTCTCCTGGCCAAATGGTTTAACTTTGGCAGGTCCCTCGTGCTTTATCATGAAAGTAGAGTTCGTGGGGCAGATTCTGGAAGTGATTGCGATCGCAAAGCTCTATTAGTTGCTTTGGAATCGGCTTTTGAAAAAAATTCTGTGAAAATCGCAAAAATTTTGGGTATCGAAATCTGGCAAAAGTCTGCATAAAAGGGCTCTCCTGGCCAAATGGTTTAACTTTGGCAGGTCCCTGCTGTTCTGTTATGAAACTAGAATATCTTTTACACATTCTGGAAGTGATTGCGATCGCAAAGCTCTATTAGTTGCTGTGGAATCGACTTTTAAAAATGAGAGGGCGTAAAATTCGACAAAAAAATTTGGCGACGAAATCGAGCACATGCCTTCATAAAAGGGCTCTCCTGGCCAAATGGTTTAACTTTGGCAGGTCCCTCGTGCTTTATCATGAAAGTAGACTTCGTGGGGCAGATTCTGGAAGTGATTGCGATCGCAAAGCTCTATTAGTTGCTTTGGAATCGGCTTTTGAAAAAAATTCTGTGAAAATCGCAAAAATTTTGGGTATCGAAATCTGGCAAAAGTCTGCATAAAAGGGCTCTCCTGGCCAAATGGTTTAACTTTGGCAGGTCCCTGCTGTTCTGTTATGAAACTAGAATATCTTTTACACATTCTGGAAGTGATTGCGATCGCAAAGCTCTATTAGTTGCTGTGGAATCGACTTTTAAAAATGAGAGGGCGTAAAATTCGACAAAAAAATTTGGCGACGAAATCGAGCACATGCCTTCATAAAAGGGCTCTCCTGGCCAAATGGTTTAACTTTGGCAGGTCCCTCGTGCTTTATCATGAAAGTAGACTTCGTGGGGCAGATTCTGGAAGTGATTGCGATCGCAAAGCTCTATTAGTTGCTTTGGAATCGGCTTTTGAAAAAAATTCTGTGAAAATCGCAAAAATTTTGGGTATCGAAATCTGGCAAAAGTCTGCATAAAAGGGCTCTCCTGGCCAAATGGTTTAACTTTGGCAGGTCCCTGCTGTTCTGTTATGAAACTAGAATATCTTTTACACATTCTGGAAGTGATTGCGATCGCAAAGCTCTATTAGTTGCTGTGGAATCGACTTTTAAAAATGAGAGGGCGTAAAATTCGACAAAAAAATTTGGCGACGAAATCGAGAACATGCCTTTATAAAAGGGCTCTCCTGGCCAAATGGTTTAACTTTGGCAGGTCCCTCGTGCTTTATCATGAAAGTAGACTTCGTGGGGCAGATTCTGGAAGTGATTGCGATCGCAAAGCTCTATTAGTTGCTTTGGAATCGGCTTTTGAAAAAAATTCTGTGAAAATCGCAAAAATTTTGGGTATCGAAATCTGGCAAAAGTCTGCATAAAAGGGCTCTCCTGGCCAAATGGTTTAACTTTGGCAGGTCCCTGCTGTTCTGTTATGAAACTAGAATATCTTTTACACATTCTGGAAGTGATTGCGATCGCAAAGCTCTATTAGTTGCTGTGGAATCGACTTTTAAAAATGAGAGGGCGTAAAATTCGACAAAAAAATTTGGCGACGAAATCGAGCACATGCCTTCATAAAAGGGCTCTCCTGGCCAAATGGTTTAACTTTGGCAGGTCCCTCGTGCTTTATCATGAAAGTAGACTTCGTGGGGCAGATTCTGGAAGTGATTGCGATCGCAAAGCTCTATTAGTTGCTTTGGAATCGGCTTTTGAAAAAAATTCTGTGAAAATCGCAAAAATTTTGGGTATCGAAATCTGGCAAAAGTCTGCATAAAAGGGCTCTCCTGGCCAAATGGTTTAACTTTGTCAGGTCCCTGCTGTTCTGTTATGAAACTAGAATATCTTTTACACATTCTGGAAGTGATTGCGATCGCAAAGCTCTATTAGTTGCTGTGGAATCGACTTTTAAAAATGAGAGGGCGTAAAATTCGACAAAAAAATTTGGCGACGAAATCGAGCACATGCCTTCATAAAAGGGCTCTCCTGGCCAAATGGTTTAACTTTGGCAGGTCCCTCGTGCTTTATCATGAAAGTAGACTTCGTGGGGCAGATTCTGGAAGTGATTGCGATCGCAAAGCTCTATTAGTTGCTTTGGAATCGGCTTTTGAAAAAAATTCTGTGAAAATCGCAAAAATTTTGGGTATCGAAATCTGGCAAAAGTCTGCATAAAAGGGCTCTCCTGGCCAAATGGTTTAACTTTGGCAGGTCCCTGCTGTTCTGTTATGAAACTAGAATATCTTTTACACATTCTGGAAGTGATTGCGATCGCAAAGCTCTATTAGTTGCTGTGGAATCGACTTTTAAAAATGAGAGGGCGTAAAATTCGACAAAAAAATTTGGCGACGAAATCGAGCACATGCCTTCATAAAAGGGCTCTCCTGGCCAAATGGTTTAACTTTGGCAGGTCCCTCGTGCTTTATCATGAAAGTAGACTTCGTGGGGCAGATTCTGGAAGTGATTGCGATCGCAAAGCTCTATTAGTTGCTTTGGAATCGGCTTTTGAAAAAAATTCTGTGAAAATCGCAAAAATTTTGGGTATCGAAATCTGGCAAAAGTCTGCATAAAAGGGCTCTCCTGGCCAAATGGTTTAACTTTGGCAGGTCCCTGCTGTTCTGTTATCAAACTAGAATATCTTTTACACATTCTGGAAGTGATTGCGATCGCAAAGCTCTATTAGTTGCTGTGGAATCGACTTTTAAAAAAGAGAGGGCGTAAAATTCGACAAAAAAATTTGGCGACGAAATCGAGCACATGCCTTCATAAAAGGGCTCTCCTGGCCAAATGGTTTAACTTTGGCAGGTCCCTCGTGCTTTATCATGAAAGTAGACTTCGTGGGGCAGATACTGGAAGTGATTGCGATCGCAAAGCTCTATTAGTTGCTTTGGAATCGGCTTTTGAAAAAAATTCTGTGAAAATCGCAAAAATTTTGGGTATCGAAATCTGGCAAAAGTCTGCATAAAAGGGCTCTCCTGGCCAAATGGTTTAACTTTGGCAGGTCCCTGCTGTTCTGTTATGAAACTAGAATATCTTTTACACATTCTGGAAGTGATTGCGATCGCAAAGCTCTATTAGTTGCTGTGGAATCGACTTTTAAAAATGAGAGGGCGTAAAATTCGACAAAAAAATTTGGCGACGAAATCGAGCACATGCCTTCATAAAAGGGCTCTCCTGGCCAAATGGTTGAACTTTGGCAGGTCCCTCGTGCTTTATCATGAAAGTAGACTTCGTGGGGCAGATTCTGGAAGTGATTGCGATCGCAAAGCTCTATTAGTTGCTTTGGAATCGGCTTTTGAAAAAAATTCTGTGAAAATCGCAAAAATTTTGGGTATCGAAATCTGGCAAAAGTCTGCATAAAAGGGCTCTCCTGGCCAAATGGTTTAACTTTGGCAGGTCCCTGCTGTTCTGTTATGAAACTAGAATATCTTTTACACATTCTGGAAGTGATTGCGATCGCAAAGCTCTATTAGTTGCTGTGGAATCGACTTTTAAAAATGAGAGGGCGTAAAATTCGACAAAAAAATTTGGCGACGAAATCGAGCACATGCCTTCATAAAAGGGCTCTCCTGGCCAAATGGTTTAACTTTGGCAGGTCCCTCGTGCTTTATCATGAAAGTAGACTTCGTGGGGCAGATTCTGGAAGTGATTGCGATCGCAAAGCTCTATTAGTTGCTTTGGAATCGGCTTTTGAAAAAAATTCTGTGAAAATCGCCAAAATTTTGGGTATCGAAATCTGGCAAAAGTCTGCATAAAAGGGCTCTCCTGGCCAAATGGTTTAACTTTGGCAGGTCCCTGCTGTTCTGTTATGAAACTAGAATATCTTTTACACATTCTGGAAGTGATTGCGATCGCAAAGCTCTATTAGTTGCTGTGGAATCGACTTTTAAAAATGAGAGGGCGTAAAATTCGACAAAAAAATTTGGCGACGAAATCGAGCACATGCCTTCATAAAAGGGCTCTCCTGGCCAAATGGTTTAACTTTGGCAGGTCCCTCGTGCTTTATCATGAAAGTAGACTTCGTGGGGCAGATTCTGGAAGTGATTGCGATCGCAAAGCTCTATTAGTTGCTTTGGAATCGGCTTTTGAAAAAAATTCTGTGAAAATCGCAAAAATTTTGGGTATCGAAATCTGGCAAAAGTCTGCATAAAAGGGCTCTCCTGGCCAAATGGTTTAACTTTGGCAGGTCCCTGCTGTTCTGTTATGAAACTAGAATATCTTTTACACATTCTGGAAGTGATTGCGATCGCAAAGCTCTATTAGTTGCTGTGGAATCGACTTTTAAAAATGAGAGGGCGTAAAATTCGACAAAAAAATTTGGCGACGAAATCGAGCACATGCCTTCATAAAAGGGCTCTCCTGGTCAAATGGTTTAACTTTGGCAGGTCCCTCGTGCTTTATCATGAAAGTAGACTTCGTGGGGCAGATTCTGGAAGTGATTGCGATCGCAAAGCTCTATTAGTTGCTTTGGAATCGGCTTTTGAAAAAAATTCTGTGAAAATCGCAAAAATTTTGGGTATCGAAATCTGGCAAAAGTCTGCATAAAAGGGCTCTCCTGGCCAAATGGTTTAACTTTGGCAGGTCCCTGCTGTTCTGTTATGAAACTAGAATATCTTTTACACATTCTGGAAGTGATTGCGATCGCAAAGCTCTATTAGTTGCTGTGGAATCGACTTTTAAAAATGAGAGGGCGTAAAATTCGACAAAAAAATTTGGCGACGAAATCGAGCACATGCCTTCATAAAAGGGCTCTCCTGGCCAAATGGTTTAACTTTGGCAGGTCCCTCGTGCTTTATCATGAAAGTAGACTTCGTGGGGCAGATTCTGGAAGTGATTGCGATCGCAAAGCTCTATTAGTTGCTTTGGAATCGGCTTTTGAAAAAAATTCTGTGAAAATCGCAAAAATTTTGGGTATCGAAATCTGGCAAAAGTCTGCATAAAAGGGCTCTCCTGGCCAAATGGTTTAACTTTGGCAGGTCCCTGCTGTTCTGTTATGAAACTAGAATATCTTTTACACATTCTGGAAGTGATTGCGATCGCAAAGCTCTATTAGTTGCTGTGGAATCGACTTTTAAAAATGAGAGGGCGTAAAATTCGACAAAAAAATTTGGCGACGAAATCGAGCACATGCCTTCATAAAAGGGCTCTCCTGGCCAAATGGTTTAACTTTGGCAGGTCCCTCGTGCTTTATCATGAAAGTAGACTTCGTGGGGCAGATTCTGGAAGTGATTGCGATCGCAAAGCTCTATTAGTTGCTTTGGAATCGGCTTTTGAAAAAAATTCTGTGAAAATCGCAAAAATTTTGGGTATCGAAATCTGGCAAAAGTCTGCATAAAAGGGCTCTCCTGGCCAAATGGTTTAACTTTGGCAGGTCCCTGCTGTTCTGTTATGAAACTAGAATATCTTTTACACATTCTGGAAGTGATTGCGATCGCAAAGCTCTATTAGTTGCTGTGGAATCGACTTTTAAAAATGAGAGGGCGTAAAATTCGACAAAAAAATTTGGCGACGAAATCGAGCACATGCCTTCATAAAAGGGCTCTCCTGGTCAAATGGTTTAACTTTGGCAGGTCCCTCGTGCTTTATCATGAAAGTAGACTTCGTGGGGCAGATTCTGGAAGTGATTGCGATCGCAAAGCTCTATTAGTTGCTTTGGAATCGGCTTTTGAAAAAAATTCTGTGAAAATCGCAAAAATTTTGGGTATCGAAATCTGGCAAAAGTCTGCATAAAAGGGCTCTCCTGGCCAAATGGTTTAACTTTGGCAGGTCCCTGCTGTTCTGTTATGAAACTAGAATATCTTTTACACATTCTGGAAGTGATTGCGATCGCAAAGCTCTATTAGTTGCTGTGGAATCGACTTTTAAAAATGAGAGGGCGTAAAATTCGACAAAAAAATTTGGCGACGAAATCGAGCACATGCCTTCATAAAAGGGCTCTCCTGGCCAAATGGTTTAACTTTGGCAGGTCCCTCGTGCTTTATCATGAAAGTAGACTTCGTGGGGCAGATTCTGGAAGTGATTGCGATCGCAAAGCTCTATTAGTTGCTTTGGAATCGGCTTTTGAAAAAAATTCTGTGAAAATCGCAAAAATTTTGGGTATCGAAATCTGGCAAAAGTCTGCATAAAAGGGCTCTCCTGGCCAAATGGTTTAACTTTGGCAGGTCCCTGCTGTTCTGTTATGAAACTAGAATATCTTTTACACATTCTGGAAGTGATTGCGATCGCAAAGCTCTATTAGTTGCTGTGGAATCGACTTTTAAAAATGAGAGGGCGTAAAATTCGACAAAAAAATTTGGCGACGAAATCGAGCACATGCCTTCATAAAAGGGCTCTCCTGGCCAAATGGTTTAACTTTGGCAGGTCCCTCGTGCTTTATCATGAAAGTAGACTTCGTGGGGCAGATTCTGGAAGTGATTGCGATCGCAAAGCTCTATTAGTTGCTTTGGAATCGGCTTTTGAAAAAAATTCTGTGAAAATCGCAAAAATTTTGGGTATCGAAATCTGGCAAAAGTCTGCATAAAAGGGCTCTCCTGGCCAAATGGTTTAACTTTGGCAGGTCCCTGCTGTTCTGTTATGAAACTAGAATATCTTTTACACATTCTGGAAGTGATTGCGATCGCAAAGCTCTATTAGTTGCTGTGGAATCGACTTTTAAAAATGAGAGGGCGTAAAATTCGACAAAAAAATTTGGCGACGAAATCGAGCACATGCCTTCATAAAAGGGCTCTCCTGGTCAAATGGTTTAACTTTGGCAGGTCCCTCGTGCTTTATCATGAAAGTAGACTTCGTGGGGCAGATTCTGGAAGTGATTGCGATCGCAAAGCTCTATTAGTTGCTTTGGAATCGGCTTTTGAAAAAAATTCTGTGAAAATCGCAAAAATTTTGGGTATCGAAATCTGGCAAAAGTCTGCATAAAAGGGCTCTCCTGGCCAAATGGTTTAACTTTGGCAGGTCCCTGCTGTTCTGTTATGAAACTAGAATATCTTTTACACATTCTGGAAGTGATTGCGATCGCAAAGCTCTATTAGTTGCTGTGGAATCGACTTTTAAAAATGAGAGGGCGTAAAATTCGACAAAAAAATTTGGCGACGAAATCGAGCACATGCCTTCATAAAAGGGCTCTCCTGGCCAAATGGTTTAACTTTGGCAGGTCCCTCGTGCTTTATCATGAAAGTAGACTTCGTGGGGCAGATTCTGGAAGTGATTGCGATCGCAAAGCTCTATTAGTTGCTTTGGAATCGGCTTTTGAAAAAAATTCTGTGAAAATCGCAAAAATTTTGGGTATCGAAATCTGGCAAAAGTCTGCATAAAAGGGCTCTCCTGGCCAAATGGTTTAACTTTGGCAGGTCCCTGCTGTTCTGTTATGAAACTAGAATATCTTTTACACATTCTGGAAGTGATTGCGATCGCAAAGCTCTATTAGTTGCTGTGGAATCGACTTTTAAAAATGAGAGGGCGTAAAATTCGACAAAAAAATTTGGCGACGAAATCGAGCACATGCCTTCATAAAAGGGCTCTCCTGGCCAAATGGTTTAACTTTGGCAGGTCCCTCGTGCTTTATAATGAAAGTAGACTTCGTGGGGCAGATTCTGGAAGTGATTGCGATCGCAAAGCTCTATTAGTTGCTTTGGAATCGGCTTTTGAAAAAAATTCTGTGAAAATCGCAAAAATTTTGGGTATCGAAATCTGGCAAAAGTCTGCATAAAAGGGCTCTCCTGGCCAAATGGTTTAACTTTGGCAGGTCCCTGCTGTTCTGTTATGAAACTAGAATATCTTTTAAACATTCTGGAAGTGATTGCGATCGCAAAGCTCTATTAGTTGCTGTGGAATCGACTTTTAAAAATGAGAGGGCGTAAAATTCGACAAAAAAATTTGGCGACGAAATCGAGCACATGCCTTCATAAAAGGGCTCTCCTGGCCAAATGGTTTAACTTTGGCAGGTCCCTCGTGCTTTATCATGAAAGTAGACTTCGTGGGGCAGATTCTGGAAGTGATTGCGATCGCAAAGCTCTATTAGTTGCTTTGGAATCGGCTTTTGAAAAAAATTCTGTGAAAATCGCAAAAATTTTGGGTATCGAAATCTGGCAAAAGTCTGCATAAAAGGGCTCTCCTGGCCAAATGGTTTAACTTTGGCAGGTCCCTGCTGTTCTGTTATGAAACTAGAATATCTTTTACACATTCTGGAAGTGATTGCGATCGCAAAGCTCTATTAGTTGCTGTGGAATCGACTTTTAAAAATGAGAGGGCGTAAAATTCGACAAAAAAATTTGGCGACGAAATCGAGCACATGCCTTCATAAAAGGGCTCTCCTGGCCAAATGGTTTAACTTTGGCAGGTCCCTCGTGCTTTATCATGAAAGTAGACTTCGTGGGGCAGATTCTGGAAGTGATTGCGATCGCAAAGCTCTATTAGTTGCTTTGGAATCGGCTTTTGAAAAAAATTCTGTGAAAATCGCAAAAATTTTGGGTGTCGAAATCTGGCAAAAGTCTGCATAAAAGGGCTCTCCTGGCCAAATGGTTTAACTTTGGCAGGTCCCTGCTGTTCTGTTATGAAACTAGAATATCTTTTACACATTCTGGAAGTGATTGCGATCGCAAAGCTCTATTAGTTGCTGTGGAATCGACTTTTAAAAATGAGAGGGCGTAAAATTCGACAAAAAAATTTGGCGACGAAATCGAGCACATGCCTTCATAAAAGGGCTCTCCTGGCCAAATGGTTTAACTTTGGCAGGTCCCTCGTGCTTTATCATGAAAGTAGACTTCGTGGGGCAGATTCTGGAAGTGATTGCGATCGCAAAGCTCTATTAGTTGCTTTGGAATCGGCTTTTGAAAAAAATTCTGTGAAAATCGCAAAAATTTTGGGTATCGAAATCTGGCAAAAGTCTGCATAAAAGGGCTCTCCTGGCCAAATGGTTTAACTTTGGCAGGTCCCTGCTGTTCTGTTATGAAACTAGAATATCTTTTACACATTCTGGAAGTGATTGCGATCGCAAAGCTCTATTAGTTGCTGTGGAATCGACTTTTAAAAATGAGAGGGCGTAAAATTCGACAAAAAAATTTGGCGACGAAATCGAGCACATGCCTTCATAAAAGGGCTCTCCTGGTCAAATGGTTTAACTTTGGCAGGTCCCTCGTGCTTTATCATGAAAGTAGACTTCGTGGGGCAGATTCTGGAAGTGATTGCGATCGCAAAGCTCTATTAGTTGCTTTGGAATCGGCTTTTGAAAAAAATTCTGTGAAAATCGCAAAAATTTTGGGTATCGAAATCTGGCAAAAGTCTGCATAAAAGGGCTCTCCTGGCCAAATGGTTTAACTTTGGCAGGTCCCTGCTGTTCTGTTATGAAACTAGAATATCTTTTACACATTCTGGAAGTGATTGCGATCGCAAAGCTCTATTAGTTGCTGTGGAATCGACTTTTAAAAATGAGAGGGCGTAAAATTCGACAAAAAAATTTGGCGACGAAATCGAGCACATGCCTTCATAAAAGGGCTCTCCTGGCCAAATGGTTTAACTTTGGCAGGTCCCTCGTGCTTTATCATGAAAGTAGACTTCGTGGGGCAGATTCTGGAAGTGATTGCGATCGCAAAGCTCTATTAGTTGCTTTGGAATCGGCTTTTGAAAAAAATTCTGTGAAAATCGCAAAAATTTTGGGTATCGAAATCTGGCAAAAGTCTGCATAAAAGGGCTCTCCTGGCCAAATGGTTTAACTTTGGCAGGTCCCTGCTGTTCTGTTATGAAACTAGAATATCTTTTACACATTCTGGAAGTGATTGCGATCGCAAAGCTCTATTAGTTGCTGTGGAATCGACTTTTAAAAATGAGAGGGCGTAAAATTCGACAAAAAAATTTGGCGACGAAATCGAGCACATGCCTTCATAAAAGGGCTCTCCTGGCCAAATGGTTTAACTTTGGCAGGTCCCTCGTGCTTTATCATGAAAGTAGACTTCGTGGGGCAGATTCTGGAAGTGATTGCGATCGCAAAGCTCTATTAGTTGCTTTGGAATCGGCTTTTGAAAAAAATTCTGTGAAAATCGCAAAAATTTTGGGTATCGAAATCTGGCAAAAGTCTGCATAAAAGGGCTCTCCTGGCCAAATGGTTTAACTTTGGCAGGTCCCTGCTGTTCTGTTATGAAACTAGAATATCTTTTAAACATTCTGGAAGTGATTGCGATCGCAAAGCTCTATTAGTTGCTGTGGAATCGACTTTTAAAAATGAGAGGGCGTAAAATTCGACAAAAAAATTTGGCGACGAAATCGAGCACATGCCTTCATAAAAGGGCTCTCCTGGCCAAATGGTTTAACTTTGGCAGGTCCCTCGTGCTTTATCATGAAAGTAGACTTCGTGGGGCAGATTCTGGAAGTGATTGCGATCGCAAAGCTCTATTAGTTGCTTTGGAATCGGCTTTTGAAAAAAATTCTGTGAAAATCGCAAAAATTTTGGGTGTCGAAATCTGGCAAAAGTCTGCATAAAAGGGCTCTCCTGGCCAAATGGTTTAACTTTGGCAGGTCCCTGCTGTTCTGTTATGAAACTAGAATATCTTTTACACATTCTGGAAGTGATTGCGATCGCAAAGCTCTATTAGTTGCTGTGGAATCGACTTTTAAAAATGAGAGGGCGTAAAATTCGACAAAAAAATTTGGCGACGAAATCGAGCACATGCCTTCATAAAAGGGCTCTCCTGGCCAAATGGTTTAACTTTGGCAGGTCCCTCGTGCTTTATCATGAAAGTAGACTTCGTGGGGCAGATTCTGGAAGTGATTGCGATCGCAAAGCTCTATTAGTTGCTTTGGAATCGGCTTTTGAAAAAAATTCTGTGAAAATCGCAAAAATTTTGGGTATCGAAATCTGGCAAAAGTCTGCATAAAAGGGCTCTCCTGGCCAAATGGTTTAACTTTGGCAGGTCCCTGCTGTTCTGTTATGAAACTAGAATATCTTTTACACATTCTGGAAGTGATTGCGATCGCAAAGCTCTATTAGTTGCTGTGGAATCGACTTTTAAAAATGAGAGGGCGTAAAATTCGACAAAAAAATTTGGCGACGAAATCGAGCACATGCCTTCATAAAAGGGCTCTCCTGGTCAAATGGTTTAACTTTGGCAGGTCCCTCGTGCTTTATCATGAAAGTAGACTTCGTGGGGCAGATTCTGGAAGTGATTGCGATCGCAAAGCTCTATTAGTTGCTTTGGAATCGGCTTTTGAAAAAAATTCTGTGAAAATCGCAAAAATTTTGGGTATCGAAATCTGGCAAAAGTCTGCATAAAAGGGCTCTCCTGGCCAAATGGTTTAACTTTGGCAGGTCCCTGCTGTTCTGTTATGAAACTAGAATATCTTTTACACATTCTGGAAGTGATTGCGATCGCAAAGCTCTATTAGTTGCTGTGGAATCGACTTTTAAAAATGAGAGGGCGTAAAATTCGACAAAAAAATTTGGCGACGAAATCGAGCACATGCCTTCATAAAAGGGCTCTCCTGGCCAAATGGTTTAACTTTGGCAGGTCCCTCGTGCTTTATCATGAAAGTAGACTTCGTGGGGCAGATTCTGGAAGTGATTGCGATCGCAAAGCTCTATTAGTTGCTTTGGAATCGGCTTTTGAAAAAAATTCTGTGAAAATCGCAAAAATTTTGGGTATCGAAATCTGGCAAAAGTCTGCATAAAAGGGCTCTCCTGGCCAAATGGTTTAACTTTGGCAGGTCCCTGCTGTTCTGTTATGAAACTAGAATATCTTTTACACATTCTGGAAGTGATTGCGATCGCAAAGCTCTATTAGTTGCTGTGGAATCGACTTTTAAAAATGAGAGGGCGTAAAATTCGACAAAAAAATTTGGCGACGAAATCGAGCACATGCCTTCATAAAAGGGCTCTCCTGGCCAAATGGTTTAACTTTGGCAGGTCCCTCGTGCTTTATCATGAAAGTAGACTTCGTGGGGCAGATTCTGGAAGTGATTGCGATCGCAAAGCTCTATTAGTTGCTTTGGAATCGGCTTTTGAAAAAAATTCTGTGAAAATCGCAAAAATTTTGGGTATCGAAATCTGGCAAAAGTCTGCATAAAAGGGCTCTCCTGGCCAAATGGTTTAACTTTGGCAGGTCCCTGCTGTTCTGTTATGAAACTAGAATATCTTTTAAACATTCTGGAAGTGATTGCGATCGCAAAGCTCTATTAGTTGCTGTGGAATCGACTTTTAAAAATGAGAGGGCGTAAAATTCGACAAAAAAATTTGGCGACGAAATCGAGCACATGCCTTCATAAAAGGGCTCTCCTGGCCAAATGGTTTAACTTTGGCAGGTCCCTCGTGCTTTATCATGAAAGTAGACTTCGTGGGGCAGATTCTGGAAGTGATTGCGATCGCAAAGCTCTATTAGTTGCTTTGGAATCGGCTTTTGAAAAAAATTCTGTGAAAATCGCAAAAATTTTGGGTATCGAAATCTGGCAAAAGTCTGCATAAAAGGGCTCTCCTGGCCAAATGGTTTAACTTTGGCAGGTCCCTGCTGTTCTGTTATGAAACTAGAATATCTTTTACACATTCTGGAAGTGATTGCGATCGCAAAGCTCTATTAGTTGCTGTGGAATCGACTTTTAAAAATGAGAGGGCGTAAAATTCGACAAAAAAATTTGGCGACGAAATCGAGCACATGCCTTCATAAAAGGGCTCTCCTGGCCAAATGGTTTAACTTTGGCAGGTCCCTCGTGCTTTATCATGAAAGTAGACTTCGTGGGGCAGATTCTGGAAGTGATTGCGATCGCAAAGCTCTATTAGTTGCTTTGGAATCGGCTTTTGAAAAAAATTCTGTGAAAATCGCAAAAATTTTGGGTGTCGAAATCTGGCAAAAGTCTGCATAAAAGGGCTCTCCTGGCCAAATGGTTTAACTTTGGCAGGTCCCTGCTGTTCTGTTATGAAACTAGAATATCTTTTACACATTCTGGAAGTGATTGCGATCGCAAAGCTCTATTAGTTGCTGTGGAATCGACTTTTAAAAATGAGAGGGCGTAAAATTCGACAAAAAAATTTGGCGACGAAATCGAGCACATGCCTTCATAAAAGGGCTCTCCTGGCCAAATGGTTTAACTTTGGCAGGTCCCTCGTGCTTTATCATGAAAGTAGACTTCGTGGGGCAGATTCTGGAAGTGATTGCGATCGCAAAGCTCTATTAGTTGCTTTGGAATCGGCTTTTGAAAAAAATTCTGTGAAAATCGCAAAAATTTTGGGTATCGAAATCTGGCAAAAGTCTGCATAAAAGGGCTCTCCTGGCCAAATGGTTTAACTTTGGCAGGTCCCTGCTGTTCTGTTATGAAACTAGAATATCTTTTACACATTCTGGAAGTGATTGCGATCGCAAAGCTCTATTAGTTGCTGTGGAATCGACTTTTAAAAATGAGAGGGCGTAAAATTCGACAAAAAAATTTGGCGACGAAATCGAGCACATGCCTTCATAAAAGGGCTCTCCTGGCCAAATGGTTTAACTTTGGCAGGTCCCTCGTGCTTTATCATGAAAGTAGACTTCGTGGGGCAGATTCTGGAAGTGATTGCGATCGCAAAGCTCTATTAGTTGCTTTGGAATCGGCTTTTGAAAAAAATTCTGTGAAAATCGCAAAAATTTTGGGTATCGAAATCTGGCAAAAGTCTGCATAAAAGGGCTCTCCTGGCCAAATGGTTTAACTTTGGCAGGTCCCTGCTGTTCTGTTATGAAACTAGAATATCTTTTACACATTCTGGAAGTGATTGCGATCGCAAAGCTCTATTAGTTGCTGTGGAATCGACTTTTAAAAATGAGAGGGCGTAAAATTCGACAAAAAAATTTGGCGACGAAATCGAGCACATGCCTTCATAAAAGGGCTCTCCTGGCCAAATGGTTTAACTTTGGCAGGTCCCTCGTGCTTTATCATGAAAGTAGACTTCGTGGGGCAGATTCTGGAAGTGATTGCGATCGCAAAGCTCTATTAGTTGCTTTGGAATCGGCTTTTGAAAAAAATTCTGTGAAAATCGCAAAAATTTTGGGTATCGAAATCTGGCAAAAGTCTGCATAAAAGGGCTCTCCTGGCCAAATGGTTTAACTTTGGCAGGTCCCTGCTGTTCTGTTATGAAACTAGAATATCTTTTAAACATTCTGGAAGTGATTGCGATCGCAAAGCTCTATTAGTTGCTGTGGAATCGACTTTTAAAAATGAGAGGGCGTAAAATTCGACAAAAAAATTTGGCGACGAAATCGAGCACATGCCTTCATAAAAGGGCTCTCCTGGCCAAATGGTTTAACTTTGGCAGGTCCCTCGTGCTTTATCTTGAAAGTAGACTTCGTGGGGCAGATTCTGGAAGTGATTGCGATCGCAAAGCTCTATTAGTTGCTTTGGAATCGGCTTTTGAAAAAAATTCTGTGAAAATCGCAAAAATTTTGGGTATCGAAATCTGGCAAAAGTCTGCATAAAAGGGCTCTCCTGGCCAAATGGTTTAACTTTGGCAGGTCCCTGCTGTTCTGTTATGAAACTAGAATATCTTTTACACATTCTGGAAGTGATTGCGATCGCAAAGCTCTATTAGTTGCTGTGGAATCGACTTTTAAAAATGAGAGGGCGTAAAATTCGACAAAAAAATTTGGCGACGAAATCGATCACATGCCTTCATAAAAGGGCTCTCCTGGCCAAATGGTTTAACTTTGGCAGGTCCCTCGTGCTTTATCATGAAAGTAGACTTCGTGGGGCAGATTCTGGAAGTGATTGCGATCGCAAAGCTCTATTAGTTGCTTTGGAATCGGCTTTTGAAAAAAATTCTGTGAAAATCGCAAAAATTTTGGGTGTCGAAATCTGGCAAAAGTCTGCATAAAAGGGCTCTCCTGGCCAAATGGTTTAACTTTGGCAGGTCCCTGCTGTTCTGTTATGAAACTAGAATATCTTTTACACATTCTGGAAGTGATTGCGATCGCAAAGCTCTATTAGTTGCTGTGGAATCGACTTTTAAAAATGAGAGGGCGTAAAATTCGACAAAAAAATTTGGCGACGAAATCGAGCACATGCCTTCATAAAAGGGCTCTCCTGGCCAAATGGTTTAACTTTGGCAGGTCCCTCGTGCTTTATCATGAAAGTAGACTTCGTGGGGCAGATTCTGGAAGTGATTGCGATCGCAAAGCTCTATTAGTTGCTTTGGAATCGGCTTTTGAAAAAAATTCTGTGAAAATCGCAAAAATTTTGGGTGTCGAAATCTGGCAAAAGTCTGCATAAAAGGGCTCTCCTGGCCAAATGGTTTAACTTTGGCAGGTCCCTGCTGTTCTGTTATGAAACTAGAATATCTTTTACACATTCTGGAAGTGATTGCGATCGCAAAGCTCTATTAGTTGCTGTGGAATCGACTTTTAAAAATGAGAGGGCGTAAAATTCGACAAAAAAATTTGGCGACGAAATCGAGCACATGCCTTCATAAAAGGGCTCTCCTGGCCAAATGGTTTAACTTTGGCAGGTCCCTCGTGCTTTATCATGAAAGTAGACTTCGTGGGGCAGATTCTGGAAGTGATTGCGATCGCAAAGCTCTATTAGTTGCTTTGGAATCGGCTTTTGAAAAAAATTCTGTGAAAATCGCAAAAATTTTGGGTATCGAAATCTGGCAAAAGTCTGCATAAAAGGGCTCTCCTGGCCAAATGGTTTAACTTTGGCAGGTCCCTGCTGTTCTGTTATGAAACTAGAATATCTTTTAAACATTCTGGAAGTGATTGCGATCGCAAAGCTCTATTAGTTGCTGTGGAATCGACTTTTAAAAATGAGAGGGCGTAAAATTCGACAAAAAAATTTGGCGACGAAATCGAGCACATGCCTTCATAAAAGGGCTCTCCTGGCCAAATGGTTTAACTTTGGCAGGTCCCTCGTGCTTTATCATGAAAGTAGACTTCGTGGGGCAGATTCTGGAAGTGATTGCGATCGCAAAGCTCTATTAGTTGCTTTGGAATCGGCTTTTGAAAAAAATTCTGTGAAAATCGCAAAAATTTTGGGTATCGAAATCTGGCAAAAGTCTGCATAAAAGGGCTCTCCTGGCCAAATGGTTTAACTTTGGCAGGTCCCTGCTGTTCTGTTATGAAACTAGAATATCTTTTACACATTCTGGAAGTGATTGCGATCGCAAAGCTCTATTAGTTGCTGTGGAATCGACTTTTAAAAATGAGAGGGCGTAAAATTCGACAAAAAAATTTGGCGACGAAATCGAGCACATGCCTTCATAAAAGGGCTCTCCTGGCCAAATGGTTTAACTTTGGCAGGTCCCTCGTGCTTTATCATGAAAGTAGACTTCGTGGGGCAGATTCTGGAAGTGATTGCGATCGCAAAGCTCTATTAGTTGCTTTGGAATCGGCTTTTGAAAAAAATTCTGTGAAAATCGCAAAAATTTTGGGTGTCGAAATCTGGCAAAAGTCTGCATAAAAGGGCTCTCCTGGCCAAATGGTTTAACTTTGGCAGGTCCCTGCTGTTCTGTTATGAAACTATAATATCTTTTACACATTCTGGAAGTGATTGCGATCGCAAAGCTCTATTAGTTGCTGTGGAATCGACTTTTAAAAATGAGAGGGCGTAAAATTCGACAAAAAAATTTGGCGACGAAATCGAGCACATGCCTTCATAAAAGGGCTCCCCAGCAAAACCTCAAATGACGGCCAGCATCAGGCCAAGTGCTGGTTGCCAGCAGTAGCTGCAATTGGCCCACCGGTGGCAAAAGTTAACGTTGCCGCAGGGAATATGTTACGCCGGCCATCAGTTGGCCGTATTCAACCGATCCATTGTTGGCAGCCAGCAGTAAGTTAAAAATAAGTTAGTGGGCCGGTGAATGGGTCGTTGCTGGCAGCTAGCAGTATGATGAAAATATGTAATGGCCCATTGTTGGTAACGAACATTAGGTTGGAAATTGTTAGTGGGCCAGTGTTGGGCCATATGGTGGCAAATATAGTTTTTCCATGTTGTTGCTGGCAGCCTACAGTGGGCCAGCTGTGGCAAACATAAAAAATTATATTACTGCCGGCAGTCTTCATTGGTCCTTTATATTTTCCTATTAAGGGTCCGCTTCACTCACCGTCACCGGAAGCCGAAGCCAACGTTATTCTATGGGAAATTTTCTTTACTAATAACTTATTAACTAATACATATTTTTAAATTCTGTTTTCACATTCGGAAAATTCCCAACTGTTAAATTGACGGATTTTTTTAAAAAAATTATTTTTTTAATTTTTTATATTTCATTTTGAAGCTGCAAAATACGAATTTTTAATATGTGAAATTTTTCATTTTACAATTTCAAAATAAAATATTAATAATTAAAAAAATACATGTTTAAAAAATGTCCAACAATTTAAAAGTTGGGAATTTTCCAAATGTGAAAACAGAATTTAAAATATGTATTGATTAATAAGTTATTTGTAAAGAAAGTTTCCCATAGAATAACATTGACTCGGTCTTCCGGAGACGGTAAGTGAAGAAGGCCGTTAATAGGCCAGCAGAGATTTTGTTACACCTAGTATATTTTTTTATTGGTGATACCTTTAATTTTATTAGTGCTTTTTTTCTTTTTCTTTCATGCTTTTTTTTTTTCTCTCTCTCTTTTTTCTGATGAGGTAGCAACCAGTTTTTTCTATGCATCCAATATTTAATTTGATTTTGTACCTATTCATTTTTAAATACTATTTACAAGTATTTGATTCATACACCAAGGTTATACATTTCAGGATTTCTAGTACAGCATATAAGAAATATTCAGTTGATCCATTACATTTTTTGGAATGAAGTAGATTATGTCATTTTTTTTTCTTTTTTTTTTTTTTTTGTTAGTGTTCAAAATTTAATGTTTAATTTTGTTAAGTTATTTGATATAAATAAATGTAACTTTAGATGTGAAAATTATAAAATATTGAAACAAAAATTGTTATAAAAAGAGCATTGTAAAAAACTAAACACCATAAACTCAAAAAAAAAAAAAAAAAAAAAAAAAAAAAAGAAAAAGAAAGAAATTCAGCAATTGTTTCTGGTCGAAATAGCCCAAAGGCTCTTCATCAGGCGAAACAATGTGGGCATGAGTGCAGTAAAAATAATTTGCTGCATTCACACTTTTTGTTAGACTCACGAAGGGATGTTTTATTATTTCAACCTGAAAGAACTGATACATTTTTTTTTTCAATGGGGTGGGGAAGGGGGAGGGGGCAATGATTATGTTTATTTACAAATGTTTCTATTTATTACTATCAGGATTTCTTCGCTTTCTTGTCCCTAGACTTAAACGAATAAAAAGAAAGAAAGAAAGAAAGGAAAGAAAATCAATAGATAAATATATATATATATATATATTGTATTACTTTAAAATTAACAACTAAAGCAAAGTCCACTGAAATCACATAAAACCAAGTTTTGATTCTCCGCTGCTTTGGCAGCGTCTTCGTCTTTCGCGCAATGTTCGACCCGGGTCTCCACTGCCTTTGATAGAGCCTTATCCGACAGGTTCAATTTGTGTGTTTATCGGTAGTCAGGCGGTGCTATTATTATTCAAGAACTACAGTTTTACTATAACTCAGCATCTATTAAACATCTTAATTTTGGTACCATGTATCAGAGAATTCAGTTACATAAAATAGTTTTCCTATCCTTCGCTCTGTTATATTAAATTTATATTTAGAATAAATTTATTATATTATAAATTTATAATATGATTAATATAATTAAAATATATAATAATATTAATATAATTATTCTATATTTATGTATTCATTTCTCAAAAATTCTGTCAGCAATTTCACGCCGAAGATAGTATTAAGATATGCCATTAGCACTATTTCAATCCCATGAGGCAATTATGTTTTTGAAAAGTTTAAATATCACTTCCAGTTTTTAATATTTCATTTTGGTTTGTTTATTTTAATAATAGTTAGTCATATTTCAAAATGTATGAAAGAGCAATACTTCGCCATTTATAACTACTTCACTCGTGCCTATTTTATTCACATAATGACGTGGAATCATTTCGACCTGAAACTTTTTTTTTATTATTATTATTAGTGTTTTTTACAACTTTGTAAATTAAATTTACAAAGTTCTTCATTTACTTTTTTCAACATCAGTTCTTCATTACATTTTTTGCTGCAATTAGTATATGTTTTAAAATCTGTCTCTCTCTTGTTTGTTTTAGATAAGTTTTTTTGTTTTTTTCAATTTATTAAAATAAATTATGCTAGAGAAAGGTTTTAGAGAATATTTAGTAAAATGACAGGAAAATTAGTGCTGAAGAAGGAAAAAAGTAAGTTAACTTTATAGATTATGAAACAACACACCAGTCGTTTCCACTCAAAATAATTAAGCTTGACCCATCATCAGGAAAAGATAAATTGACTACAAGTTCAGCATAATGTCATCGACGAAATGTAGTAGCTTAAAAACAGTTTGTCTTCAAAACCTTGAGGTCGATAACCGAGTTAAAAACTACGTTTACCATAAAGCGAAGATTAGAGATAGACGTGTGTTTGAAATGCAAAAATTTCAATTTTTTAAAAGTGTCGTTTTTTTCTGTCATTTTGTTAATATCAAAATTCCTATGTTCATATATTTTTTAATAAATAAAAAGTTGAATGAATGGATGTATAAGAATATTTTAGGCTACAAAATTTCTTTCCAATAGTGGGGTTTCGCGATTATCAAGAAAATTATTAGATAATAAAATTTGAATAGTTCTGACAACAGTAAAATAAGTTCAGACAACCCGACCCACATTAAAATAATAATAATAATAATAGTAATCTGCATGAATTTTATCAGTTATTACTACACATATTTTACTCCTTTTATATTTTATTGTTATTATTGTTGTTTTTGTTTTTAAATAAAGTAGTCAGAAAACATAAAAATGATTTATCAATTTACACATCTAATAATTTTCCTGTTAAAGCAAACTGGTACATGCGTCATGAAGATATAACAAAAAGAGTTTACATAGCGAATTAACAAAAAAAAAAAAAAAAAAAAAATCCTTAGATCAGTTTTTTGAAACACTCTTTTCCTAGATTTGCAATTGCTTCCACCTAATAAGGACTTTTGTCAATTTTCCTGTATTAAGCAAGTATTACATGCTAAAGAGCGAGTAAAAAGGGGTTTATGTAGCAAATTTGAAGAAAGTTAAAGTCGTTTTTGAGATATTGGCTCACTGTCCCACTGATAATTTTCACCAAAACTTAGTAAACTGATCTGTTCACCATAAACTAACAATTGCATACGAAATGATATCTAAAAAGGAATTAATATAGCGATTTTTAAGAAAATCCATAAAGCTGTTTTTAAGAGAAAGCACTTGCGAGACTAAAAGTAGTTGTGTATTTTTATAGGTCGTTTATCAATTTCCCTCAACTAACAAGTACAAAAGGACATCCAAAACAAAGTTTATATAACTTTGAAGAAAATCGCCAGTTTTTGAGCTATCCAGTTTTCAACAAAAGTTGGAAAAATCATCTGTACACTATACCTGTCTTAATCAGAAGTTCTTCGTTCTTTGTTAGTTTTGTAGATATGATAATCAGAAAATTTCCAGAAACATATACACATATATACAATACAGATACACAAACTCACAGACCAATTGCCAAAAAACACTTTTCTGACTCACGAGACCTTAAAATATGTAAATCAGGTGAAAACTCGATATCAAAATTTTTGACCGAATACAATGCTTTCATTATCTACGGTATTCGGATTATGGAAATGAATAATAATATTAATAATTAGTTGACACAAATCCTAGCATAATTTCAGATAGAAATCATTATGTTATTGAAGAATTTGTTTAATAGCGTACTTCAAATAGTTTGAATCTATAAGCTGTTAATAAATAAATATACTTATTTATAGGCCCGTAAAAAATAGAAGGACTCCATGAATCTTTATACATTTCATGCGATAGTGACATATATTACACCTACAAACTTTTAGTTGTATACTTATAATAATATTCATTTAAAAATAATTGATGAGTTGACTAATTTTTCTTCTTTCTTTCTTTTATTTCCTGAACACAGTTCTTCGTTATCTGAATAAATAAATAAAGCCGAACCCAATGCTGACGCAGCAATTATCAGTTACATTTTGTTGTTGTTTTATGACAGAAGTACAGTGGTTTTCTGTTCTGATTTAGTGTGTAGGATTTCTCACGCATGCAAAAATTCAAGAAAAACAATTTCACTTGTTAACAACTAACATGGAAACTTTTTTTTGTATAAGTTGAGGAATCGCTTGCCCTTCCCCATGAGGGGTAAATTTTCAGTGGTGGTATTTTTCAAAAGAAACTCATCAGTAACTTTCAAGTAAATGACTGAATTAAATTTGTGGTAAATTAAAACAAAGTTATAAATTATTTTAAAAAAAAAAAAAAAAGGAAGAAGAAAAAAAGAAGAAGAAGAAAGCATTTTTTCAGAAGTTGGCACAAAATTGATTTATTATTATTATTATTATTATTATTATTGACAAACACTGTTCTAAAATGAAAATCGTTTCCATGCATTCAGGAAAATTATTTTAACAAATTATTTGCACTACGCGAATTTACATAATAAAAAATATAAAAGAATGTTTTGTGGTGCCACAACATACTAGTTTTGTTAAAAATAATAAAATCAATAAATTTGCTTTAAAATATCACAGATGTATAATATAATCGTTCGTTTAAAGATATTGACGAATGTTTTTCAAAAATACTCATATTGCGATCCGGACATAATATCGCGGGACAAAATCTCGCGTCAAAAAAATAGTAGGATCTATTTGAAAATTTGATTTTGTGTCACGTGTGATCTCTGGAGGGGGCCACAGGGCTTTATAAATATTAATTAATTAATTAAAATAAATAATTAAATAAATCATAGGGTTGAATTTCATTATTTTTATCTATGTTTATTTTTAAGTTATTTTATCTTTTGCTTTTCACTATTCAAAATAAATTTTAAAAATCGTGTACATCATTGCTGACATTAAAGCTGAACACCGTTCACAAACTTGAATTAAAAGTTTTAAAATTAATAAGCATGATTGAATTCATTATGACTAATTCTGACAAAAAATAAATAAATATAGTTTTTAAACTTTTTTATGTATAAATAAAAAATTTTATTGCAGGTTTGTCAGAATGTCAGTGCTCTGACTAAGGTATGTGTTGTCATGCAATTTTATATATCATTACTAGTAATTACCAACTCATTTTACTTTGTATTCATTTACGTCGACGATATTTTGTCCCGAGAGATTTTGTCCCCAAGCCCTCATATTGGAAATTTACTCTATCTGGTATACTTCTCCCTCAGGGGTGGAGGAAGCGATGTTTGTACATTAAAGGAAAAAAAAAAAAAAAAAACGGAAGAAGTAAACTTTTTAGACTACTATCACTTTCATAAATTTTTGAGCGCACACAAAGAGACAGACAGACAATTTCTCAAATTATGTTCATGAAAACAACTCAAAACGTGCAAAATCTATCGAAAACCGGATGTCGAAAATTTTCCCGAATCTAATGCTTTCTTTTTAACTATACTGAAGGAAGAAAAAATAAATAAAACATAAACTATAAATAGTTATAATTGTTCTAATAACTTTCTCCCGTCCATATAATATAAATATATAAATTAAGATCAATATTTTTTATTTTATTAAATCAATTAAAATAATAATAACAGTGATAAAATACTAGAAGGTCAGCGACTATCATAATTTACTAAAACGGATCAACTGGATAATTGTTATATATTTCTAGAAATCCGTTTGTTATATCAATGGCTTTAGAGTCAAACATTTAAAAAAATAGTATTTAAAAAATAATACAAAAACAAATTAATAATGGAATTACTTACTCATATATTCTTTTTACAAGATTTTCAACCTAGAAGTGGCACGCGCAGACTACAATAACGAACAAAAACTTCGTATGAAATGGCGGACAGCGAGGGAATTTCAAATTAACAGAAAAAGAATCACAGCGCCCTCTATGCATACAAATTGGTTATGGCATAATGATTTGTGGCCACAACATGAAAAACATGAGGTTGGCCGTGTGGTGATAGCCTGCATAAGGCCATCTGTGTCTATGCCACCTCTGGGCCACCGACCATTTTGCTTTAGGCTTCCATCACTGCTGGCAGCCCTAAAAGGCCCGCTGCTGGAGTTATATGGGGCAACCGGCAACTGATGGTAAGTGCAGGATGCCAGCAGTAGGCCATAACGAGCCCGCCAGTATAAGTTTTGCTGGGTCTCCTGGCCAAATGGTTTAACTTTGGCAGGTCCCTCGTGCTTTATCATGAAAGTAGACTTCGTGGGGCAGATTCTGGAAGTGATTGCGATCGCAAAGCTCTATTAGTTGCTTTGGAATCGGCTTTTGAAAAAAATTCTGTGAAAATCGCAAAAATTTTGGGTATCGAAATCTGGCAAAAGTCTGCATAAAAGGGCTCTCCTGGCCAAATGGTTTAACTTTGGCAGGTCCCTGCTGTTCTGTTATGAAACTAGAATATCTTTTACACATTCTGGAAGTGATTGCGATCGCAAAGCTCTATTAGTTGCTGTGGAATCGACTTTTAAAAATGAGAGGGCGTAAAATTCGACAAAAAAATTTGGCGACGAAATCGAGCACATGCCTTCATAAAAGGGCTCTCCTGGCCAAATGGTTTAACTTTGGCAGGTCCCTCGTGCTTTATCATGAAAGTAGACTTCGTGGGGCAGATTCTGGAAGTGATTGCGATCGCAAAGCTCTATTAGTTGCTTTGGAATCGGCTTTTGAAAAAAATTCTGTGAAAATCGCAAAAATTTTGGGTATCGAAATCTGGCAAAAGTCTGCATAAAAGGGCTCTCCTGGCCAAATGGTTTAACTTTGGCAGGTCCCTGCTGTTCTGTTATGAAACTAGAATATCTTTTACACATTCTGGAAGTGATTGCGATCGCAAAGCTCTATTAGTTGCTGTGGAATCGACTTTTAAAAATGAGAGGGCGTAAAATTCGACAAAAAAATTTGGCGACGAAATCGAGCACATGCCTTCATAAAAGGGCTCTCCTGGCCAAATGGTTTAACTTTGGCAGGTCCCTCGTGCTTTATCATGAAAGTAGACTTCGTGGGGCAGATTCTGGAAGTGATTGCGATCGCAAAGCTCTATTAGTTGCTTTGGAATCGGCTTTTGAAAAAAATTCTGTGAAAATCGCAAAAATTTTGGGTATCGAAATCTGGCAAAAGTCTGCATAAAAGGGCTCTCCTGGCCAAATGGTTTAACTTTGGCAGGTCCCTGCTGTTCTGTTATGAAACTAGAATATCTTTTACACATTCTGGAAGTGATTGCGATCGCAAAGCTCTATTAGTTGCTGTGGAATCGACTTTTAAAAATGAGAGGGCGTAAAATTCGACAAAAAAATTTGGCGACGAAATCGAGCACATGCCTTCATAAAAGGGCTCTCCTGGCCAAATGGTTTAACTTTGGCAGGTCCCTCGTGCTTTATCATGAAAGTAGACTTCGTGGGGCAGATTCTGGAAGTGATTGCGATCGCAAAGCTCTATTAGTTGCTTTGGAATAGGCTTTTGAAAAAAATTCTGTGAAAATCGCAAAAATTTTGGGTATCGAAATCTGGCAAAAGTCTGCATAAAAGGGCTCTCCTGGCCAAATGGTTTAACTTTGGCAGGTCCCTGCTGTTCTGTTATGAAACTAGAATATCTTTTACACATTCTGGAAGTGATTGCGATCGCAAAGCTCTATTAGTTGCTGTGGAATCGACTTTTAAAAATGAGAGGGCGTAAAATTCGACAAAAAAATTTGGCGACGAAATCGAGCACATGCCTTCATAAAAGGGCTCTCCTGGCCAAATGGTTTAACTTTGGCAGGTCCCTCGTGCTTTATCATGAAAGTAGACTTCGTGGGGCAGATTCTGGAAGTGATTGCGATCGCAAAGCTCTATTAGTTGCTTTGGAATCGGCTTTTGAAAAAAATTCTGTGAAAATCGCAAAAATTTTGGGTATCGAAATCTGGCAAAAGTCTGCATAAAAGGGCTCTCCTGGCCAAATGGTTTAACTTTGGCAGGTCCCTGCTGTTCTGTTATGAAACTAGAATATCTTTTACACATTCTGGAAGTGATTGCGATCGCAAAGCTCTATTAGTTGCTGTGGAATCGACTTTTAAAAATGAGAGGGCGTAAAATTCGACAAAAAAATTTGGCGACGAAATCGAGCACATGCCTTCATAAAAGGGCTCTCCTGGCCAAATGGTTTAACTTTGGCAGGTCCCTCGTGCTTTATCATGAAAGTAGACTTCGTGGGGCAGATTCTGGAAGTGATTGCGATCACAAAGCTCTATTAGTTGCTTTGGAATCGGCTTTTGAAAAAAATTCTGTGAAAATCGCAAAAATTTTGGGTATCGAAATCTGGCAAAAGTCTGCATAAAAGGGCTCTCCTGGCCAAATGGTTTAACTTTGGCAGGTCCCTGCTGTTCTGTTATGAAACTAGAATATATTTTACACATTCTGGAAGTGATTGCGATCGCAAAGCTCTATTAGTTGCTGTGGAATCGACTTTTAAAAATGAGAGGGCGTAAAATTCGACAAAAAAATTTGGCGACGAAATCGAGCACATGCCTTCATAAAAGGGCTCTCCTGGCCAAATGGTTTAACTTTGGCAGGTCCCTCGTGCTTTATCATGAAAGTAGACTTCGTGGGGCAGATTCTGGAAGTGATTGCGATCGCAAAGCTCTATTAGTTGCTTTGGAATCGGCTTTTGAAAAAAATTCTGTGAAAATCGCAAAAATTTTGGGTATCGAAATCTGGCAAAAGTCTGCATAAAAGGGCTCTCCTGGCCAAATGGTTTAACTTTGGCAGGTCCCTGCTGTTCTGTTATGAAACTAGAATATCTTTTACACATTCTGGAAGTGATTGCGATCGCAAAGCTTTATTAGTTGCTGTGGAATCGACTTTTAAAAATGAGAGGGCGTAAAATTCGACAAAAAAATTTGGCGACGAAATCGAGCACATGCCTTCATAAAAGGGCTCTCCTGGCCAAATGGTTTAACTTTGGCAGGTCCCTCGTGCTTTATCATGAAAGTAGACTTCGTGGGGCAGATTCTGGAAGTGATTGCGATCGCAAAGCTCTATTAGTTGCTTTGGAATCGGCTTTTGAAAAAAATTCTGTGAAAATCGCAAAAATTTTGGGTATCGAAATCTGGCAAAAGTCTGCATAAAAGGGCTCTCCTGGCCAAATGGTTTAACTTTGGCAGGTCCCTGCTGTTCTGTTATGAAACTAGAATATCTTTTACACATTCTGGAAGTGATTGCGATCGCAAAGCTCTATTAGTTGCTGTGGAATCGACTTTTAAAAATGAGAGGGCGTAAAATTCGACAAAAAAATTTGGCGACGAAATCGAGCACATGCCTTCATAAAGGGGCTCTCCTGGCCAAATGGTTTAACTTTGGCAGGTCCCTCGTGCTTTATCATGAAAGTAGACTTCGTGGGGCAGATTCTGGAAGTGATTGCGATCGCAAAGCTCTATTAGTTGCTTTGGAATCGGCTTTTGAAAAAAATTCTGTGAAAATCGCAAAAATTTTGGGTATCGAAATCTGGCAAAAGTCTGCATAAAAGGGCTCTCCTGGCCAAATGGTTTAACTTTGGCAGGTCCCTGCTGTTCTGTTATGAAACTAGAATATCTTTTACACATTCTGGAAGTGATTGCGATCGCAAAGCTCTATTAGTTGCTGTGGAATCGACTTTTAAAAAAGAGAGGGCGTAAAATTCGACAAAAAAATTTGGCGACGAAATCGAGCACATGCCTTCATAAAAGGGCTCTCCTGGCCAAATGGTTTAACTTTGGCAGGTCCCTCGTGCTTTATCATGAAAGTAGACTTCGTGGGGCAGATTCTGGAAGTGATTGCGATCGCAAAGCTCTATTAGTTGCTTTGGAATCGGCTTTTGAAAAAAATTCTGTGAAAATCGCAAAAATTTTGGGTATCGAAATCTGGCAAAAGTCTGCATAAAAGGGCTCTCCTGGCCAAATGGTTTAACTTTGGCAGGTCCCTGCTGTTCTGTTATGAAACTAGAATATCTTTTACACATTCTGGAAGTGATTGCGATCGCAAAGCTCTATTAGTTGCTGTGGAATCGACTTTTAAAAATGAGAGGGCGTAAAATTCGACAAAAAAATTTGGCGACGAAATCGAGCACATGCCTTCATAAAAGGGCTCTCCTGGCCAAATGGTTTAACTTTGGCAGGTCCCTCGTGCTTTATCATGAAAGTAGACTTCGTGGGGCAGATTCTGGAAGTGATTGCGATCGCAAAGCTCTATTAGTTGCTTTGGAATCGGCTTTTGAAAAAAATTCTGTGAAAATCGCAAAAATTTTGGGTATCGAAATCTGGCAAAAGTCTGCATAAAAGGGCTCTCCTGGCCAAATGGTTTAACTTTGGCAGGTCCCTGCTGTTCTGTTATGAAACTAGAATATCTTTTACACATTCTGGAAGTGATTGCGATCGCAAAGCTCTATTAGTTGCTGTGGAATCGACTTTTAAAAATGAGAGGGCGTAAAATTCGACAAAAAAATTTGGCGACGAAATCGAGCACATGCCTTCATAAAAGGGCTCTCCTGGCCAAATGGTTTAACTTTGGCAGGTCCCTCGTGCTTTATCATGAAAGTAGACTTCGTGGGGCAGATTCTGGAAGTGATTGCGATCGCAAAGCTCTATTAGTTGCTTTGGAATCGGCTTTTGAAAAAAATTCTGTGAAAATCGCAAAAATTTTGGGTATCGAAATCTGGCAAAAGTCTGCATAAAAGGGCTCTCCTGGCCAAATGGTTTAACTTTGGCAGGTCCCTGCTGTTCTGTTATGAAACTAGAATATCTTTTACACATTCTGGAAGTGATTGCGATCGCAAAGCTCTATTAGTTGCTGTGGAATCGACTTTTAAAAATGAGAGGGCGTAAAATTCGACAAAAAAATTTGGCGACGAAATCGAGCACATGCCTTCATAAAAGGGCTCTCCTGGCCAAATGGTTTAACTTTGGCAGGTCCCTCGTGCTTTATCATGAAAGTAGACTTCGTGGGGCAGATTCTGGAAGTGATTGCGATCGCAAAGCTCTATTAGTTGCTTTGGAATCGGCTTTTGAAAAAAATTCTGTGAAAATCGCAAAAATTTTGGGTATCGAAATCTGGCAAAAGTCTGCATAAAAGGGCTCTCCTGGCCAAATGGTTTGACTTTGGCAGGTCCCTGCTGTTCTGTTATGAAACTAGAATATCTTTTACACATTCTGGAAGTGATTGCGATCGCAAAGCTCTATTAGTTGCTGTGGAATCGACTTTTAAAAATGAGAGGGCGTAAAATTCGACAAAAAAATTTGGCGACGAAATCGAGCACATGCCTTCATAAAAGGGCTCTCCTGGCCAAATGGTTTAACTTTGGCAGGTCCCTCGTGCTTTATCATGAAAGTAGACTTCGTGGGGCAGATTCTGGAAGTGATTGCGATCGCAAAGCTCTATTAGTTGCTTTGGAATCGGCTTTTGAAAAAAATTCTGTGAAAATCGCAAAAATTTTGGGTATCGAAATCTGGCAAAAGTCTGCATAAAAGGGCTCTCCTGGCCAAATGGTTTAACTTTGGCAGGTCCCTGCTGTTCTGTTATGAAACTAGAATATCTTTTACACATTCTGGAAGTGATTGCGATCGCAAAGCTCTATTAGTTGCTGTGGAATCGACTTTTAAAAATGAGAGGGCGCAAAATTCGACAAAAAAATTTGGCGACGAAATCGAGCACATGCCTTCATAAAAGGGCTCTCCTGGCCAAATGGTTTAACTTTGGCAGGTCCCTCGTGCTTTATCATGAAAGTATACTTCGTGGGGCAGATTCTGGAAGTGATTGCGATCGCAAAGCTCTATTAGTTGCTTTGGAATCGGCTTTTGAAAAAAATTCTGTGAAAATCGCAAAAATTTTGGGTATCGAAATCTGGCAAAAGTCTGCATAAAAGGGTTTTCCTGGCCAAATGGTTTAACTTTGGCAGGTCCCTGCTGTTCTGTTATGAAACTAGAATATCTTTTACACATTCTGGAAGTGATTGCGATCGCAAAGCTCTATTAGTTGCTGTGGAATCGACTTTTAAAAATGAGAGGGCGTAAAATTCGACAAAAAAATTTGGCGACGAAATCGAGCACATGCCTTCATAAAAGGGCTCTCCTGGCCAAATGGTTTAACTTTGGCAGGTCCCTCGTGCTTTATCATGAAAGTAGACTTCGTGGGGCAGATTCTGGAAGTGATTGCGATCGCAAAGCTCTATTAGTTGCTTTGGAATCGGCTTTTGAAAAAAATTCTGTGAAAATCGCAAAAATTTTGGGTATCGAAATCTGGCAAAAGTCTGCATAAAAGGGCTCTCCTGGCCAAATGGTTTAACTTTGGCAGGTCCCTGCTGTTCTGTTATGAAACTAGAATATCTTTTACACATTCTGGAAGTGATTGCGATCGCAAAGCTCTATTAGTTGCTGTGGAATCGACTTTTAAAAATGAGAGGGCGTAAAATTCGACAAAAAAATTTGGCGACGAATTCGAGCACATGCCTTCATAAAAGGGCTCTCCTGGCCAAATGGTTTAACTTTGGCAGGTCCCTCGTGCTTTATCATGAAAGTAGACTTCGTGGGGCAGATTCTGGAAGTGATTGCGATCGCAAAGCTCTATTAGTTGCTTTGGAATCGGCTTTTGAAAAAAATTCTGTGAAAATCGCAAAAATTTTGGGTATCGAAATCTGGCAAAAGTCTGCATAAAAGGGCTCTCCTGGCCAAATGGTTTAACTTTGGCAGGTCCCTGCTGTTCTGTTATGAAACTAGAATATCTTTTACACATTCTGGAAGTGATTGCGATCGCAAAGCTCTATTAGTTGCTGTGGAATCGACTTTTAAAAATGAGAGGGCGTAAAATTCGACAAAAAAATTTGGCGACGAAATCGAGCACATGCCTTCATAAAAGGGCTCTCCTGGCCAAATGGTTTAACTTTGGCAGGTCCCTCGTGCTTTATCATGAAAGTAGACTTCGTGGGGCAGATTCTGGAAGTGATTGCGATCGCAAAGCTCTATTAGTTGCTTTGGAATCGGCTTTTGAAAAAAATTCTGTGAAAATCGCAAAAATTTTGGGTATCGAAATCTGGCAAAAGTCTGCATAAAAGGGCTCTCCTGGCCAAATGGTTTAACTTTGGCAGGTCCCTGCTGTTCTGTTATGAAACTAGAATATCTTTTACACATTCTGGAAGTGATTGCGATCGCAAAGCTCTATTAGTTGCTGTGGAATCGACTTTTAAAAATGAGAGGGCGTAAAATTCGACAAAAAAATTTGGCGACGAAATCGAGCACATGCCTTCATAAAAGGGCTCTCCTGGCCAAATGGTTTAACTTTGGCAGGTCCCTCGTGCTTTATCATGAAAGTAGACTTCGTGGGGCAGATTCTGGAAGTGATTGCGATCGCAAAGCTCTATTAGTTGCTTTGGAATCGGCTTTTGAAAAAAATTCTGTGAAAATCGCAAAAATTTTGGGTATCGAAATCTGGCAAAAGTCTGCATAAAAGGGCTCTCCTGGCCAAATGGTTTAACTTTGGCAGGTCCCTGCTGTTCTGTTATGAAACTAGAATATCTTTTACACATTCTGGAAGTGATTGCGATCGCAAAGCTCTATTAGTTGCTGTGGAATCGACTTTTAAAAATGAGAGGGCGTAAAATTCGACAAAAAAATTTGGCGACGAAATCGAGCACATGCCTTCATAAAAGGGCTCTCCTGGCCAAATGGTTTAACTTTGGCAGGTCCCTGCTGTTCTGTTATGAAACTAGAATATCTTTTACACATTCTGGAAGTGATTGCGATCGCAAAGCTCTATTAGTTGCTGTGGAATCGACTTTTAAAAATGAGAGGGCGTAAAATTCGACAAAAAAATTTGGCGACGAAATCGAGCACATGCCTTCATAAAAGGGCTCTCCTGGCCAAATGGTTTAACTTTGGCAGGTCCCTCGTGCTTTATCATGAAAGTAGACTTCGTGGGGCAGATTCTGGAAGTGATTGCGATCGCAAAGCTCTATTAGTTGCTTTGGAATCGGCTTTTGAAAAAAATTCTGTGAAAATCGCAAAAATTTTGGGTATCGAAATCTGGCAAAAGTCTGCATAAAAGGGCTCTCCTGGCCAAATGGTTTAACTTTGGCAGGTCCCTGCTGTTCTGTTATGAAACTAGAATATCTTTTACACATTCTGGAAGTGATTGCGATCGCAAAGCTCTATTAGTTGCTGTGGAATCGACTTTTAAAAATGAGAGGGCGTAAAATTCGACAAAAAAATTTGGCGACGAAATCGAGCACATGCCTTCATAAAAGGGCTCTCCTGGCCAAATGGTTTAACTTTGGCAGGTCCCTCGTGCTTTATCATGAAAGTAGACTTCGTGGGGCAGATTCTGGAAGTGATTGCGATCGCAAAGCTCTATTAGTTGCTTTGGAATCGGCTTTTGAAAAAAATTCTGTGAAAATCGCAAAAATTTTGGGTATCGAAATCTGGCAAAAGTCTGCATAAAAGGGCTCTCCTGGCCAAATGGTTTAACTTTGGCAGGTCCCTGCTGTTCTGTTATGAAACTAGAATATCTTTTACACATTCTGGAAGTGATTGCGATCGCAAAGCTCTATTAGTTGCTGTGGAATCGACTTTTAAAAATGAGAGGGCGTAAAATTCGACAAAAAAATTTGGCGACGAAATCGAGCACATGCCTTCATAAAAGGGCTCTCCTGGCCAAATGGTTTAACTTTGGCAGGTCCCTCGTGCTTTATCATGAAAGTAGACTTCGTGGGGCAGATTCTGGAAGTGATTGCGATCGCAAAGCTCTATTAGTTGCTTTGGAATCGGCTTTTGAAAAAAATTCTGTGAAAATCGCAAAAATTTTGGGTATCGAAATCTGGCAAAAGTCTGCATAAAAGGGCTCTCCTGGCCAAATGGTTTAACTTTGGCAGGTCCCTGCTGTTCTGTTATGAAACTAGAATATCTTTTACACATTCTGGAAGTGATTGCGATCGCAAAGCTCTATTAGTTGCTGTGGAATCGACTTTTAAAAATGAGAGGGCGTAAAATTCGACAAAAAAATTTGGCGACGAAATCGAGCACATGCCTTCATAAAAGGGCTCTCCTGGCCAAATGGTTTAACTTTGGCAGGTCCCTCGTGCTTTATCATGAAAGTAGACTTCGTGGGGCAGATTCTGGAAGTGATTGCGATCGCAAAGCTCTATTAGTTGCTTTGGAATCGGCTTTTGAAAAAAATTCTGTGAAAATCGCAAAAATTTTGGGTATCGAAATCTGGCAAAAGTCTGCATAAAAGGGCTCTCCTGGCCAAATGGTTTAACTTTGGCAGGTCCCTGCTGTTCTGTTATGAAACTAGAATATCTTTTACACATTCTGGAAGTGATTGCGATCGCAAAGCTCTATTAGTTGCTGTGGAATCGACTTTTAAAAATGAGAGGGCGTAAAATTCGACAAAAAAATTTGGCGACGAAATCGAGCACATGCCTTCATAAAAGGGCTCTCCTGGCCAAATGGTTTAACTTTGGCAGGTCCCTCGTGCTTTATCATGAAAGTAGACTTCGTGGGGCAGATTCTGGAAGTGATTGCGATCGCAAAGCTCTATTAGTTGCTTTGGAATCGGCTTTTGAAAAAAATTCTGTGAAAATCGCAAAAATTTTGGGTATCGAAATCTGGCAAAAGTCTGCATAAAAGGGCTCTCCTGGCCAAATGGTTTAACTTTGGCAGGTCCCTGCTGTTCTGTTATGAAACTAGAATATCTTTTACACATTCTGGAAGTGATTGCGATCGCAAAGCTCTATTAGTTGCTGTGGAATCGACTTTTAAAAATGAGAGGGCGTAAAATTCGACAAAAAAATTTGGCGACGAAATCGAGCACATGCCTTCATAAAAGGGCTCTCCTGGCCAAATGGTTTAACTTTGGCAGGTCCCTCGTGCTTTATCATGAAAGTAGACTTCGTGGGGCAGATTCTGGAAGTGATTGCGATCGCAAAGCTCTATTAGTTGCTTTGGAATCGGCTTTTGAAAAAAATTCTGTGAAAATCGCAAAAATTTTGGGTATCGAAATCTGGCAAAAGTCTGCATAAAAGGGCTCTCCTGGCCAAATGGTTTAACTTTGGCAGGTCCCTGCTGTTCTGTTATGAAACTAGAATATCTTTTACACATTCTGGAAGTGATTGCGATCGCAAAGCTCTATTAGTTGCTGTGGAATCGACTTTTAAAAATGAGAGGGCGTAAAATTCGACAAAAAATTTTGGCGACGAAATCGAGCACATGCCTTCATAAAAGGGCTCTCCTGGCCAAATGGTTTAACTTTGGCAGGTCCCTCGTGCTTTATCATGAAAGTAGACTTCGTGGGGCAGATTCTGGAAGTGATTGCGATCGCAAAGCTCTATTAGTTGCT
This sequence comes from Salticus scenicus, assembly GCA_963930645.1. Lineage (NCBI taxonomy): Eukaryota > Metazoa > Arthropoda > Arachnida > Araneae > Salticidae > Salticus > Salticus scenicus. The sequence goes on from OZ005651.1 coordinate 370,766,936, forward strand.
TTGGAATCGGCTTTCGAAAAAAATTCTGTGAAAATCGCAAAAATTTTGGGTATCGAAATCTGGCAAAAGTCTGCATAAAAGGGCTCTCCTGGCCAAATGGTTTAACTTTGGCAGGTCCCTGCTGTTCTGTTATGAAACTAGAATATCTTTTACACATTCTGGAAGTGATTGCGATCGCAAAGCTCTATTAGTTGCTGTGGAATCGACTTTTAAAAATGATAGGGCGTAAAATTCGACAAAAAAATTTGGCGACGAAATCGAGCACATGCCTTCATAAAAGGGCTCTCCTGGCCAAATGGTTTAACTTTGGCAGGTCCCTCGTGCTTTATCATGAAAGTAGACTTCGTGGGGCAGATTCTGGAAGTGATTGCGATCGCAAAGCTCTATTAGTTGCTTTGGAATCGGCTTTTGAAAAAAATTCTGTGAAAATCGCAAAAATTTTGGGTATCGAAATCTGGCAAAAGTCTGCATAAAAGGGCTCTCCTGGCCAAATGGTTTAACTTTGGCAGGTCCCTGCTGTTCTGTTATGAAACTAGAATATCTTTTACACATTCTGGAAGTGATTGCGATCGCAAAGCTCTATTAGTTGCTGTGGAATCGACTTTTAAAAATGAGAGGGCGTAAAATTCGACAAAAAAATTTGGCGACGAAATCGAGCACATGCCTTCATAAAAGGGCTCTCCTGGCCAAATGGTTTAACTTTGGCAGGTCCCTCGTGCTTTATCATGAAAGTAGACTTCGTGGGGCAGATTCTGGAAGTGATTGCGATCGCAAAGCTCTATTAGTTGCTTTGGAATCGGCTTTTGAAAAAAATTCTGTGAAAATCGCAAATATTTTGGGTATCGAAATCTGGCAAAAGTCTGCATAAAAGGGCTCTCCTGGCCAAATGGTTTAACTTTGGCAGGTCCCTGCTGTTCTGTTATGAAACTAGAATATCTTTTACACATTCTGGAAGTGATTGCGATCGCAAAGCTCTATTAGTTGCTGTGGAATCGACTTTTAAAAATGAGAGGGCGTAAAATTCGACAAAAAAATTTGGCGACGAAATCGAGCACATGCCTTCATAAAAGGGCTCTCCTGGCCAAATGGTTTAACTTTGGCAGGTCCCTCGTGCTTTATCATGAAAGTAGACTTCGTGGGGCAGATTCTGGAAGTGATTGCGATCGCAAAGCTCTATTAGTTGCTTTGGAATCGGCTTTTGAAAAAAATTCTGTGAAAATCGCAAAAATTTTGGGTATCGAAATCTGGCAAAAGTCTGCATAAAAGGGCTCTCCTGGCCAAATGGTTTAACTTTGGCAGGTCCCTGCTGTTCTGTTATGAAACTAGAATATCTTTTACACATTCTGGAAGTGATTGCGATCGCAAAGCTCTATTAGTTGCTGTGGAATCGACTTTTAAAAATGAGAGGGCGTAAAATTCGACAAAAAAATTTGGCGACGAAATCGAGCACATGCCTTCATAAAAGGGCTCTCCTGGCCAAATGGTTTAACTTTGGCAGGTCCCTCGTGCTTTATCATGAAAGTAGACTTCGTGGGGCAGATTCTGGAAGTGATTGCGATCGCAAAGCTCTATTAGTTGCTTTGGAATCGGCTTTCGAAAAAAATTCTGTGAAAATCGCAAAAATTTTGGGTATCGAAATCTGGCAAAAGTCTGCATAAAAGGGCTCTCCTGGCCAAATGGTTTAACTTTGGCAGGTCCCTGCTGTTCTGTTATGAAACTAGAATATCTTTTACACATTCTGGAAGTGATTGCGATCGCAAAGCTCTATTAGTTGCTGTGGAATCGACTTTTAAAAATGAGAGGGCGTATAATTCGACAAAAAAATTTGGCGACGAAATCGAGCACATGCCTTCATAAAAGGGCTCTCCTGGCCAAATGGTTTAACTTTGGCAGGTCCCTCGTGCTTTATCATGAAAGTAGACTTCGTGGGGCAGATTCTGGAAGTGATTGCGATCGCAAAGCTCTATTAGTTGCTTTGGAATCGGCTTTCGAAAAAAATTCTGTGAAAATCGCAAAAATTTTGGGTATCGAAATCTGGCAAAAGTCTGCATAAAAGGGCTCTCCTGGCCAAATGGTTTAACTTTGGCAGGTCCCTGCTGTTCTGTTATGAAACTAGAATATCTTTTACACATTCTGGAAGTGATTGCGATCGCAAAGCTCTATTAGTTGCTGTGGAATCGACTTTTAAAAATGAGAGGGCGTAAAATTCGATAAAAAAATTTGGCGACGAAATCGAGCACATGCCTTCATAAAAGGGCTCTCCTGGCCAAATGGTTTAACTTTGGCAGGTCCCTCGTGCTTTATCATGAAAGTAGACTTCGTGGGGCAGATTCTGGAAGTGATTGCGATCGCAAAGCTCTATTAGTTGCTTTGGAATCGGCTTTTGAAAAAAATTCTGTGAAAATCGCAAAAATTTTGGGTATCGAAATCTGGCAAAAGTCTGCATAAAAGGGCTCTCCTGGCCAAATGGTTTAACTTTGGCAGGTCCCTGCTGTTCTGTTATGAAACTAGAATATCTTTTACACATTCTGGAAGTGATTGCGATCGCAAAGCTCTATTAGTTGCTGTGGAATCGACTTTTAAAAATGAGAGGGCGTAAAATTCGACAAAAAAATTTGGCGACGAAATCGAGCACATGCCTTCATAAAAGGGCTCTCCTGGCCAAATGGTTTAACTTTGGCAGGTCCCTCGTGCTTTATCATGAAAGTAGACTTCGTGGGGCAGATTCTGGAAGTGATTGGGATCGCAAAGCTCTATTAGTTGCTTTGGAATCGGCTTTTGAAAAAAATTCTTTGAAAATCGCAAAAATTTTGGGTATCGAAATCTGGCAAAAGTCTGCATAAAAGGGCTCTCCTGGCCAAATGGTTTAACTTTGGCAGGTCCCTGCTGTTCTGTTATGAAACTAGAATATCTTTTACACATTCTGGAAGTGATTGCGATCGCAAAGCTCTATTAGTTGCTGTGGAATCGACTTTTAAAAATGAGAGGGCGTAAAATTCGACAAAAAAATTTGGCGACGAAATCGAGCACATGCCTTCATAAAAGGGCTCTCCTGGCCAAATGGTTTAACTTTGGCAGGTCCCTCGTGCTTTATCATGAAAGTAGACTTCGTGGGGCAGATTCTGGAAGTGATTGCGATCGCAAAGCTCTATTAGTTGCTTTGGAATCGGCTTTCGAAAAAAATTCTGTGAAAATCGCAAAAATTTTGGGTATCGAAATCTGGCAAAAGTCTGCATAAAAGGGCTCTCCTGGCCAAATGGTTTAACTTTGGCAGGTCCCTGCTGTTCTGTTATGAAACTAGAATATCTTTTACACATTCTGGAAGTGATTGCGATCGCAAAGCTCTATTAGTTGCTGTGGAATCGACTTTTAAAAATGAGAGGGCGTATAATTCGACAAAAAAATTTGGCGACGAAATCGAGCACATGCCTTCATAAAAGGGCTCTCCTGGCCAAATGGTTTAACTTTGGCAGGTCCCTCGTGCTTTATCATGAAAGTAGACTTCGTGGGGCAGATTCTGGAAGTGATTGCGATCGCAAAGCTCTATTAGTTGCTTTGGAATCGGCTTTCGAAAAAAATTCTGTGAAAATCGCAAAAATTTTGGGTATCGAAATCTGGCAAAAGTCTGCATAAAAGGGCTCTCCTGGCCAAATGGTTTAACTTTGGCAGGTCCCTGCTGTTCTGTTATGAAACTAGAATATCTTTTACACATTCTGGAAGTGATTGCGATCGCAAAGCTCTATTAGTTGCTGTGGAATCGACTTTTAAAAATGAGAGGGCGTAAAATTCGACAAAAAAATTTGGCGACGAAATCGAGCACATGCCTTCATAAAAGGGCTCTCCTGGCCAAATGGTTTAACTTTGGCAGGTCCCTCGTGCTTTATCATGAAAGTAGACTTCGTGGGGCAGATTCTGGAAGTGATTGCGATCGCAAAGCTCTATTAGTTGCTTTGGAATCGGCTTTTGAAAAAAATTCTGTGAAAATCGCAAAAATTTTGGGTATCGAAATCTGGCAAAAGTCTGCATAAAAGGGCTCTCCTGGCCAAATGGTTTAACTTTGGCAGGTCCCTGCTGTTCTGTTATGAAACTAGAATATCTTTTACACATTCTGGAAGTGATTGCGATCGCAAAGCTCTATTAGTTGCTGTGGAATCGACTTTTAAAAATGAGAGGGCGTAAAATTCGACAAAAAAATTTGGCGACGAAATCGAGCACATGCCTTCATAAAAGGGCTCTCCTGGCCAAATGGTTTAACTTTGGCAGGTCCCTCGTGCTTTATCATGAAGGTAGACTTCGTGGGGCAGATTCTGGAAGTGATTGGGATCGCAAAGCTCTATTAGTTGCTTTGGAATCGGCTTTTGAAAAAAATTCTTTGAAAATCGCAAAAATTTTGGGTATCGAAATCTGGCAAAAGTCTGCATAAAAGGGCTCTCCTGGCCAAATGGTTTAACTTTGGCAGGTCCCTGCTGTTCTGTTATGAAACTAGAATATCTTTTACACATTCTGGAAGTGATTGCGATCGCAAAGCTCTATTAGTTGCTGTGGAATCGACTTTTAAAAATGAGAGGGCGTAAAATTCGACAAAAAAATTTGGCGACGAAATCGAGCACATGCCTTCATAAAAGGGCTCTCCTGGCCAAATGGTTTAACTTTGGCAGGTCCCTCGTGCTTTATAATGAAAGTAGACTTCGTGGGGCAGATTCTGGAAGTGATTGCGATCGCAAAGCTCTATTAGTTGCTTTGGAATCGGCTTTTGAAAAAAATTCTGTGAAAATCGCAAAAATTTTGGTTATCGAAATCTGGCAAAAGTCTGCATAAAAGGGCTCTCCTGGCCAAATGGTTTAACTTTGGCAGGTCCCTGCTGTTCTGTTATGAAACTAGAATATCTTTTACACATTCTGGAAGTGATTGCGATCGCAAAGCTCTATTAGTTGCTGTGGAATCGACTTTTAAAAATGAGAGGGCGTAAAATTCGACAAAAAAATTTGGCGACGAAATCGAGCACATGCCTTCATAAAAGGGCTCTCCTGGCCAAATGGTTTAACTTTGGCAGGTCCCTCGTGCTTTATCATGAAAGTAGACTTCGTGGGGCAGATTCTGGAAGTGATTGCGATCGCAAAGCTCTATTAGTTGCTTTGGAATCGGCTTTTGAAAAAAATTCTGTGAAAATCGCAAAAATTTTGGGTATCGAAATCTGGCAAAAGTCTGCATAAAAGGGCTCTCCTGGCCAAATGGTTTAACTTTGGCAGGTCCCTGCTGTTCTGTTATGAAACTAGAATATCTTTTACACATTCTGGAAGTGATTGCGATCGCAAAGCTCTATTAGTTGCTGTGGAATCGACTTTTAAAAATGAGAGGGCGTAAAATTCGACAAAAAAATTTGGCGACGAAATCGAGCACATGCCTTCATAAAAGGGCTCTCCTGGCCAAATGGTTTAACTTTGGCATGTCCCTCGTGCTTTATCATGAAAGTAGACTTCGTGGGGCAGATTCTGGAAGTGATTGCGATCGCAAAGCTCTATTAGTTGCTTTGGAATCGGCTTTTGAAAAAAATTCTGTGAAAATCGCAAAAATTTTAGGTATCGAAATCTGGCAAAAGTCTGCATAAAAGGGCTCTCCTGGCCAAATGGTTTAACTTTGGCAGGTCCCTGCTGTTCTGTTATGAAACTAGAATATCTTTTACACATTCTGGAAGTGATTGCGATCGCAAAGCTCTATTAGTTGCTGTGGAATCGACTTTTAAAAATGAGAGGGCGTAAAATTCGACAAAAAAATTTGGCGACGAAATCGAGCACATGCCTTCATAAAAGGGCTCTCCTGGCCAAATGGTTTAACTTTGGCAGGTCCCTCGTGCTTTATCATGAAAGTAGACTTCGTGGGGCAGATTCTCGAAGTGATTGCGATCGCAAAGCTCTATTAGTTGCTTTGGAATCGGCTTTTGAAAAAAATTCTGTGAAAATCGCAAAAATTTTGGGTATCGAAATCTGGCAAAAGTCTGCATAAAAGGGCTCTCCTGGCCAAATGGTTTAACTTTGGCAGGTCCCTGCTGTTCTGTTATGAAACTAGAATATCTTTTACACATTCTGGAAGTGATTGCGATCGCAAAGCTCTATTAGTTGCTGTGGAATCGACTTTTAAAAATGAGAGGGCGTAAAATTCGACAAAAAAATTTGGCGACGAAATCGAGCACATGCCTTCATAAAAGGGCTCTCCTGGCCAAATGGTTTAACTTTGGCAGGTCCCTCGTGCTTTATCATGAAAGTAGACTTCGTGGGGCAGATTCTGGAAGTGATTGCGATCGCAAAGCTCTATTAGTTGCTTTGGAATCGGCTTTTGAAAAAAATTCTGTGAAAATCGCAAAAATTTTGGGTATCGAAATCTGGCAAAAGTCTGCATAAAAGGGCTCTCCTGGCCAAATGGTTTAACTTTGGCAGGTCCCTGCTGTTCTGTTATGAAACTAGAATATCTTTTACACATTCTGGAAGTGATTGCGATCGCAAAGCTCTATTAGTTGCTGTGGAATCGACTTTTAAAAATGAGAGGGCGTAAAATTCGACAAAAAAATTTGGCGACGAAATCGAGCACATGCCTTCATAAAAGGGCTCTCCTGGCCAAATGGTTTAACTTTGGCAGGTCCCTCGTGCTTTATCATGAAAGTAGACTTCGTGGGGCAGATTCTGGAAGTGATTGCGATCGCAAAGCTCTATTAGTTGCTTTGGAATCGGCTTTTGAAAAAAATTCTGTGAAAATCGCAAAAATTTTAGGTATCGAAATCTGGCAAAAGTCTGCATAAAAGGGCTCTCCTGGCCAAATGGTTTAACTTTGGCAGGTCCCTGCTGTTCTGTTATGAAACTAGAATATCTTTTACACATTCTGGAAGTGATTGCGATCGCAAAGCTCTATTAGTTGCTGTGGAATCGACTTTTAAAAATGAGAGGGCGTAAAATTCGACAAAAAAATTTGGCGACGAAATCGAGCACATGCCTTCATAAAAGGGCTCTCCTGGCCAAATGGTTTAACTTTGGCAGGTCCCTCGTGCTTTATCATGAAAGTAGACTTCGTGGGGCAGATTCTCGAAGTGATTGCGATCGCAAAGCTCTATTAGTTGCTTTGGAATCGGCTTTTGAAAAAAATTCTGTGAAAATCGCAAAAATTTTGGGTATCGAAATCTGGCAAAAGTCTGCATAAAAGGGCTCTCCTGGCCAAATGGTTTAACTTTGGCAGGTCCCTGCTGTTCTGTTATGAAACTAGAATATCTTTTACACATTCTGGAAGTGATTGCGATCGCAAAGCTCTATTAGTTGCTGTGGAATCGACTTTTAAAAATGAGAGGGCGTAAAATTCGACAAAAAAATTTGGCGACGAAATCGAGCACATGCCTTCATAAAAGGGCTCTCCTGGCCAAATGGTTTAACTTTGGCAGGTCCCTCGTGCTTTATCATGAAAGTAGACTTCGTGGGGCAGATTCTGGAAGTGATTGCGATCGCAAAGCTCTATTAGTTGCTTTGAAATCGGCTTTTGAAAAAAATTCTGTGAAAATCGCAAAAATTTTGGGTATCGAAATCTGGCAAAAGTCTGCATAAAAGGGCTCTCCTGGCCAAATGGTTTAACTTTGGCAGGTCCCTGCTGTTCTGTTATGAAACTAGAATATCTTTTACACATTCTGGAAGTGATTGCGATCGCAAAGCTCTATTAGTTGCTGTGGAATCGACTATTAAAAATGAGAGGGCGTAAAATTCGACAAAAAAATTTGGCGACGAAATCGAGCACATGCCTTCATAAAAGGGCTCTCCTGGCCAAATGGTTTAACTTTGGCAGGTCCCTCGTGCTTTATCATGAAAGTAGACTTCGTGGGGCAGATTCTGGAAGTGATTGCGATCGCAAAGCTCTATTAGTTGCTTTGGAATCGGCTTTTGAAAAAAATTCTGTGAAAATCGCAAAAATTTTGGGTATCGAAATCTGGCAAAAGTCTGCATAAAAGGGCTCTCCTGGCCAAATGGTTTAACTTTGGCAGGTCCCTCGTGCTTTATCATGAAAGTAGACTTCGTGGGGCAGATTCTGGAAGTGATTGCGATCGCAAAGCTCTATTAGTTGCTTTGGAATCGGCTTTCGAAAAAAATTCTGTGAAAATCGCAAAAATTTTGGGTATCGAAATCTGGCAAAAGTCTGCATAAAAGGGCTCTCCTGGCCAAATGGTTTAACTTTGGCAGGTCCCTGCTGTTCTGTTATGAAACTAGAATATCTTTTACACATTCTGGAAGTGATTGCGATCGCAAAGCTCTATTAGTTGCTGTGGAATCGACTTTTAAAAATGAGAGGGCGTATAATTCGACAAAAAAATTTGGCGACGAAATCGAGCACATGCCTTCATAAAAGGGCTCTCCTGGCCAAATGGTTTAACTTTGGCAGGTCCCTCGTGCTTTATCATGAAAGTAGACTTCGTGGGGCAGATTCTGGAAGTGATTGCGATCGCAAAGCTCTATTAGTTGCTTTGGAATCGGCTTTTGAAAAAAATTCTGTGAAAATCGCAAAAATTTTGGGTATCGAAATCTGGCAAAAGTCTGCATAAAAGGGCTCTCCTGGCCAAATGGTTTAACTTTGGCAGGTCCCTGCTGTTCTGTTATGAAACTAGAATATCTTTTACACATTCTGGAAGTGATTGCGATCGCAAAGCTCTATTAGTTGCTGTGGAATCGACTTTTAAAAATGAGAGGGCGTAAAATTCGACAAAAAAATTTGGCGACGAAATCGAGCACATGCCTTCATAAAAGGGCTCTCCTGGCCAAATGGTTTAACTTTGGCAGGTCCCTCGTGCTTTATCATGAAAGTAGATTTCGTGGGGCAGATTCTGGAAGTGATTGCGATCGCAAAGCTCTATTAGTTGCTTTGGAATCGGCTTTTGAAAAAAATTCTGTGAAAATCGCAAAAATTTTGGGTATCGAAATCTGGCAAAAGTCTGCATAAAAGGGCTCTCCTGGCCAAATGGTTTAACTTTGGCAGGTCCCTGCTGTTCTGTTATGAAACTAGAATATCTTTTACACATTCTGGAAGTGATTGCGATCGCAAAGCTCTATTAGTTGCTGTGGAATCGACTTTTAAAAATGAGAGGGCGTAAAATTCGACAAAAAAATTTGGCGACGAAATCGAGCACATGCCTTCATAAAAGGGCTCTCCTGGCCAAATGGTTTAACTTTGGCAGGTCCCTCGTGCTTTATCATGAAAGTAGACTTCGTGGGGCAGATTCTGGAAGTGATTGGGATCGCAAAGCTCTATTAGTTGCTTTGGAATCGGCTTTTGAAAAAAATTCTTTGAAAATCGCAAAAATTTTGGGTATCGAAATCTGGCAAAAGTCTGCATAAAAGGGCTCTCCTGGCCAAATGGTTTAACTTTGGCAGGTCCCTGCTGTTCTGTTATGAAACTAGAATATCTTTTACACATTCTGGAAGTGATTGCGATCGCAAAGCTCTATTAGTTGCTGTGGAATCGACTTTTAAAAATGAGAGGGCGTAAAATTCGACAAAAAAATTTGGCGACGAAATCGAGCACATGCCTTCATAAAAGGGCTCTCCTGGCCAAATGGTTTAACTTTGGCAGGTCCCTCGTGCTTTATCATGAAAGTAGACTTCGTGGGGCAGATTCTGGAAGTGATTGCGATCGCAAAGCTCTATTAGTTGCTTTGGAATCGGCTTTTGAAAAAAATTCTGTGAAAATCGCAAAAATTTTGGGTATCGAAATCTGGCAAAAGTCTGCATAAAAGGGCTCTCCTGGCCAAATGGTTTAACTTTGGCAGGTCCCTGCTGTTCTGTTATGAAACTAGAATATCTTTTACACATTCTGGAAGTGATTGCGATCGCAAAGCTCTATTAGTTGCTGTGGAATCGACTTTTAAAAATGAGAGGGCGTAAAATTCGACAAAAAAATTTGGCGACGAAATCGAGCACATGCCTTCATAAAAGGGCTCTCCTGGCCAAATGGTTTAACTTTGGCAGGTCCCTCGTGCTTTATCATGAAAGTAGACTTCGTGGGGCCGATTCTGGAAGTGATTGCGATCGCAAAGCTCTATTAGTTGCTTTGGAATCGGCTTTTGAAAAAAATTCTGTGAAAATCGCAAAAATTTTGGGTATCGAAATCTGGCAAAAGTCTGCATAAAAGGGCTCTCCTGGCCAAATGGTTTAACTTTGGCAGGACCCTGCTGTTCTGTTATGAAACTAGAATATCTTTTACACATTCTGGAAGTGATTGCGATCGCAAAGCTCTATTAGTTGCTGTGGAATCGACTTTTAAAAATGAGAGGGCGTAAAATTCGACAAAAAAATTTGGCGACGAAATCGAGCACATGCCTTCATAAAAGGGCTCTCCTGGCCAAATGGTTTAACTTTGGCAGGTCCCTCGTGCTTTATCATGAAAGTAGACTTCGTGGGGCAGATTCTGGAAGTGATTGCGATCGCAAAGCTCTATTAGTTGCTTTGGAATCGGCTTTTGAAAAAAATTCTGTGAAAATCGCAAAAATTTTGGGTATCGAAATCTGGCAAAAGTCTGCATAAAAGGGCTCTCCTGGCCAAATGGTTTAACTTTGGCAGGTCCCTGCTGTTCTGTTATGAAACTAGAATATCTTTTACACATTCTGGAAGTGATTGCGATCGCAAAGCTCTATTAGTTGCTGTGGAATCGACTTTTAAAAATGAGAGGGCGTAAAATTCGACAAAAAAATTTGGCGACGAAATCGAGCACATGCCTTCATAAAAGGGCTCTCCTGGCCAAATGGTTTAACTTTGGCAGGTCCCTCGTGCTTTATCATGAAAGTAGACTTCGTGGGGCAGATTCTGGAAGTGATTGCGATCGCAAAGCTCTATTAGTTGCTTTGGAATCGGCTTTTGAAAAAAATTCTGTGGAAATCGCAAAAATTTTGGGTATCGAAATCTGGCAAAAGTCTGCATAAAAGGGCTCTCCTGGCCAAATGGTTTAACTTTGGCAGGTCCCTGCTGTTCTGTTATGAAACTAGAATATCTTTTACACATTCTGGAAGTGATTGCGATCGCAAAGCTCAATTAGTTGCTGTGGAATCGACTTTTAAAAATGAGAGGGCGTAAAATTCGACAAAAAAATTTGGCGACGAAATCGAGCACATGCCTTCATAAAAGGGCTCTCCTGGCCAAATGGTTTAACTTTGGCAGGTCCCTCGTGCTTTATCATGAAAGTAGACTTCGTGGGGCAGATTCTGGAAGTGATTGCGATCGCAAAGCTCTATTAGTTGCTTTGGAATCGGCTTTTGAAAAAAATTCTGTGAAAATCGCAAAAATTTTGGGTATCGAAATCTGGCAAAAGTCTGCATAAAAGGGCTCTCCTCGCCAAATGGTTTAACTTTGGCAGGTCCCTGCTGTTCTGTTATGAAACTAGAATATCTTTTACACATTCTGGAAGTGATTGCGATCGCAAAGCTCTATTAGTTGCTGTGGAATCGACTTTTAAAAATGAGAGGGCGTAAAATTCGACAAAAAAATTTGGCGACGAAATCGAGCACATGCCTTCATAAAAGGGCTCTCCTGGCCAAATGGTTTAACTTTGGCAGGTCCCTCGTGCTTTATCATGAAAGTAGACTTCGTGGGGCAGATTCTGGAAGTGATTGCGATCGCAAAGCTCTATTAGTTGCTTTGGAATCGGCTTTTGAAAAAAATTCTGTGAAAATCGCAAAAATTTTGGGTATCGAAATCTGGCAAAAGTCTGCATAAAAGGGCTCTCCTGGCCAAATGGTTTAACTTTGGCAGGTCCCTGCTGTTCTGTTATGAAACTAGAATATCTTTTACACATTCTGGAAGTGATTGCGATCGCAAAGCTCTATTAGTTGCTGTGGAATCGACTTTTAAAAATGAGAGGGCGTAAAATTCGACAAAAAAATTTGGCGACGAAATCGAGCACATGCCTTCATAAAAGGGCTCTCCTGGCCAAATGGTTTAACTTTGGCAGGTCCCTCGTGCTTTATCATGAAAGTAGACTTCGTGGGGCAGATTCTGGAAGTGATTGCGATCGCAAAGCTCTATTAGTTGCTCTGAAATCGGCTTTTGAAAAAAATTCTGTGAAAATCGCAAAAATTTTGGGTATCGAAATCTGGCAAAAGTCTGCATAAAAGGGCTCTCCTGGCAAAATGGTTTAACTTTGGCAGGTCCCTGCTGTTCTGTTATGAAACTAGAATATCTTTTACACATTCTGGAAGTGATTGCGATCGCAAAGCTCTATTATTGCTGTGGAATCGACTTTTAAAAATGAGAGGGCGTAAAATTCGACAAAAAAATTTGGCGACGAAATCGAGCACATGCCTTCATAAAAGGGCTCTCCTGGCCAAATGGTTTAACTTTGGCAGGTCCCTCGTGCTTTATCATGAAAGTAGACTTCGTGGGGCAGATTCTGGAAGTGATTGCGATCGCAAAGCTCTATTAGTTGCTTTGGAATCGGCTTTTGAAAAAAATTCTGTGAAAATCGCAAAAATTTTGGGTATCGAAATCTGGCAAAAGTCTGCATAAAAGGGCTCTCCTGGCCAAATGGTTTAACTTTGGCAGGTCCCTGCTGTTCTGTTATGAAACTAGAATATCTTTTACACATTCTGGAAGTGATTGCGATCGCAAAGCTCTATTAGTTGCTGTGGAATCGACTTTTAAAAATGAGAGGGCGTAAAATTCGACAAAAAAATTTGGCGACGAAATCGAGCACATGCCTTCATAAAAGGGCTCTCCTGGCCAAATGGTTTAACTTTGGCAGGTCCCTCGTGCTTTATCATGAAAGTAGACTTCGTGGGGCAGATTCTGGAAGTGATTGCGATCGCAAAGCTCTATTAGTTGCTTTGGAATCGGCTTTTGAAAAAAATTCTGTGAAAATCGCAAAAATTTTGGGTATCGAAATCTGGCAAAAGTCTGCATAAAAGGGCTCTCCTGGCCAAATGGTTTAACTTTGGCAGGTCCCTGCTGTTCTGTTATAAAACTAGAATATCTTTTACACATTCTGGAAGTGATTGCGATCGCAAAGCTCTATTAGTTGCTGTGGAATCGACTTTTAAAAATGAGAGGGCGTAAAATTCGACAAAAAAATTTGGCGACGAAATCGAGCACATGCCTTCATAAAAGGGCTCTCCTGGCCAAATGGTTTAACTTTGGCAGGTCCCTCGTGCTTTATCATGAAAGTAGACTTCGTGGGGCAGATTCTGGAAGTGATTGCGATCGCAAAGCTCTATTAGTTGCTTTGGAATCGGCTTTTGAAAAAAATTCTGTGAAAATCGCAAAAATTTTGGGTATCGAAATCTGGCAAAAGTCTGCATAAAAGGGCTCTCCTGGCCAAATGGTTTAACTTTGGCAGGTCCCTGCTGTTCTGTTATGAAACTAGAATATCTTTTACACATTCTGGAAGTGATTGCGATCGCAAAGCTCTATTAGTTGCTGTGGAATCGACTTTTAAAAATGAGAGGGCGTAAAATTCGACAAAAAAATTTGGCGACGAAATCGAGCACATGCCTTCATAAAAGGGCTCTCCTGGCCAAATGGTTTAACTTTGGCAGGTCCCTCGTGCTTTATCATGAAAGTAGACTTCGTGGGGCAGATTCTGGAAGTGATTGCGATCGCAAAGCTCTATTAGTTGCTTTGGAATCGGCTTTTGAAAAAAATTCTGTGAAAATCGCAAAAATTTTGGGTATCGAAATCTGGCAAAAGTCTGCATAAAAGGGCTCTCCTAGCCAAATGGTTTAACTTTGGCAGGTCCCTGCTGTTCTGTTATGAAACTAGAATATCTTTTACACATTCTGGAAGTGATTGCGATCGCAAAGCTCTATTAGTTGCTGTGGAATCGACTTTTAAAAATGAGAGGGCGTAAAATTCGACAAAAAAATTTGGCGACGAAATCGAGCACATGCCTTCATAAAAGGGATCTCCTGGCCAAATGGTTTAACTTTGGCAGGTCCCTCGTGCTTTATCATGAAAGTAGACTTCGTGGGGCAGATTCTGGAATGATTGCGATCGCAAAGCTCTATTAGTTGCTTTGGAATCGGCTTTTGAAAAAAATTCTGTGAAAATCGCAAAAATTTTGGGTATCGAAATCTGGCAAAAGTCTGCATAAAAGGGCTCTCCTGGCCAAATGGTTTAACTTTGGCAGGTCCCTGCTGTTCTGTTATGAAACTAGAATATCTTTTACACATTCTGGAAGTGATTGCGATCGCAAAGCTCTATTAGTTGCTGTGGAATCGACTTTTAAAAATGAGAGGGCGTAAAATTCGACAAAAAAATTTGGCGACGAAATCGAGCACATGCCTTCATAAAAGGGCTCTCCTGGCCAAATGGTTTAACTTTGGCAGGTCCCTCGTGCTTTATCATGAAAGTAGACTTCGTGGGGCAGATTCTGGAAGTGATTGCGATCGCAAAGCTCTATTAGTTGCTCTGAAATCGGCTTTTGAAAAAAATTCTGTGAAAATCGCAAAAATTTTGGGTATCGAAATCTGGCAAAAGTCTGCATAAAAGGGCTCTCCTGGCAAAATGGTTTAACTTTGGCAGGTCCCTGCTGTTCTGTTATGAAACTAGAATATCTTTTACACATTCTGGAAGTGATTGCGATCGCAAAGCTCTATTATTGCTGTGGAATCGACTTTTGAAAAAAATTCTGTGAAAATCGCAAAAATTTTGGGTATCGAAATCTGGCAAAAGTCTGCATAAAAGGGCTCTCCTGGCCAAATGGTTTAACTTTGGCAGGTCCCTGCTGTTCTGTTATGAAACTAGAATATCTTTTACACATTCTGGAAGTGATTGCGATCGCAAAGCTCTATTAGTTGCTGTGGAATCGACTTTTAAAAATGAGAGGGCGTAAAATTCGACAAAAAAATTTGGCGACGAAATCGAGCACATGCCTTCATAAAAGGGCTCTCCTGGCCAAATGGTTTAACTTTGGCAGGTCCCTGCTGTTCTGTTATGAAACTAGAATATCTTTTACACATTCTGGAAGTGATTGCGATCGCAAAGCTCTATTAGTTGCTGTGGAATCGACTTTTAAAAATGAGAGGGCGTAAAATTCGACAAAAAAATTTGGCGACGAAATCGAGCACATGCCTTCATAAAAGGGCTCTCCTGGCCAAATGGTTTAACTTTGGCAGGTCCCTCGTGCTTTATCATGAAAGTAGACTTCGTGGGGCAGATTCTGGAAGTGATTGCGATCGCAAAGCTCTATTAGTTGCTCTGAAATCGGCTTTTGAAAAAAATTCTGTGAAAATCGCAAAAATTTTGGGTATCGAAATCTGGCAAAAGTCTGCATAAAAGGGCTCTCCTGGCAAAATGGTTTAACTTTGGCAGGTCCCTGCTGTTCTGTTATGAAACTAGAATATCTTTTACACATTCTTGAAGTGATTGCGATCGCAAAGCTCTATTAGTTGCTGTGGAATCGGCTTTTGAAAAAAATTCTGTGAAAATCGCAAAAATTTTGGGTATCGAAATCTGGCAAAAGTCTGCATAAAAGGGCTCTCCTGGCCAAATGGTTTAACTTTGGCAGGTCCCTGCTGTTCTGTTATGAAACTAGAATATCTTTTACACATTCTGGAAGTGATTGCGATCGCAAAGCTCTATTAGTTGCTGTGGAATCGACTTTTAAAAATGAGAGGGCGTAAAATTCGACAAAAAAATTTGGCGACGAAATCGAGCACATGCCTTCATAAAAGGGCTCTCCTGGCCAAATGGTTTAACTTTGGCAGGTCCCTCGTGCTTTATCATGAAAGTAGACTTCGTGGGGCAGATTCTGGAAATGATTGCGATCGCAAAGCTCTATTAGTTGCTTTGGAATCGGCTTTTGAAAAAAATTCTGTGAAAATCGCAAAAATTTTGGGTATCGAAATCTGGCAAAAGTCTGCATAAAAGGGCTCTCCTGGCAAAATGGTTTAACTTTGGCAGGTCCCTGCTGTTCTGTTATGAAACTAGAATATCTTTTACACATTCTGGAAGTGATTGCGATCGCAAAGCTCTATTAGTTGCTGTGGAATCGACTTTTAAAAATGAGAGGGCGTAAAATTCGACAAAAAAATTTGGCGACGAAATCGAGCACATGCCTTCATAAAAGGGCTCTCCTGGCCAAATGGTTTAACTTTGGCAGGTCCCTCGTGCTTTATCATGAAAGTAGACTTCGTGGGGCAGATTCTGGAAGTGATTGCGATCGCAAAGCTCTATTAGTTGCTTTGGAATCGGCTTTTGAAAAAAATTCTGTGAAAATCGCAAAAATTTTGGGTATCGAAATCTGGCAAAAGTCTGCATAAAAGGGCTCTCCTGGCCAAATGGTTTAACTTTGGCAGGTCCCTGCTGTTCTGTTATGAAACTAGAATATCTTTTACACATTCTGGAAGTGATTGCGATCGCAAAGCTCTATTAGTTGCTGTGGAATCGACTTTTAAAAATGAGAGGGCGTAAAATTCGACAAAAAAATTTGGCGACGAAATCGAGCACATGCCTTCATAAAAGGGCTCTCCTGGCCAAATGGTTTAACTTTGGCAGGTCCCTCGTGCTTTATCATGAAAGTAGACTTCGTGGGGCAGATTCTGGAAGTGATTGCGATCGCAAAGCTCTATTAGTTGCTTTGGAATCGGCTTTTGAAAAAAATTCTGTGGAAATCGCAAAAATTTTGGGTATCGAAATCTGGCAAAAGTCTGCATAAAAGGGCTCTCCTGGCCAAATGGTTTAACTTTGGCAGGTCCCTGCTGTTCTGTTATGAAACTAGAATATCTTTTACACATTCTGGAAGTGATTGCGATCGCAAAGCTCAATTAGTTGCTGTGGAATCGACTTTTAAAAATGAGAGGGCGTAAAATTCGACAAAAAAATTTGGCGACGAAATCGAGCACATGCCTTCATAAAAGGGCTCTCCTGGCCAAATGGTTTAACTTTGGCAGGTCCCTCGTGCTTTATCATGAAAGTAGACTTCGTGGGGCAGATTCTGGAAGTGATTGCGATCGCAAAGCTCTATTAGTTGCTCTGAAATCGGCTTTTGAAAAAAATTCTGTGAAAATCGCAAAAATTTTGGGTATCGAAATCTGGCAAAAGTCTGCATAAAAGGGCTCTCCTGGCAAAATGGTTTAACTTTGGCAGGTCCCTGCTGTTCTGTTATGAAACTAGAATATCTTTTACACATTCTGGAAGTGATTGCGATCGCAAAGCTCTATTAGTTGCTTTGGAATCGGCTTTTGAAAAAAATTCTGTGAAAATCGCAAAAATTTTGGGTATCGAAATCTGGAAAAAGTCTGCATAAAAGGGCTCTCCTGGCCAAATGGTTTAACTTTGGCAGGTCCCTGCTGTTCTGTTATGAAACTAGAATATCTTTTACACATTCTGGAAGTGATTGCGATCGCAAAGCTCTATTAGTTGCTGTGGAATCGACTTTTAAAAATGAGAGGGCGTAAAATTCGACAAAAAAATTTGGCGACGAAATCGAGCACATGCCTTCATAAAAGGGCTCTCCTGGCCAAATGGTTTAACTTTGGCAGGTCCCTCGTGCTTTATCATGAAAGTAGACTTCGTGGGGCAGATTCTGGAAGTGATTGCGATCGCAAAGCTCTATTAGTTGCTTTGGAATCGGCTTTTGAAAAAAATTCTGTGAAAATCGCAAAAATTTTGGGTATCGAAATCTGGCAAAAGTCTGCATAAAAGGGCTCTCCTGGCCAAATGGTTTAACTTTGGCAGGTCCCTGCTGTTCTGTTATGAAACTAGAATATCTTTTACACATTCTGGAAGTGATTGCGATCGCAAAGCTCTATTAGTTGCTGTGGAATCGACTTTTAAAAATGAGAGGGCGTAAAATTCGACAAAAAAATTTGGCGACGAAATCGAGCACATGCCTTCATAAAAGGGCTCTCCTGGCCAAATGGTTTAACTTTGGCAGGTCCCTCGTGCTTTATCATGAAAGTAGACTTCGTGGGGCAGATTCTGGAAGTGATTGCGATCGCAAAGCTCTATTAGTTGCTTTGGAATCGGCTTTTGAAAAAAATTCTGTGAAAATCGCAAAAATTTTGGGTATCGAAATCTGGCAAAAGTCTGCATAAAAGGGCTCTCCTGGCCAAATGGTTTAACTTTGGCAGGTCCCTGCTGTTCTGTTATGAAACTAGAATATCTTTTACACATTCTGGAAGTGATTGCGATCGCAAAGCTCTATTAGTTGCTGTGGAATCGACTTTTAAAAATGAGAGGGCGTAAAATTCGACAAAAAAATTTGGCGACGAAATCGAGCACATGCCTTCATAAAAGGGCTCTCCTGGCCAAATGGTTTAACTTTGGCAGGTCCCTCGTGCTTTATCATGAAAGTAGACTTCGTGGGGCAGATTCTGGAAGTGATTGCGATCGCAAAGCTCTATTAGTTGCTTTGGAATCGGCTTTTGAAAAAAATTCTGTGAAAATCGCAAAAATTTTGGGTATCGAAATCTGGCAAAAGTCTGCATAAAAGGGCTCTCCTGGCCAAATGGTTTAACTTTGGCAGGTCCCTGCTGTTCTGTTATGAAACTAGAATATCTTTTACACATTCTGGAAGTGATTGCGATCGCAAAGCTCTATTAGTTGCTTTGGAATCGGCTTTTGAAAAAAATTCTGTGAAAATCGCAAAAATTTTGGGTATCGAAATCTGGAAAAAGTCTGCATAAAAGGGCTCTCCTGGCCAAATGGTTTAACTTTGGCAGGTCCCTGCTGTTCTGTTATGAAACTAGAATATCTTTTACACATTCTGGAAGTGATTGCGATCGCAAAGCTCTATTAGTTGCTGTGGAATCGACTTTTAAAAATGAGAGGGCGTAAAATTCGACAAAAAAATTTGGCGACGAAATCGAGCACATGCCTTCATAAAAGGGCTCTCCTGGCCAAATGGTTTAACTTTGGCAGGTCCCTCGTGCTTTATCATGAAAGTAGACTTCGTGGGGCAGATTCTGGAAGTGATTGCGATCGCAAAGCTCTATTAGTTGCTTTGGAATCGGCTTTTGAAAAAAATTCTGTGAAAATCGCAAAAATTTTGGGTATCGAAATCTGGCAAAAGTCTGCATAAAAGGGCTCTCCTGGCCAAATGGTTTAACTTTGGCAGGTCCCTGCTGTTCTGTTATGAAACTAGAATATCTTTTACACATTCTGGAAGTGATTGCGATCGCAAAGCTCTATTAGTTGCTGTGGAATCGACTTTTAAAAATGAGAGGGCGTAAAATTCGACAAAAAAATTTGGCGACGAAATCGAGCACATGCCTTCATAAAAGGGCTCTCCTGGCCAAATGGTTTAACTTTGGCAGGTCCCTCGTGCTTTATCATGAAAGTAGACTTCGTGGGGCAGATTCTGGAAGTGATTGCGATCGCAAAGCTCTATTAGTTGCTTTGGAATCGGCTTTTGAAAAAAATTCTGTGAAAATCGCAAAAATTTTGGGTATCGAAATCTGGCAAAAGTCTGCATAAAAGGGCTCTCCTGGCCAAATGGTTTAACTTTGGCAGGTCCCTGCTGTTCTGTTATGAAACTAGAATATCTTTTACACATTCTGGAAGTGATTGCGATCGCAAAGCTCTATTAGTTGCTGTGGAATCGACTTTTAAAAATGAGAGGGCGTAAAATTCGACAAAAAAATTTGGCGACGAAATCGAGCACATGCCTTCATAAAAGGGCTCTCCTGGCCAAATGGTTTAACTTTGGCAGGTCCCTCGTGCTTTATCATGAAAGTAGACTTCGTGGGGCAGATTCTGGAAGTGATTGCGATCGCAAAGTTCTATTAGTTGCTTTGGAATCGGCTTTTGAAAAAAATTCTGTGAAAATCGCAAAAATTTTGGGTATCGAAATCTGGCAAAAGTCTGCATAAAAGGGCTCTCCTGGCCAAATGGTTTAACTTTGGCAGGTCCCTGCTGTTCTGTTATGAAACTAGAATATCTTTTACACATTCTGGAAGTGATTGCGATCGCAAAGCTCTATTAGTTGCTTTGGAATCGGCTTTTGAAAAAAATTCTGTGAAAATCGCAAAAATTTTGGGTATCGAAATCTGGAAAAAGTCTGCATAAAAGGGCTCTCCTGGCCAAATGGTTTAACTTTGGCAGGTCCCTGCTGTTCTGTTATGAAACTAGAATATCTTTTACACATTCTGGAAGTGATTGCGATCGCAAAGCTCTATTAGTTGCTGTGGAATCGACTTTTAAAAATGAGAGGGCGTAAAATTCGACAAAAAAATTTGGCGACGAAATCGAGCACATGCCTTCATAAAAGGGCTCTCCTGGCCAAATGGTTTAACTTTGGCAGGTCCCTCGTGCTTTATCATGAAAGTAGACTTCGTGGGGCAGATTCTGGAAGTGATTGCGATCGCAAAGCTCTATTAGTTGCTTTGGAATCGGCTTTTGAAAAAAATTCTGTGAAAATCGCAAAAATTTTGGGTATCGAAATCTGGCAAAAGTCTGCATAAAAGGGCTCTCCTGGCCAAATGGTTTAACTTTGGCAGGTCCCTGCTGTTCTGTTATGAAACTAGAATATCTTTTACACATTCTGGAAGTGATTGCGATCGCAAAGCTCTATTAGTTGCTGTGGAATCGACTTTTAAAAATGAGAGGGCGTAAAATTCGACAAAAAAATTTGGCGACGAAATCGAGCACATGCCTTCATAAAAGGGCTCTCCTGGCCAAATGGTTTAACTTTGGCAGGTCCCTCGTGCTTTATCATGAAAGTAGACTTCGTGGGGCAGATTCTGGAAGTGATTGCGATCGCAAAGCTCTATTAGTTGCTTTGGAATCGGCTTTTGAAAAAAATTCTGTGAAAATCGCAAAAATTTTGGGTATCGAAATCTGGCAAAAGTCTGCATAAAAGGGCTCTCCTGGCCAAATGGTTTAACTTTGGCAGGTCCCTGCTGTTCTGTTATGAAACTAGAATATCTTTTACACATTCTGGAAGTGATTGCGATCGCAAAGCTCTATTAGTTGCTGTGGAATCGACTTTTAAAAATGAGAGGGCGTAAAATTCGACAAAAAAATTTGGCGACGAAATCGAGCACATGCCTTCATAAAAGGGCTCTCCTGGCCAAATGGTTTAACTTTGGCAGGTCCCTCGTGCTTTATCATGAAAGTAGACTTCGTGGGGCAGATTCTGGAAGTGATTGCGATCGCAAAGTTCTATTAGTTGCTTTGGAATCGGCTTTTGAAAAAAATTCTGTGAAAATCGCAAAAATTTTGGGTATCGAAATCTGGCAAAAGTCTGCATAAAAGGGCTCTCCTGGCCAAATGGTTTGACTTTGGCAGGTCCCTGCTGTTCTGTTATGAAACTAGAATATCTTTTACACATTCTGGAAGTGATTGCGATCGCAAAGCTCTATTAGTTGCTTTGGAATCGGCTTTTGAAAAAAATTCTGTGAAAATCGCAAAAATTTTGGGTATCGAAATCTGGCAAAAGTCTGCATAAAAGGGCTCTCCTGGCCAAATGGTTTAACTTTGGCAGGTCCCTGCTGTTCTGTTATGAAACTAGAATATCTTTTACACATTCTGGAAGTGATTGCGATCGCAAAGCTCTATTAGTTGCTGTGGAATCGACTTTTAAAAATGAGAGGGCGTAAAATTCGACAAAAAAATTTGGCGACGAAATCGAGCACATGCCTTCATAAAAGGGCTCTCCTGGCCAAATGGTTTAACTTTGGCAGGTCCCTCGTGCTTTATCATGAAAGTAGACTTCGTGGGGCAGATTCTGGAAGTGATTGCGATCGCAAAGCTCTATTAGTTGCTTTGGAATCGGCTTTTGAAAAAAATTCTGTGAAAATCGCAAAAATTTTGGGTATCGAAATCTGGCAAAAGTCTGCATAAAAGGGCTCTCCTGGCCAAATGGTTTAACTTTGGCAGGTCCCTGCTGTTCTGTTATGAAACTAGAATATCTTTTACACATTCTGGAAGTGATTGCGATCGCAAAGCTCTATTAGTTGCTGTGGAATCGACTTTTAAAAATGAGAGGGCGTAAAATTCGACAAAAAAATTTGGCGACGAAATCGAGCACATGCCTTCATAAAAGGGCTCTCCTGGCCAAATGGTTTAACTTTGGCAGGTCCCTCGTGCTTTATCATGAAAGTAGACTTCGTGGGGCAGATTCTGGAAGTGATTGCGATCGCAAAGCTCTATTAGTTGCTTTGGAATCGGCTTTTGAAAAAAATTCTGTGAAAATCGCAAAAATTTTGGGTATCGAAATCTGGCAAAAGTCTGCATAAAAGGGCTCTCCTGGCCAAATGGTTTGACTTTGGCAGGTCCCTGCTGTTCTGTTATGAAACTAGAATATCTTTTACACATTCTGGAAGTGATTGCGATCGCAAAGCTCTATTAGTTGCTGTGGAATCGACTTTTAAAAATGAGAGGGCGTAAAATTCGACAAAAAAATTTGGCGACGAAATCGAGCACATGCCTTCATAAAAGGGATCTCCTGGCCAAATGGTTTAACTTTGGCAGGTCCCTCGTGCTTTATCATGAAAGTAGACTTCGTGGGGCAGATTCTGGAATGATTGCGATCGCAAAGCTCTATTAGTTGCTTTGGAATCGGCTTTTGAAAAAAATTCTGTGAAAATCGCAAAAATTTTGGGTATCGAAATCTGGCAAAAGTCTGCATAAAAGGGCTCTCCTGGCCAAATGGTTTAACTTTGGCAGGTCCCTGCTGTTCTGTTATGAAACTAGAATATCTTTTACACATTCTGGAAGTGATTGCGATCGCAAAGCTCTATTAGTTGCTGTGGAATCGACTTTTAAAAATGAGAGGGCGTAAAATTCGACAAAAAAATTTGGCGACGAAATCGAGCACATGCCTTCATAAAAGGGCTCTCCTGGCCAAATGGTTTAACTTTGGCAGGTCCCTCGTGCTTTATCATGAAAGTAGACTTCGTGGGGCAGATTCTGGAAGTGATTGCGATCGCAAAGCTCTATTAGTTGCTTTGGAATCGGCTTTTGAAAAAAATTCTGTGAAAATCGCAAAAATTTTGGGTATCGAAATCTGGCAAAAGTCTGCATAAAAGGGCTCTCCTGGCCAAATGGTTTAACTTTGGCAGGTCCCTGCTGTTCTGTTATGAAACTAGAATATCTTTTACACATTCTGGAAGTGATTGCGATCGCAAAGCTCTATTAGTTGCTGTGGAATCGACTTTTAAAAATGAGAGGGCGTAAAATTCGACAAAAAAATTTGGCGACGAAATCGAGCACATGCCTTCATAAAAGGGCTCTCCTGGCCAAATGGTTTAACTTTGGCAGGTCCCTCGTGCTTTATCATGAAAGTAGACTTCGTGGGGCAGATTCTGGAAGTGATTGCGATCGCAAAGCTCTATTAGTTGCTTTGGAATCGGCTTTTGAAAAAAATTCTGTGAAAATCGCAAAAATTTTGGGTATCGAAATCTGGCAAAAGTCTGCATAAAAGGGCTCTCCTGGCCAAATGGTTTAACTTTGGCAGGTCCCTGCTGTTCTGTTATGAAACTAGAATATCTTTTACACATTCTGGAAGTGATTGCGATCGCAAAGCTCTATTAGTTGCTGTGGAATCGACTTTTAAAAATGAGAGGGCGTAAAATTCGACAAAAAAATTTGGCGACGAAATCGAGCACATGCCTTCATAAAAGGGATCTCCTGGCCAAATGGTTTAACTTTGGCAGGTCCCTCGTGCTTTATCATGAAAGTAGACTTCGTGGGGCAGATTCTGGAATGATTGCGATCGCAAAGCTCTATTAGTTGCTTTGGAATCGGCTTTTGAAAAAAATTCTGTGAAAATCGCAAAAATTTTGGGTACCGAAATCTGGCAAAAGTCTGCATAAAAGGGCTCTCCTGGCCAAATGGTTTAACTTTGGCAGGTCCCTGCTGTTCTGTTATGAAACTAGAATATCTTTTACACATTCTGGAAGTGATTGCGATCGCAAAGCTCTATTAGTTGCTGTGGAATCGACTTTTAAAAATGAGAGGGCGTAAAATTCGACAAAAAAATTTGGCGACGAAATCGAGCACATGCCTTCATAAAAGGGCTCTCCTGGCCAAATGGTTTAACTTTGGCAGGTCCCTCGTGCTTTATCATGAAAGTAGACTTCGTGGGGCAGATTCTGGAAGTGATTGCGATCGCAAAGCTCTATTAGTTGCTTTGGAATCGGCTTTTGAAAAAAATTCTGTGAAAATCGCAAAAATTTTGGGTATCGAAATGTGGCAAAAGTCTGCATAAAAGGGCTCTCCTGGCCAAATGGTTTAACTTTGGCAGGTCCCTGCTGTTCTGTTATGAAACTAGAATATCTTTTACACATTCTGGAAGTGATTGCGATCGCAAAGCTCTATTAGTTGCTGTGGAATCGACTTTTAAAAATGAGAGGGCGTAAAATTCGACAAAAAAATTTGGCGACGAAATCGAGCACATGCCTTCATAAAAGGGCTCTCCTGGCCAAATGGTTTAACTTTGGCAGGTCCCTCGTGCTTTATCATGAAAGTAGACTTCGTGGGGCAGATTCTGGAAGTGATTGCGATCGCAAAGCTCTATTAGTTGCTTTGGAATCGGCTTTTGAAAAAAATTCTGTGAAAATCGCAAAAATTTTGGGTATCGAAATCTGGCAAAAGTCTGCATAAAAGGGCTCTCCTGGCCAAATGGTTTAACTTTGGCAGGTCCCTGCTGTTCTGTTATGAAACTAGAATATCTTTTACACATTCTGGAAGTGATTGCGATCGCAAAGCTCTATTAGTTGCTGTGGAATCGACTTTTAAAAATGAGAGGGCGTAAAATTCGACAAAAAAATTTGGCGACGAAATCGAGCACATGCCTTCATAAAAGGGCTCTCCTGGCCAAATGGTTTAACTTTGGCAGGTCCCTGC
The DNA here is from genome assembly GCA_963930645.1 of Salticus scenicus. Taxonomy (NCBI): domain Eukaryota; kingdom Metazoa; phylum Arthropoda; class Arachnida; order Araneae; family Salticidae; genus Salticus; species Salticus scenicus. The sequence goes on from OZ005651.1 coordinate 370,791,733, forward strand.
TGTTCTGTTATGAAACTAGAATATCTTTTACACATTCTGGAAGTGATTGCGATCGCAAAGCTCTATTAGTTGCTTTGGAATCGGCTTTTGAAAAAAATTCTGTGAAAATCGCAAAAATTTTGGGTATCGAAATCTGGAAAAAGTCTGCATAAAAGGGCTCTCCTGGCCAAATGGTTTAACTTTGGCAGGTCCCTGCTGTTCTGTTATGAAACTAGAATATCTTTTACACATTCTGGAAGTGATTGCGATCGCAAAGCTCTATTAGTTGCTGTGGAATCGACTTTTAAAAATGAGAGGGCGTAAAATTCGACAAAAAAATTTGGCGACGAAATCGAGCACATGCCTTCATAAAAGGGCTCTCCTGGCCAAATGGTTTGACTTTGGCAGGTCCCTCGTGCTTTATCATGAAAGTAGACTTCGTGGGGCAGATTCTGGAAGTGATTGCGATCGCAAAGCTCTATTAGTTGCTTTGGAATCGGCTTTTGAAAAAAATTCTGTGAAAATCGCAAAAATTTTGGGTATCGAAATCTGGCAAAAGTCTGCATAAAAGGGCTCTCCTGGCCAAATGGTTTAACTTTGGCAGGTCCCTGCTGTTCTGTTATGAAACTAGAATATCTTTTACACATTCTGGAAGTGATTGCGATCGCAAAGCTCTATTAGTTGCTGTGGAATCGACTTTTAAAAATGAGAGGGCGTAAAATTCGACAAAAAAATTTGGCGACGAAATCGAGCACATGCCTTCATAAAAGGGCTCTCCTGGCCAAATGGTTTAACTTTGGCAGGTCCCTCGTGCTTTATCATGAAAGTAGACTTCGTGGGGCAGATTCTGGAAGTGATTGCGATCGCAAAGCTCTATTAGTTGCTTTGGAATCGGCTTTTGAAAAAAATTCTGTGAAAATCGCAAAAATTTTGGGTATCGAAATCTGGCAAAAGTCTGCATAAAAGGGCTCTCCTGGCCAAATGGTTTAACTTTGGCAGGTCCCTGCTGTTCTGTTATGAAACTAGAATATCTTTTACACATTCTGGAAGTGATTGCGATCGCAAAGCTCTATTAGTTGCTGTGGAATCGACTTTTAAAAATGAGAGGGCGTAAAATTCGACAAAAAAATTTGGCGACGAAATCGAGCACATGCCTTCATAAAAGGGCTCTCCTGGCCAAATGGTTTAACTTTGGCAGGTCCCTCGTGCTTTATCATGAAAGTAGACTTCGTGGGGCAGATTCTGGAAGTGATTGCGATCGCAAAGTTCTATTAGTTGCTTTGGAATCGGCTTTTGAAAAAAATTCTGTGAAAATCGCAAAAATTTTGGGTATCGAAATCTGGCAAAAGTCTGCATAAAAGGGCTCTCCTGGCCAAATGGTTTGACTTTGGCAGGTCCCTGCTGTTCTGTTATGAAACTAGAATATCTTTTACACATTCTGGAAGTGATTGCGATCGCAAAGCTCTATTAGTTGCTTTGGAATCGGCTTTTGAAAAAAATTCTGTGAAAATCGCAAAAATTTTGGGTATCGAAATCTGGCAAAAGTCTGCATAAAAGGGCTCTCCTGGCCAAATGGTTTAACTTTGGCAGGTCCCTGCTGTTCTGTTATGAAACTAGAATATCTTTTACACATTCTGGAAGTGATTGCGATCGCAAAGCTCTATTAGTTGCTGTGGAATCGACTTTTAAAAATGAGAGGGCGTAAAATTCGACAAAAAAATTTGGCGACGAAATCGAGCACATGCCTTCATAAAAGGGCTCTCCTGGCCAAATGGTTTAACTTTGGCAGGTCCCTCGTGCTTTATCATGAAAGTAGACTTCGTGGGGCAGATTCTGGAAGTGATTGCGATCGCAAAGCTCTATTAGTTGCTTTGGAATCGGCTTTTGAAAAAAATTCTGTGAAAATCGCAAAAATTTTGGGTATCGAAATCTGGCAAAAGTCTGCATAAAAGGGCTCTCCTGGCCAAATGGTTTAACTTTGGCAGGTCCCTGCTGTTCTGTTATGAAACTAGAATATCTTTTACACATTCTGGAAGTGATTGCGATCGCAAAGCTCTATTAGTTGCTGTGGAATCGACTTTTAAAAATGAGAGGGCGTAAAATTCGACAAAAAAATTTGGCGACGAAATCGAGCACATGCCTTCATAAAAGGGCTCTCCTGGCCAAATGGTTTAACTTTGGCAGGTCCCTCGTGCTTTATCATGAAAGTAGACTTCGTGGGGCAGATTCTGGAAGTGATTGCGATCGCAAAGCTCTATTAGTTGCTTTGGAATCGGCTTTTGAAAAAAATTCTGTGAAAATCGCAAAAATTTTGGGTATCGAAATCTGGCAAAAGTCTGCATAAAAGGGCTCTCCTGGCCAAATGGTTTAACTTTGGCAGGTCCCTGCTGTTCTGTTATGAAACTAGAATATCTTTTACACATTCTGGAAGTGATTGCGATCGCAAAGCTCTATTAGTTGCTGTGGAATCGACTTTTAAAAATGAGAGGGCGTAAAATTCGACAAAAAAATTTGGCGACGAAATCGAGCACATGCCTTCATAAAAGGGCTCTCCTGGCCAAATGGTTTAACTTTGGCAGGTCCCTCGTGCTTTATCATGAAAGTAGACTTCGTGGGGCAGATTCTGGAAGTGATTGCGATCGCAAAGCTCTATTAGTTGCTTTGGAATCGGCTTTTGAAAAAAATTCTGTGAAAATCGCAAAAATTTTGGGTATCGAAATCTGGCAAAAGTCTGCATAAAAGGGCTCTCCTGGCCAAATGGTTTAACTTTGGCAGGTCCCTGCTGTTCTGTTATGAAACTAGAATATCTTTTACACATTCTGGAAGTGATTGCGATCGCAAAGCTCTATTAGTTGCTGTGGAATCGACTTTTAAAAATGAGAGGGCGTAAAATTCGACAAAAAAATTTGGCGACGAAATCGAGCACATGCCTTCATAAAAGGGATCTCCTGGCCAAATGGTTTAACTTTGGCAGGTCCCTCGTGCTTTATCATGAAAGTAGACTTCGTGGGGCAGATTCTGGAATGATTGCGATTGCAAAGCTCTATTAGTTGCTTTGGAATCGGCTTTTGAAAAAAATTCTGTGAAAATCGCAAAAATTTTGGGTATCGAAATCTGGCAAAAGTCTGCATAAAAGGGCTCTCCTGGCCAAATGGTTTAACTTTGGCAGGTCCCTGCTGTTCTGTTATGAAACTAGAATATCTTTTACACATTCTGGAAGTGATTGCGATCGCAAAGCTCTATTAGTTGCTGTGGAATCGACTTTTAAAAATGAGAGGGCGTAAAATTCGACAAAAAAATTTGGCGACGAAATCGAGCACATGCCTTCATAAAAGGGCTCTCCTGGCCAAATGGTTTAACTTTGGCAGGTCCCTCGTGCTTTATCATGAAAGTAGACTTCGTGGGGCAGATTCTGGAAGTGATTGCGATCGCAAAGCTCTATTAGTTGCTTTGGAATCGGCTTTTGAAAAAAATTCTGTGAAAATCGCAAAAATTTTGGGTATCGAAATCTGGCAAAAGTCTGCATAAAAGGGCTCTCCTGGCCAAATGGTTTAACTTTGGCAGGTCCCTGCTGTTCTGTTATGAAACTAGAATATCTTTTACACATTCTGGAAGTGATTGCGATCGCAAAGCTCTATTAGTTGCTGTGGAATCGACTTTTAAAAATGAGAGGGCGTAAAATTCGACAAAAAAATTTGGCGACGAAATCGAGCACATGCCTTCATAAAAGGGCTCTCCTGGCCAAATGGTTTAACTTTGGCAGGTCCCTCGTGCTTTATCATGAAAGTAGACTTCGTGGGGCAGATTCTGGAAGTGATTGCGATCGCAAAGCTCTATTAGTTGCTTTGGAATCGGCTTTTGAAAAAAATTCTGTGAAAATCGCAAAAATTTTGGGTATCGAAATCTGGCAAAAGTCTGCATAAAAGGGCTCTCCTGGCCAAATGGTTTAACTTTGGCAGGTCCCTGCTGTTCTGTTATGAAACTAGAATATCTTTTACACATTCTGGAAGTGATTGCGATCGCAAAGCTCTATTAGTTGCTGTGGAATCGACTTTTAAAAATGAGAGGGCGTAAAATTCGACAAAAAAATTTGGCGACGAAATCGAGCACATGCCTTCATAAAAGGGATCTCCTGGCCAAATGGTTTAACTTTGGCAGGTCCCTCGTGCTTTATCATGAAAGTAGACTTCGTGGGGCAGATTCTGGAATGATTGCGATCGCAAAGCTCTATTAGTTGCTTTGGAATCGGCTTTTGAAAAAAATTCTGTGAAAATCGCAAAAATTTTGGGTATCGAAATCTGGCAAAAGTCTGCATAAAAGGGCTCTCCTGGCCAAATGGTTTAACTTTGGCAGGTCCCTGCTGTTCTGTTATGAAACTAGAATATCTTTTACACATTCTGGAAGTGATTGCGATCGCAAAGCTCTATTAGTTGCTGTGGAATCGACTTTTAAAAATGAGAGGGCGTAAAATTCGACAAAAAAATTTGGCGACGAAATCGAGCACATGCCTTCATAAAAGGGCTCTCCTGGCCAAATGGTTTAACTTTGGCAGGTCCCTCGTGCTTTATCATGAAAGTAGACTTCGTGGGGCAGATTCTGGAAGTGATTGCGATCGCAAAGCTCTATTAGTTGCTTTGGAATCGGCTTTTGAAAAAAATTCTGTGAAAATCGCAAAAATTTTGGGTATCGAAATCTGGCAAAAGTCTGCATAAAAGGGCTCTCCTGGCCAAATGGTTTAACTTTGGCAGGTCCCTGCTGTTCTGTTATGAAACTAGAATATCTTTTACACATTCTGGAAGTGATTGCGATCGCAAAGCTCTATTAGTTGCTGTGGAATCGACTTTTAAAAATGAGAGGGCGTAAAATTCGACAAAAAAATTTGGCGACGAAATCGAGCACATGCCTTCATAAAAGGGCTCTCCTGGCCAAATGGTTTAACTTTGGCAGGTCCCTCGTGCTTTATCATGAAAGTAGACTTCGTGGGGCAGATTCTGGAAGTGATTGCGATCCCAAAGCTCTATTAGTTGCTTTGGAATCGGCTTTTGAAAAAAATTCTGTGAAAATCGCAAAAATTTTGGGTATCGAAATCTGGCAAAAGTCTGCATAAAAGGGCTCTCCTGGCCAAATGGTTTAACTTTGGCAGGTCCCTGCTGTTCTGTTATGAAACTAGAATATCTTTTACACATTCTGGAAGTGATTGCGATCGCAAAGCTCTATTAGTTGCTGTGGAATCGACTTTTAAAAATGAGAGGGCGTAAAATTCGACAAAAAAATTTGGCGACGAAATCGAGCACATGCCTTCATAAAAGGGCTCTCCTGGCCAAATGGTTTAACTTTGGCAGGTCCCTCGTGCTTTATCATGAAAGTAGACTTCGTGGGGCAGATTCTGGAAGTGATTGCGATCGCAAAGCTCTATTAGTTGCTTTGGAATCGGCTTTTGAAAAAAATTCTGTGAAAATCGCAAAAATTTTGGGTATCGAAATCTGGCAAAAGTCTGCATAAAAGGGCTCTCCTGGCCAAATGGTTTAACTTTGGCAGGTCCCTGCTGTTCTGTTATGAAACTAGAATATCTTTTACACATTCTGGAAGTGATTGCGATCGCAAAGCTCTATTAGTTGCTGTGGAATCGACTTTTAAAAATGAGAGGGCGTAAAATTCGACAAAAAAATTTGGCGACGAAATCGAGCACATGCCTTCATAAAAGGGATCTCCTGGCCAAATGGTTTAACTTTGGCAGGTCCCTCGTGCTTTATCATGAAAGTAGACTTCGTGGGGCAGATTCTGGAATGATTGCGATCGCAAAGCTCTATTAGTTGCTTTGGAATCGGCTTTTGAAAAAAATTCTGTGAAAATCGCAAAAATTTTGGGTATCGAAATCTGGCAAAAGTCTGCATAAAAGGGCTCTCCTGGCCAAATGGTTTAACTTTGGCAGGTCCCTGCTGTTCTGTTATGAAACTAGAATATCTTTTACACATTCTGGAAGTGATTGCGATCGCAAAGCTCTATTAGTTGCTGTGGAATCGACTTTTAAAAATGAGAGGGCGTAAAATTCGACAAAAAAATTTGGCGACGAAATCGAGCACATGCCTTCATAAAAGGGCTCTCCTGGCCAAATGGTTTAACTTTGGCAGGTCCCTCGTGCTTTATCATGAAAGTAGACTTCGTGGGGCAGATTCTGGAAGTGATTGCGATCGCAAAGCTCTATTAGTTGCTTTGGAATCGGCTTTTGAAAAAAATTCTGTGAAAATCGCAAAAATTTTGGGTATCGAAATCTGGCAAAAGTCTGCATAAAAGGGCTCTCCTGGCCAAATGGTTTAACTTTGGCAGGTCCCTGCTGTTCTGTTATGAAACTAGAATATCTTTTACACATTCTGGAAGTGATTGCGATCGCAAAGCTCTATTAGTTGCTGTGGAATCGACTTTTAAAAATGAGAGGGCGTAAAATTCGACAAAAAAATTTGGCGACGAAATCGAGCACATGCCTTCATAAAAGGGCTCTCCTGGCCAAATGGTTTAACTTTGGCAGGTCCCTGCTGTTCTGTTATGAAACTAGAATATCTTTTACACATTCTGGAAGTGATTGCGATCGCAAAGCTCTATTAGTTGCTTTGGAATCGGCTTTTGAAAAAAATTCTGTGAAAATCGCAAAAATTTTGGGTATCGAAATCTGGAAAAAGTCTGCATAAAAGGGCTCTCCTGGCCAAATGGTTTAACTTTGGCAGGTCCCTGCTGTTCTGTTATGAAACTAGAATATCTTTTACACATTCTGGAAGTGATTGCGATCGCAAAGCTCTATTAGTTGCTGTGGAATCGACTTTTAAAAATGAGAGGGCGTAAAATTCGACAAAAAAATTTGGCGACGAAATCGAGCACATGCCTTCATAAAAGGGCTCTCCTGGCCAAATGGTTTAACTTTGGCAGGTCCCTCGTGCTTTATCATGAAAGTAGACTTCGTGGGGCAGATTCTGGAAGTGATTGCGATCGCAAAGCTCTATTAGTTGCTTTGGAATCGGCTTTTGAAAAAAATTCTGTGAAAATCGCAAAAATTTTGGGTATCGAAATCTGGCAAAAGTCTGCATAAAAGGGCTCTCCTGGCCAAATGGTTTAACTTTGGCAGGTCCCTGCTGTTCTGTTATGAAACTAGAATATCTTTTACACATTCTGGAAGTGATTGCGATCGCAAAGCTCTATTAGTTGCTGTGGAATCGACTTTTAAAAATGAGAGGGCGTAAAATTCGACAAAAAAATTTGGCGACGAAATCGAGCACATGCCTTCATAAAAGGGCTCTCCTTGCCAAATGGTTTAACTTTGGCAGGTCCCTCGTGCTTTATCATGAAAGTAGACTTCGTGGGGCAGATTCTGGAAGTGATTGCGATCGCAAAGCTCTATTAGTTGCTTTGGAATCGGCTTTTGAAAAAAATTCTGTGAAAATCGCAAAAATTTTGGGTATCGAAATCTGGCAAAAGTCTGCATAAAAGGGCTCTCCTGGCCAAATGGTTTAACTTTGGCAGGTCCCTGCTGTTCTGTTATGAAACTAGAATATCTTTTACACATTCTGGAAGTGATTGCGATCGCAAAGCTCTATTAGTTGCTGTGGAATCGACTTTTAAAAATGAGAGGGCGTAAAATTCGACAAAAAAATTTGGCGACGAAATCGAGCACATGCCTTCATAAAAGGGCTCTCCTGGCCAAATGGTTTAACTTTGGCAGGTCCCTCGTGCTTTATCATGAAAGTAGACTTCGTGGGGCAGATTCTGGAAGTGATTGCGATCGCAAAGTTCTATTAGTTGCTTTGGAATCGGCTTTTGAAAAAAATTCTGTGAAAATCGCAAAAATTTTGGGTATCGAAATCTGGCAAAAGTCTGCATAAAAGGGCTCTCCTGGCCAAATGGTTTGACTTTGGCAGGTCCCTGCTGTTCTGTTATGAAACTAGAATATCTTTTACACATTCTGGAAGTGATTGCGATCGCAAAGCTCTATTAGTTGCTTTGGAATCGGCTTTTGAAAAAAATTCTGTGAAAATCGCAAAAATTTTGGGTATCGAAATCTGGCAAAAGTCTGCATAAAAGGGCTCTCCTGGCCAAATGGTTTAACTTTGGCAGGTCCCTGCTGTTCTGTTATGAAACTAGAATATCTTTTACACATTCTGGAAGTGATTGCGATCGCAAAGCTCTATTAGTTGCTGTGGAATCGACTTTTAAAAATGAGAGGGCGTAAAATTCGACAAAAAAATTTGGCGACGAAATCGAGCACATGCCTTCATAAAAGGGCTCTCCTGGCCAAATGGTTTAACTTTGGCAGGTCCCTCGTGCTTTATCATGAAAGTAGACTTCGTGGGGCAGATTCTGGAAGTGATTGCGATCGCAAAGCTCTATTAGTTGCTTTGGAATCGGCTTTTGAAAAAAATTCTGTGAAAATCGCAAAAATTTTGGGTATCGAAATCTGGCAAAAGTCTGCATAAAAGGGCTCTCCTGGCCAAATGGTTTAACTTTGGCAGGTCCCTGCTGTTCTGTTATGAAACTAGAATATCTTTTACACATTCTGGAAGTGATTGCGATCGCAAAGCTCTATTAGTTGCTGTGGAATCGACTTTTAAAAATGAGAGGGCGTAAAATTCGACAAAAAAATTTGGCGACGAAATCGAGCACATGCCTTCATAAAAGGGCTCTCCTGGCCAAATGGTTTAACTTTGGCAGGTCCCTCGTGCTTTATCATGAAAGTAGACTTCGTGGGGCAGATTCTGGAAGTGATTGCGATCGCAAAGCTCTATTAGTTGCTTTGGAATCGGCTTTTGAAAAAAATTCTGTGAAAATCGCAAAAATTTTGGGTATCGAAATCTGGCAAAAGTCTGCATAAAAGGGCTCTCCTGGCCAAATGGTTTAACTTTGGCAGGTCCCTGCTGTTCTGTTATGAAACTAGAATATCTTTTACACATTCTGGAAGTGATTGCGATCGCAAAGCTCTATTAGTTGCTGTGGAATCGACTTTTAAAAATGAGAGGGCGTAAAATTCGACAAAAAAATTTGGCGACGAAATCGAGCACATGCCTTCATAAAAGGGCTCTCCTGGCCAAATGGTTTAACTTTGGCAGGTCCCTCGTGCTTTATCATGAAAGTAGACTTCGTGGGGCAGATTCTGGAAGTGATTGCGATCGCAAAGCTCTATTAGTTGCTTTGGAATCGGCTTTTGAAAAAAATTCTGTGAAAATCGCAAAAATTTTGGGTATCGAAATCTGGCAAAAGTCTGCATAAAAGGGCTCTCCTGGCCAAATGGTTTAACTTTGGCAGGTCCCTGCTGTTCTGTTATGAAACTAGAATATCTTTTACACATTCTGGAAGTGATTGCGATCGCAAAGCTCTATTAGTTGCTGTGGAATCGACTTTTAAAAATGAGAGGGCGTAAAATTCGACAAAAAAATTTGGCGACGAAATCGAGCACATGCCTTCATAAAAGGGATCTCCTGGCCAAATGGTTTAACTTTGGCAGGTCCCTCGTGCTTTATCATGAAAGTAGACTTCGTGGGGCAGATTCTGGAATGATTGCGATTGCAAAGCTCTATTAGTTGCTTTGGAATCGGCTTTTGAAAAAAATTCTGTGAAAATCGCAAAAATTTTGGGTATCGAAATCTGGCAAAAGTCTGCATAAAAGGGCTCTCCTGGCCAAATGGTTTAACTTTGGCAGGTCCCTGCTGTTCTGTTATGAAACTAGAATATCTTTTACACATTCTGGAAGTGATTGCGATCGCAAAGCTCTATTAGTTGCTGTGGAATCGACTTTTAAAAATGAGAGGGCGTAAAATTCGACAAAAAAATTTGGCGACGAAATCGAGCACATGCCTTCATAAAAGGGCTCTCCTGGCCAAATGGTTTAACTTTGGCAGGTCCCTCGTGCTTTATCATGAAAGTAGACTTCGTGGGGCAGATTCTGGAAGTGATTGCGATCGCAAAGCTCTATTAGTTGCTTTGGAATCGGCTTTTGAAAAAAATTCTGTGAAAATCGCAAAAATTTTGGGTATCGAAATCTGGCAAAAGTCTGCATAAAAGGGCTCTCCTGGCCAAATGGTTTAACTTTGGCAGGTCCCTGCTGTTCTGTTATGAAACTAGAATATCTTTTACACATTCTGGAAGTGATTGCGATCGCAAAGCTCTATTAGTTGCTGTGGAATCGACTTTTAAAAATGAGAGGGCGTAAAATTCGACAAAAAAATTTGGCGACGAAATCGAGCACATGCCTTCATAAAAGGGCTCTCCTGGCCAAATGGTTTAACTTTGGCAGGTCCCTCGTGCTTTATCATGAAAGTAGACTTCGTGGGGCAGATTCTGGAAGTGATTGCGATCGCAAAGCTCTATTAGTTGCTTTGGAATCGGCTTTTGAAAAAAATTCTGTGAAAATCGCAAAAATTTTGGGTATCGAAATCTGGCAAAAGTCTGCATAAAAGGGCTCTCCTGGCCAAATGGTTTAACTTTGGCAGGTCCCTGCTGTTCTGTTATGAAACTAGAATATCTTTTACACATTCTGGAAGTGATTGCGATCGCAAAGCTCTATTAGTTGCTGTGGAATCGACTTTTAAAAATGAGAGGGCGTAAAATTCGACAAAAAAATTTGGCGACGAAATCGAGCACATGCCTTCATAAAAGGGATCTCCTGGCCAAATGGTTTAACTTTGGCAGGTCCCTCGTGCTTTATCATGAAAGTAGACTTCGTGGGGCAGATTCTGGAATGATTGCGATCGCAAAGCTCTATTAGTTGCTTTGGAATCGGCTTTTGAAAAAAATTCTGTGAAAATCGCAAAAATTTTGGGTATCGAAATCTGGCAAAAGTCTGCATAAAAGGGCTCTCCTGGCCAAATGGTTTAACTTTGGCAGGTCCCTGCTGTTCTGTTATGAAACTAGAATATCTTTTACACATTCTGGAAGTGATTGCGATCGCAAAGCTCTATTAGTTGCTGTGGAATCGACTTTTAAAAATGAGAGGGCGTAAAATTCGACAAAAAAATTTGGCGACGAAATCGAGCACATGCCTTCATAAAAGGGCTCTCCTGGCCAAATGGTTTAACTTTGGCAGGTCCCTCGTGCTTTATCATGAAAGTAGACTTCGTGGGGCAGATTCTGGAAGTGATTGCGATCGCAAAGCTCTATTAGTTGCTTTGGAATCGGCTTTTGAAAAAAATTCTGTGAAAATCGCAAAAATTTTGGGTATCGAAATCTGGCAAAAGTCTGCATAAAAGGGCTCTCCTGGCCAAATGGTTTAACTTTGGCAGGTCCCTGCTGTTCTGTTATGAAACTAGAATATCTTTTACACATTCTGGAAGTGATTGCGATCGCAAAGCTCTATTAGTTGCTGTGGAATCGACTTTTAAAAATGAGAGGGCGTAAAATTCGACAAAAAAATTTGGCGACGAAATCGAGCACATGCCTTCATAAAAGGGCTCTCCTGGCCAAATGGTTTAACTTTGGCAGGTCCCTCGTGCTTTATCATGAAAGTAGACTTCGTGGGGCAGATTCTGGAAGTGATTGCGATCGCAAAGCTCTATTAGTTGCTTTGGAATCGGCTTTTGAAAAAAATTCTGTGAAAATCGCAAAAATTTTGGGTATCGAAATCTGGCAAAAGTCTGCATAAAAGGGCTCTCCTGGCCAAATGGTTTAACTTTGGCAGGTCCCTGCTGTTCTGTTATGAAACTAGAATATCTTTTACACATTCTGGAAGTGATTGCGATCGCAAAGCTCTATTAGTTGCTGTGGAATCGACTTTTAAAAATGAGAGGGCGTAAAATTCGACAAAAAAATTTGGCGACGAAATCGAGCACATGCCTTCATAAAAGGGCTCTCCTGGCCAAATGGTTTAACTTTGGCAGGTCCCTCGTGCTTTATCATGAAAGTAGACTTCGTGGGGCAGATTCTGGAAGTGATTGCGATCGCAAAGCTCTATTAGTTGCTTTGGAATCGGCTTTTGAAAAAAATTCTGTGAAAATCGCAAAAATTTTGGGTATCGAAATCTGGCAAAAGTCTGCATAAAAGGGCTCTCCTGGCCAAATGGTTTAACTTTGGCAGGTCCCTGCTGTTCTGTTATGAAACTAGAATATCTTTTACACATTCTGGAAGTGATTGCGATCGCAAAGCTCTATTAGTTGCTGTGGAATCGACTTTTAAAAATGAGAGGGCGTAAAATTCGACAAAAAAATTTGGCGACGAAATCGAGCACATGCCTTCATAAAAGGGATCTCCTGGCCAAATGGTTTAACTTTGGCAGGTCCCTCGTGCTTTATCATGAAAGTAGACTTCGTGGGGCAGATTCTGGAATGATTGCGATCGCAAAGCTCTATTAGTTGCTTTGGAATCGGCTTTTGAAAAAAATTCTGTGAAAATCGCAAAAATTTTGGGTATCGAAATCTGGCAAAAGTCTGCATAAAAGGGCTCTCCTGGCCAAATGGTTTAACTTTGGCAGGTCCCTGCTGTTCTGTTATGAAACTAGAATATCTTTTACACATTCTGGAAGTGATTGCGATCGCAAAGCTCTATTAGTTGCTGTGGAATCGACTTTTAAAAATGAGAGGGCGTAAAATTCGACAAAAAAATTTGGCGACGAAATCGAGCACATGCCTTCATAAAAGGGCTCTCCTGGCCAAATGGTTTAACTTTGGCAGGTCCCTCGTGCTTTATCATGAAAGTAGACTTCGTGGGGCAGATTCTGGAAGTGATTGCGATCGCAAAGCTCTATTAGTTGCTTTGGAATCGGCTTTTGAAAAAAATTCTGTGAAAATCGCAAAAATTTTGGGTATCGAAATCTGGCAAAAGTCTGCATAAAAGGGCTCTCCTGGCCAAATGGTTTAACTTTGGCAGGTCCCTGCTGTTCTGTTATGAAACTAGAATATCTTTTACACATTCTGGAAGTGATTGCGATCGCAAAGCTCTATTAGTTGCTGTGGAATCGACTTTTAAAAATGAGAGGGCGTAAAATTCGACAAAAAAATTTGGCGACGAAATCGAGCACATGCCTTCATAAAAGGGCTCTCCTGGCCAAATGGTTTAACTTTGGCAGGTCCCTCGTGCTTTATCATAAAAGTAGACTTCGTGGGGCAGATTCTGGAAGTGATTGCGATCGCAAAGCTCTATTAGTTGCTTTGGAATCGGCTTTTGAAAAAAATTCTGTGAAAATCGCAAAAATTTTGGGTATCGAAATCTGGCAAAAGTCTGCATAAAAGGGCTCTCCTGGCCAAATGGTTTAACTTTGGCAGGTCCCTGCTGTTCTGTTATGAAACTAGAATATCTTTTACACATTCTGGAAGTGATTGCGATCGCAAAGCTCTATTAGTTGCTGTGGAATCGACTTTTAAAAATGAGAGGGCGTAAAATTCGACAAAAAAATTTGGCGACGAAATCGAGCACATGCCTTCATAAAAGGGATCTCCTGGCCAAATGGTTTAACTTTGGCAGGTCCCTCGTGCTTTATCATGAAAGTAGACTTCGTGGGGCAGATTCTGGAATGATTGCGATCGCAAAGCTCTATTAGTTGCTTTGGAATCGGCTTTTGAAAAAAATTCTGTGAAAATCGCAAAAATTTTGGGTATCGAAATCTGGCAAAAGTCTGCATAAAAGGGCTCTCCTGGCCAAATGGTTTAACTTTGGCAGGTCCCTGCTGTTCTGTTATGAAACTAGAATATCTTTTACACATTCTGGAAGTGATTGCGATCGCAAAGCTCTATTAGTTGCTGTGGAATCGACTTTTAAAAATGAGAGGGCGTAAAATTCGACAAAAAAATTTGGCGACGAAATCGAGCACATGCCTTCATAAAAGGGCTCTCCTGGCCAAATGGTTTAACTTTGGCAGGTCCCTCGTGCTTTATCATGAAAGTAGACTTCGTGGGGCAGATTCTGGAAGTGATTGCGATCGCAAAGCTCTATTAGTTGCTTTGGAATCGGCTTTTGAAAAAAATTCTGTGAAAATCGCAAAAATTTTGGGTATCGAAATCTGGCAAAAGTCTGCATAAAAGGGCTCTCCTGGCCAAATGGTTTAACTTTGGCAGGTCCCTGCTGTTCTGTTATGAAACTAGAATATCTTTTACACATTCTGGAAGTGATTGCGATCGCAAAGCTCTATTAGTTGCTGTGGAATCGACTTTTAAAAATGAGAGGGCGTAAAATTCGACAAAAAAATTTGGCGACGAAATCGAGCACATGCCTTCATAAAAGGGCTCTCCTGGCCAAATGGTTTAACTTTGGCAGGTCCCTCGTGCTTTATCATGAAAGTAGACTTCGTGGGGCAGATTCTGGAAGTGATTGCGATCGCAAAGCTCTATTAGTTGCTTTGGAATCGGCTTTTGAAAAAAATTCTGTGAAAATCGCAAAAATTTTGGGTATCGAAATCTGGCAAAAGTCTGCATAAAAGGGCTCTCCTGGCCAAATGGTTTAACTTTGGCAGGTCCCTGCTGTTCTGTTATGAAACTAGAATATCTTTTACACATTCTGGAAGTGATTGCGATCGCAAAGCTCTATTAGTTGCTGTGGAATCGACTTTTAAAAATGAGAGGGCGTAAAATTCGACAAAAAAATTTGGCGACGAAATCGAGCACATGCCTTCATAAAAGGGATCTCCTGGCCAAATGGTTTAACTTTGGCAGGTCCCTCGTGCTTTATCATGAAAGTAGACTTCGTGGGGCAGATTCTGGAATGATTGCGATCGCAAAGCTCTATTAGTTGCTTTGGAATCGGCTTTTGAAAAAAATTCTGTGAAAATCGCAAAAATTTTGGGTATCGAAATCTGGCAAAAGTCTGCATAAAAGGGCTCTCCTGGCCAAATGGTTTAACTTTGGCAGGTCCCTGCTGTTCTGTTATGAAACTAGAATATCTTTTACACATTCTGGAAGTGATTGCGATCGCAAAGCTCTATTAGTTGCTGTGGAATCGACTTTTAAAAATGAGAGGGCGTAAAATTCGACAAAAAAATTTGGCGACGAAATCGAGCACATGCCTTCATAAAAGGGCTCTCCTGGCCAAATGGTTTAACTTTGGCAGGTCCCTCGTGCTTTATCATGAAAGTAGACTTCGTGGGGCAGATTCTGGAAGTGATTGCGATCGCAAAGCTCTATTAGTTGCTTTGGAATCGGCTTTTGAAAAAAATTCTGTGAAAATCGCAAAAATTTTGGGTATCGAAATCTGGCAAAAGTCTGCATAAAAGGGCTCTCCTGGCCAAATGGTTTAACTTTGGCAGGTCCCTGCTGTTCTGTTATGAAACTAGAATATCTTTTACACATTCTGGAAGTGATTGCGATCGCAAAGCTCTATTAGTTGCTGTGGAATCGACTTTTAAAAATGAGAGGGCGTAAAATTCGACAAAAAAATTTGGCGACGAAATCGAGCACATGCCTTCATAAAAGGGCTCTCCTGGCCAAATGGTTTAACTTTGGCAGGTCCCTCGTGCTTTATCATGAAAGTAGACTTCGTGGGGCAGATTCTGGAAGTGATTGCGATCGCAAAGCTCTATTAGTTGCTTTGGAATCGGCTTTTGAAAAAAATTCTGTGAAAATCGCAAAAATTTTGGGTATCGAAATCTGGCAAAAGTCTGCATAAAAGGGCTCTCCTGGCCAAATGGTTTAACTTTGGCAGGTCCCTGCTGTTCTGTTATGAAACTAGAATATCTTTTACACATTCTGGAAGTGATTGCGATCGCAAAGCTCTATTAGTTGCTGTGGAATCGACTTTTAAAAATGAGAGGGCGTAAAATTCGACAAAAAAATTTGGCGACGAAATCGAGCACATGCCTTCATAAAAGGGCTCTCCTGGCCAAATGGTTTAACTTTGGCAGGTCCCTCGTGCTTTATCATGAAAGTAGACTTCGTGGGGCAGATTCTGGAAGTGATTGCGATCGCAAAGCTCTATTAGTTGCTTTGGAATCGGCTTTTGAAAAAAATTCTGTGAAAATCGCAAAAATTTTGGGTATCGAAATCTGGCAAAAGTCTGCATAAAAGGGCTCTCCTGGCCAAATGGTTTAACTTTGGCAGGTCCCTGCTGTTCTGTTATGAAACTAGAATATCTTTTACACATTCTGGAAGTGATTGCGATCGCAAAGCTCTATTAGTTGCTGTGGAATCGACTTTTAAAAATGAGAGGGCGTAAAATTCGACAAAAAAATTTGGCGACGAAATCGAGCACATGCCTTCATAAAAGGGATCTCCTGGCCAAATGGTTTAACTTTGGCAGGTCCCTCGTGCTTTATCATGAAAGTAGACTTCGTGGGGCAGATTCTGGAATGATTGCGATCGCAAAGCTCTATTAGTTGCTTTGGAATCGGCTTTTGAAAAAAATTCTGTGAAAATCGCAAAAATTTTGGGTATCGAAATCTGGCAAAAGTCTGCATAAAAGGGCTCTCCTGGCCAAATGGTTTAACTTTGGCAGGTCCCTGCTGTTCTGTTATGAAACTAGAATATCTTTTACACATTCTGGAAGTGATTGCGATCGCAAAGCTCTATTAGTTGCTGTGGAATCGACTTTTAAAAATGAGAGGGCGTAAAATTCGACAAAAAAATTTGGCGACGAAATCGAGCACATGCCTTCATAAAAGGGCTCTCCTGGCCAAATGGTTTAACTTTGACAGGTCCCTCGTGCTTTATCATGAAAGTAGACTTCGTGGGGCAGATTCTGGAAGTGATTGCGATCGCAAAGCTCTATTAGTTGCTTTGGAATCGGCTTTTGAAAAAAATTCTGTGAAAATCGCAAAAATTTTGGGTATCGAAATCTGGCAAAAGTCTGCATAAAAGGGCTCTCCTGGCCAAATGGTTTAACTTTGGCAGGTCCCTGCTGTTCTGTTATGAAACTAGAATATCTTTTACACATTCTGGAAGTGATTGCGATCGCAAAGCTCTATTAGTTGCTGTGGAATCGACTTTTAAAAATGAGAGGGCGTAAAATTCGACAAAAAAATTTGGCGACGAAATCGAGCACATGCCTTCATAAAAGGGCTCTCCTGGCCAAATGGTTTAACTTTGGCAGGTCCCTCGTGCTTTATCATGAAAGTAGACTTCGTGGGGCAGATTCTGGAAGTGATTGCGATCGCAAAGCTCTATTAGTTGCTTTGGAATCGGCTTTTGAAAAAAATTCTGTGAAAATCGCAAAAATTTTGGGTATCGAAATCTGGCAAAAGTCTGCATAAAAGGGCTCTCCTGGCCAAATGGTTTAACTTTGGCAGGTCCCTGCTGTTCTGTTATGAAACTAGAATATCTTTTACACATTCTGGAAGTGATTGCGATCGCAAAGCTCTATTAGTTGCTGTGGAATCGACTTTTAAAAATGAGAGGGCGTAAAATTCGACAAAAAAATTTGGCGACGAAATCGAGCACATGCCTTCATAAAAGGGATCTCCTGGCCAAATGGTTTAACTTTGGCAGGTCCCTCGTGCTTTATCATGAAAGTAGACTTCGTGGGGCAGATTCTGGAAGTGATTGCGATCGCAAAGCTCTATTAGTTGCTTTGGAATCGGCTTTTGAAAAAAATTCTGTGAAAATCGCAAAAATTTTGGGTATCGAAATCTGGCAAAAGTCTGCATAAAAGGGCTCTCCTGGCCAAATGGTTTAACTTTGGCAGGTCCCTGCTGTTCTGTTATGAAACTAGAATATCTTTTACACATTCTGGAAGTGATTGCGATCGCAAAGCTCTATTAGTTGCTGTGGAATCGACTTTTAAAAATGAGAGGGCGTAAAATTCGACAAAAAAATTTGGCGACGAAATCGAGCACATGCCTTCATAAAAGGGCTCTCCTGGCCAAATGGTTTAACTTTGGCAGGTCCCTCGTGCTTTATCATGAAAGTAGACTTCGTGGGGCAGATTCTGGAAGTGATTGCGATCGCAAAGCTCTATTAGTTGCTTTGGAATCGGCTTTTGAAAAAAATTCTGTGAAAATCGCAAAAATTTTGGGTATCGAAATCTGGCAAAAGTCTGCATAAAAGGGCTCTCCTGGCCAAATGGTTTAACTTTGGCAGGTCCCTGCTGTTCTGTTATGAAACTAGAATATCTTTTACACATTCTGGAAGTGATTGCGATCGCAAAGCTCTATTAGTTGCTGTGGAATCGACTTTTAAAAATGAGAGGGCGTAAAATTCGACAAAAAAATTTGGCGACGAAATCGAGCACATGCCTTCATAAAAGGGCTCTCCTGGCCAAATGGTTTAACTTTGGCAGGTCCCTCGTGCTTTATCATGAAAGTAGACTTCGTGGGGCAGATTCTGGAAGTGATTGCGATCGCAAAGCTCTATTAGTTGCTTTGGAATCGGCTTTTGAAAAAAATTCTGTGAAAATCGCAAAAATTTTGGGTATCGAAATCTGGCAAAAGTCTGCATAAAAGGGCTCTCCTGGCCAAATGGTTTAACTTTGGCAGGTCCCTGCTGTTCTGTTATGAAACTAGAATATCTTTTACACATTCTGGAAGTGATTGCGATCGCAAAGCTCTATTAGTTGCTGTGGAATCGACTTTTAAAAATGAGAGGGCGTAAAATTCGACAAAAAAATTTGGCGACGAAATCGAGCACATGCCTTCATAAAAGGGCTCTCCTGGCCAAATGGTTTAACTTTGGCAGGTCCCTCGTGCTTTATCATGAAAGTAGACTTCGTGGGGCAGATTCTGGAAGTGATTGCGATCGCAAAGCTCTATTAGTTGCTTTGGAATCGGCTTTTGAAAAAAATTCTGTGAAAATCGCAAAAATTTTGGGTATCGAAATCTGGCAAAAGTCTGCATAAAAGGGCTCTCCTGGCCAAATGGTTTAACTTTGGCAGGTCCCTGCTGTTCTGTTATGAAACTAGAATATCTTTTACACATTCTGGAAGTGATTGCGATCGCAAAGCTCTATTAGTTGCTGTGGAATCGACTTTTAAAAATGAGAGGGCGTAAAATTCGACAAAAAAATTTGGCGACGAAATCGAGCACATGCCTTCATAAAAGGGCTCTCCTGGCCAAATGGTTTAACTTTGGCAGGTCCCTCGTGCTTTATCATGAAAGTAGACTTCGTGGGGCAGATTCTGGAAGTGATTGCGATCGCAAAGCTCTATTAGTTGCTTTGGAATCGGCTTTTGAAAAAAATTCTGTGAAAATCGCAAAAATTTTGGGTATCGAAATCTGGCAAAAGTCTGCATAAAAGGGCTCTCCTGGCCAAATGGTTTAACTTTGGCAGGTCCCTGCTGTTCTGTTATGAAACTAGAATATCTTTTACACATTCTGGAAGTGATTGCGATCGCAAAGCTCTATTAGTTGCTGTGGAATCGACTTTTAAAAATGAGAGGGCGTAAAATTCGACAAAAAAATTTGGCGACGAAATCGAGCACATGCCTTCATAAAAGGGCTCTCCTGGCCAAATGGTTTAACTTTGGCAGGTCCCTCGTGCTTTATCATGAAAGTAGACTTCGTGGGGCAGATTCTGGAAGTGATTGCGATCGCAAAGCTCTATTAGTTGCTTTGGAATCGGCTTTTGAAAAAAATTCTGTGAAAATCGCAAAAATTTTGGGTATCGAAATCTGGCAAAAGTCTGCATAAAAGGGCTCTCCTGGCCAAATGGTTTAACTTTGGCAGGTCCCTGCTGTTCTGTTATGAAACTAGAATATCTTTTACACATTCTGGAAGTGATTGCGATCGCAAAGCTCTATTAGTTGCTGTGGAATCGACTTTTAAAAATGAGAGGGCGTAAAATTCGACAAAAAAATTTGGCGACGAAATCGAGCACATGCCTTCATAAAAGGGCTCTCCTGGCCAAATGGTTTAACTTTGGCAGGTCCCTCGTGCTTTATCATGAAAGTAGACTTCGTGGGGCAGATTCTGGAAGTGATTGCGATCGCAAAGCTCTATTAGTTGCTTTGGAATCGGCTTTTGAAAAAAATTCTGTGAAAATCGCAAAAATTTTGGGTATCGAAATCTGGCAAAAGTCTGCATAAAAGGGCTCTCCTGGCCAAATGGTTTAACTTTGGCAGGTCCCTGCTGTTCTGTTATGAAACTAGAATATCTTTTACACATTCTGGAAGTGATTGCGATCGCAAAGCTCTATTAGTTGCTGTGGAATCGACTTTTAAAAATGAGAGGGCGTAAAATTCGACAAAAAAATTTGGCGACGAAATCGAGCACATGCCTTCATAAAAGGGCTCTCCTGGCCAAATGGTTTAACTTTGGCAGGTCCCTCGTGCTTTATCATGAAAGTAGACTTCGTGGGGCAGATTCTGGAAGTGATTGCGATCGCAAAGCTCTATTAGTTGCTTTGGAATCGGCTTTTGAAAAAAATTCTGTGAAAATCGCAAAAATTTTGGGTATCGAAATCTGGCAAAAGTCTGCATAAAAGGGCTCTCCTGGCCAAATGGTTTAACTTTGGCAGGTCCCTGCTGTTCTGTTATGAAACTAGAATATCTTTTACACATTCTGGAAGTGATTGCGATCGCAAAGCTCTATTAGTTGCTGTGGAATCGACTTTTAAAAATGAGAGGGCGTAAAATTCGACAAAAAAATTTGGCGACGAAATCGAGCACATGCCTTCATAAAAGGGCTCTCCTGGCCAAATGGTTTAACTTTGGCAGGTCCCTCGTGCTTTATCATGAAAGTAGACTTCGTGGGGCAGATTCTGGAAGTGATTGCGATCGCAAAGCTCTATTAGTTGCTTTGGAATCGGCTTTTGAAAAAAATTCTGTGAAAATCGCAAAAATTTTGGGTATCGAAATCTGGCAAAAGTCTGCATAAAAGGGCTCTCCTGGCCAAATGGTTTAACTTTGGCAGGTCCCTGCTGTTCTGTTATGAAACTAGAATATCTTTTACACATTCTGGAAGTGATTGCGATCGCAAAGCTCTATTAGTTGCTGTGGAATCGACTTTTAAAAATGAGAGGGCGTAAAATTCGACAAAAAAATTTGGCGACGAAATCGAGCACATGCCTTCATAAAAGGGCTCTCCTGGCCAAATGGTTTAACTTTGGCAGGTCCCTCGTGCTTTATCATGAAAGTAGACTTCGTGGGGCAGATTCTGGAAGTGATTGCGATCGCAAAGCTCTATTAGTTGCTTTGGAATCGGCTTTTGAAAAAAATTCTGTGAAAATCGCAAAAATTTTGGGTATCGAAATCTGGCAAAAGTCTGCATAAAAGGGCTCTCCTGGCCAAATGGTTTAACTTTGGCAGGTCCCTGCTGTTCTGTTATGAAACTAGAATATCTTTTACACATTCTGGAAGTGATTGCGATCGCAAAGCTCTATTAGTTGCTGTGGAATCGACTTTTAAAAATGAGAGGGCGTAAAATTCGACAAAAAAATTTGGCGACGAAATCGAGCACATGCCTTCATAAAAGGGCTCTCCTGGCCAAATGGTTTAACTTTGGCAGGTCCCTCGTGCTTTATCATGAAAGTAGACTTCGTGGGGCAGATTCTGGAAGTGATTGCGATCGCAAAGCTCTATTAGTTGCTTTGGAATCGGCTTTTGAAAAAAATTCTGTGAAAATCGCAAAAATTTTGGGTATCGAAATCTGGCAAAAGTCTGCATAAAAGGGCTCTCCTGGCCAAATGGTTTAACTTTGGCAGGTCCCTGCTGTTCTGTTATGAAACTAGAATATCTTTTACACATTCTGGAAGTGATTGCGATCGCAAAGCTCTATTAGTTGCTGTGGAATCGACTTTTAAAAATGAGAGGGCGTAAAATTCGACAAAAAAATTTGGCGACGAAATCGAGCACATGCCTTCATAAAAGGGCTCTCCTGGCCAAATGGTTTAACTTTGGCAGGTCCCTCGTGCTTTATCATGAAAGTAGACTTCGTGGGGCAGATTCTGGAAGTGATTGCGATCGCAAAGCTCTATTAGTTGCTTTGGAATCGGCTTTTGAAAAAAATTCTGTGAAAATCGCAAAAATTTTGGGTATCGAAATCTGGCAAAAGTCTGCATAAAAGGGCTCTCCTGGCCAAATGGTTTAACTTTGGCAGGTCCCTGCTGTTCTGTTATGAAACTAGAATATCTTTTACACATTCTGGAAGTGATTGCGATCGCAAAGCTCTATTAGTTGCTGTGGAATCGACTTTTAAAAATGAGAGGGCGTAAAATTCGACAAAAAAATTTGGCGACGAAATCGAGCACATGCCTTCATAAAAGGGCTCTCCTGGCCAAATGGTTTAACTTTGGCAGGTCCCTCGTGCTTTATCATGAAAGTAGACTTCGTGGGGCAGATTCTGGAAGTGATTGCGATCGCAAAGCTCTATTAGTTGCTTTGGAATCGGCTTTTGAAAAAAATTCTGTGAAAATCGCAAAAATTTTGGGTATCGAAATCTGGCAAAAGTCTGCATAAAAGGGCTCTCCTGGCCAAATGGTTTAACTTTGGCAGGTCCCTGCTGTTCTGTTATGAAACTAGAATATCTTTTACACATTCTGGAAGTGATTGCGATCGCAAAGCTCTATTAGTTGCTGTGGAATCGACTTTTAAAAATGAGAGGGCGTAAAATTCGACAAAAAAATTTGGCGACGAAATCGAGCACATGCCTTCATAAAAGGGCTCTCCTGGCCAAATGGTTTAACTTTGGCAGGTCCCTCGTGCTTTATCATGAAAGTAGACTTCGTGGGGCAGATTCTGGAAGTGATTGCGATCGCAAAGCTCTATTAGTTGCTTTGGAATCGGCTTTTGAAAAAAATTCTGTGAAAATCGCAAAAATTTTGGGTATCGAAATCTGGCAAAAGTCTGCATAAAAGGGCTCTCCTGGCCAAATGGTTTAACTTTGGCAGGTCCCTGCTGTTCTGTTATGAAACTAGAATATCTTTTACACATTCTGGAAGTGATTGCGATCGCAAAGCTCTATTAGTTGCTGTGGAATCGACTTTTAAAAATGAGAGGGCGTAAAATTCGACAAAAAAATTTGGCGACGAAATCGAGCACATGCCTTCATAAAAGGGCTCTCCTGGCCAAATGGTTTAACTTTGGCAGGTCCCTCGTGCTTTATCATGAAAGTAGACTTCGTGGGGCAGATTCTGGAAGTGATTGCGATCGCAAAGCTCTATTAGTTGCTTTGGAATCGGCTTTTGAAAAAAATTCTGTGAAAATCGCAAAAATTTTGGGTATCGAAATCTGGCAAAAGTCTGCATAAAAGGGCTCTCCTGGCCAAATGGTTTAACTTTGGCAGGTCCCTGCTGTTCTGTTATGAAACTAGAATATCTTTTACACATTCTGGAAGTGATTGCGATCGCAAAGCTCTATTAGTTGCTGTGGAATCGACTTTTAAAAATGAGAGGGCGTAAAATTCGACAAAAAAATTTGGCGACGAAATCGAGCACATGCCTTCATAAAAGGGCTCTCCTGGCCAAATGGTTTAACTTTGGCAGGTCCCTCGTGCTTTATCATGAAAGTAGACTTCGTGGGGCAGATTCTGGAAGTGATTGCGATCGCAAAGCTCTATTAGTTGCTTTGGAATCGGCTTTTGAAAAAAATTCTGTGAAAATCGCAAAAATTTTGGGTATCGAAATCTGGCAAAAGTCTGCATAAAAGGGCTCTCCTGGCCAAATGGTTTAACTTTGGCAGGTCCCTGCTGTTCTGTTATGAAACTAGAATATCTTTTACACATTCTGGAAGTGATTGCGATCGCAAAGCTCTATTAGTTGCTGTGGAATCGACTTTTAAAAATGAGAGGGCGTAAAATTCGACAAAAAAATTTGGCGACGAAATCGAGCACATGCCTTCATAAAAGGGCTCTCCTGGCCAAATGGTTTAACTTTGGCAGGTCCCTCGTGCTTTATCATGAAAGTAGACTTCGTGGGGCAGATTCTGGAAGTGATTGCGATCGCAAAGCTCTATTAGTTGCTTTGGAATCGGCTTTTGAAAAAAATTCTGTGAAAATCGCAAAAATTTTGGGTATCGAAATCTGGCAAAAGTCTGCATAAAAGGGCTCTCCTGGCCAAATGGTTTAACTTTGGCAGGTCCCTGCTGTTCTGTTATGAAACTAGAATATCTTTTACACATTCTGGAAGTGATTGCGATCGCAAAGCTCTATTAGTTGCTGTGGAATCGACTTTTAAAAATGAGAGGGCGTAAAATTCGACAAAAAAATTTGGCGACGAAATCGAGCACATGCCTTCATAAAAGGGCTCTCCTGGCCAAATGGTTTAACTTTGGCAGGTCCCTCGTGCTTTATCATGAAAGTAGACTTCGTGGGGCAGATTCTGGAAGTGATTGCGATCGCAAAGCTCTATTAGTTGCTTTGGAATCGGCTTTTGAAAAAAATTCTGTGAAAATCGCAAAAATTTTGGGTATCGAAATCTGGCAAAAGTCTGCATAAAAGGGCTCTCCTGGCCAAATGGTTTAACTTTGGCAGGTCCCTGCTGTTCTGTTATGAAACTAGAATATCTTTTACACATTCTGGAAGTGATTGCGATCGCAAAGCTCTATTAGTTGCTGTGGAATCGACTTTTAAAAATGAGAGGGCGTAAAATTCGACAAAAAAATTTGGCGACGAAATCGAGCACATGCCTTCATAAAAGGGCTCTCCTGGCCAAATGGTTTAACTTTGGCAGGTCCCTCGTGCTTTATCATGAAAGTAGACTTCGTGGGGCAGATTCTGGAAGTGATTGCGATCGCAAAGCTCTATTAGTTGCTTTGGAATCGGCTTTTGAAAAAAATTCTGTGAAAATCGCAAAAATTTTGGGTATCGAAATCTGGCAAAAGTCTGCATAAAAGGGCTCTCCTGGCCAAATGGTTTAACTTTGGCAGGTCCCTGCTGTTCTGTTATGAAACTAGAATATCTTTTACACATTCTGGAAGTGATTGCGATCGCAAAGCTCTATTAGTTGCTGTGGAATCGACTTTTAAAAATGAGAGGGCGTAAAATTCGACAAAAAAATTTGGCGACGAAATCGAGCACATGCCTTCATAAAAGGGCTCTCCTGGCCAAATGGTTTAACTTTGGCAGGTCCCTCGTGCTTTATCATGAAAGTAGACTTCGTGGGGCAGATTCTGGAAGTGATTGCGATCGCAAAGCTCTATTAGTTGCTTTGGAATCGGCTTTTGAAAAAAATTCTGTGAAAATCGCAAAAATTTTGGGTATCGAAATCTGGCAAAAGTCTGCATAAAAGGGCTCTCCTGGCCAAATGGTTTAACTTTGGCAGGTCCCTGCTGTTCTGTTATGAAACTAGAATATCTTTTACACATTCTGGAAGTGATTGCGATCGCAAAGCTCTATTAGTTGCTGTGGAATCGACTTTTAAAAATGAGAGGGCGTAAAATTCGACAAAAAAATTTGGCGACGAAATCGAGCACATGCCTTCATAAAAGGGCTCTCCTGGCCAAATGGTTTAACTTTGGCAGGTCCCTCGTGCTTTATCATGAAAGTAGACTTCGTGGGGCAGATTCTGGAAGTGATTGCGATCGCAAAGCTCTATTAGTTGCTTTGGAATCGGCTTTTGAAAAAAATTCTGTGAAAATCGCAAAAATTTTGGGTATCGAAATCTGGCAAAAGTCTGCATAAAAGGGCTCTCCTGGCCAAATGGTTTAACTTTGGCAGGTCCCTGCTGTTCTGTTATGAAACTAGAATATCTTTTACACATTCTGGAAGTGATTGCGATCGCAAAGCTCTATTAGTTGCTGTGGAATCGACTTTTAAAAATGAGAGGGCGTAAAATTCGACAAAAAAATTTGGCGACGAAATCGAGCACATGCCTTCATAAAAGGGCTCTCCTGGCCAAATGGTTTAACTTTGGCAGGTCCCTCGTGCTTTATCATGAAAGTAGACTTCGTGGGGCAGATTCTGGAAGTGATTGCGATCGCAAAGCTCTATTAGTTGCTTTGGAATCGGCTTTTGAAAAAAATTCTGTGAAAATCGCAAAAATTTTGGGTATCGAAATCTGGCAAAAGTCTGCATAAAAGGGCTCTCCTGGCCAAATGGTTTAACTTTGGCAGGTCCCTGCTGTTCTGTTATGAAACTAGAATATCTTTTACACATTCTGGAAGTGATTGCGATCGCAAAGCTCTATTAGTTGCTGTGGAATCGACTTTTAAAAATGAGAGGGCGTAAAATTCGACAAAAAAATTTGGCGACGAAATCGAGCACATGCCTTCATAAAAGGGCTCTCCTGGCCAAATGGTTTAACTTTGGCAGGTCCCTCGTGCTTTATCATGAAAGTAGACTTCGTGGGGCAGATTCTGGAAGTGATTGCGATCGCAAAGCTCTATTAGTTGCTTTGGAATCGGCTTTTGAAAAAAATTCTGTGAAAATCGCAAAAATTTTGGGTATCGAAATCTGGCAAAAGTCTGCATAAAAGGGCTCTCCTGGCCAAATGGTTTAACTTTGGCAGGTCCCTGCTGTTCTGTTATGAAACTAGAATATCTTTTACACATTCTGGAAGTGATTGCGATCGCAAAGCTCTATTAGTTGCTGTGGAATCGACTTTTAAAAATGAGAGGGCGTAAAATTCGAAAAAAAAATTTGGCGACGAAATCGAGCACATGCCTTCATAAAAGGGCTCTCCTGGCCAAATGGTTTAACTTTGGCAGGTCCCTCGTGCTTTATCATGAAAGTAGACTTCGTGGGGCAGATTCTGGAAGTGATTGCGATCGCAAAGCTCTATTAGTTGCTTTGGAATCGGCTTTTGAAAAAAATTCTGTGAAAATCGCAAAAATTTTGGGTATCGAAATCTGGCAAAAGTCTGCATAAAAGGGCTCTCCTGGCCAAATGGTTTAACTTTGGCAGGTCCCTGCTGTTCTGTTATGAAACTAGAATATCTTTTACACATTCTGGAAGTGATTGCGATCGCAAAGCTCTATTAGTTGCTGTGGAATCGACTTTTAAAAATGAGAGGGCGTAAAATTCGACAAAAAAATTTGGCGACGAAATCGAGCACATGCCTTCATAAAAGGGCTCTCCTGGCCAAATGGTTTAACTTTGGCAGGTCCCTCGTGCTTTATCATGAAAGTAGACTTCGTGGGGCAGATTCTGGAAGTGATTGCGATCGCAAAGCTCTATTAGTTGCTTTGGAATCGGCTTTTGAAAAAAATTCTGTGAAAATCGCAAAAATTTTGGGTATCGAAATCTGGCAAAAGTCTGCATAAAAGGGCTCTCCTGGCCAAATGGTTTAACTTTGGCAGGTCCCTGCTGTTCTGTTATGAAACTAGAATATCTTTTACACATTCTGGAAGTGATTGCGATCGCAAAGCTCTATTAGTTGCTGTGGAATCGACTTTTAAAAATGAGAGGGCGTAAAATTCGACAAAAAAATTTGGCGACGAAATCGAGCACATGCCTTCATAAAAGGGCTCTCCTGGCCAAATGGTTTAACTTTGGCAGGTCCCTCGTGCTTTATCATGAAAGTAGACTTCGTGGGGCAGATTCTGGAAGTGATTGCGATCGCAAAGCTCTATTAGTTGCTTTGGAATCGGCTTTTGAAAAAAATTCTATGAAAATCGCAAAAATAATGGGTATCGAAATCTGGCAAAAGTCTGCATAAAAGGGCTCTCCTGGCCAAATGGTTTAACTTTGGCAGGTCCCTGCTGTTCTGTTATGAAACTAGAATATCTTTTACACATTCTGGAAGTGATTGCGATCGCAAAGCTCTATTAGTTGCTGTGGAATCGACTTTTAAAAATGAGAGGGCGTAAAATTCGACAAAAAAATTTGGCGACGAAATCGAGCACATGCCTTCATAAAAGGGCTCTCCTGGCCAAATGGTTTAACTTTGGCAGGTCCCTCGTGCTTTATCATGAAAGTAGACTTCGTGGGGCAGATTCTGGAAGTGATTGCGATCGCAAAGCTCTATTAGTTGCTTTGAAATCGGCTTTTGAAAAAAATTCTGTGAAAATCGCAAAAATTTTGGGTATCGAAATCTGGCAAAAGTCTGCATAAAAGGGCTCTCCTGGCCAAATGGTTTAACTTTGGCAGGTCCCTGCTGTTCTGTTATGAAACTAGAATATCTTTTACACATTCTGGGAGTGATTGCGATCGCAAAGCTCTATTAGTTGCTGTGGAATCGACTTTTAAAAATGAGAGGGCGTAAAATTCGACAAAAAAATTTGGCGACGAAATCGAGCACATGCCTTCATAAAAGGGCTCTCCTGGCCAAATGGTTTAACTTTGGCAGGTCCCTCGTGCTTTATCATGAAAGTAGACTTCGTGGGGCAGATTCTGGAAGTGATTGCGATCGCAAAGCTCTATTAGTTGCTTTGGAATCGGCTTTTGAAAAAAATTCTGTGAAAATCGCAAAAATTTTGGGTATCGAAATCTGGCAAAAGTCTGCATAAAAGGGCTCTCCTGGCCAAATGGTTTAACTTTGGCAGGTCCCTGCTGTTCTGTTATAAAACTAGAATATCTTTTACACATTCTGGAAGTGATTGCGATCGCAAAGCTCTATTAGTTGCTGTGGAATCGACTTTTAAAAATGAGAGGGCGTAAAATTCGACAAAAAAATTTGGCGACGAAATCGAGCACATGCCTTCATAAAAGGGCTCTCCTGGCCAAATGGTTTAACTTTGGCAGGTCCCTCGTGCTTTATCATGAAAGTAGACTTCGTGGGGCAGATTCTGGAAGTGATTGCGATCGCAAAGCTCTATTAGTTGCTTTGGAATCGGCTTTTGAAAAAAATTCTGTGAAAATCGCAAAAATTTTGGGTATCGAAATCTGGCAAAAGTCTGCATAAAAGGGCTCTCCTGGCCAAATGGTTTAACTTTGGCAGGTCCCTGCTGTTCTGTTATGAAACTAGAATATCTTTTACACATTCTGGAAGTGATTGCGATCGCAAAGCTCTATTAGTTGCTGTGGAATCGACTTTTAAAAATGAGAGGGCGTAAAATTCGACAAAAAAATTTGGCGACGAAATCGAGCACATGCCTTCATAAAAGGGCTCTCCTGGCCAAATGGTTTAACTTTGGCAGGTCCCTCGTGCTTTATCATGAAAGTAGACTTCGTGGGGCAGATTCTGGAAGTGATTGCGATCGCAAAGCTCTATTAGTTGCTTTGGAATCGGCTTTTGAAAAAAATTCTGTGAAAATCGCAAAAATTTTGGGTATCGAAATCTGGCAAAAGTCTGCATAAAAGGGCTCTCCTGGCCAAATGGTTTAACTTTGGCAGGTCCCTGCTGTTCTGTTATGAAACTAGAATATCTTTTACACATTCTGGAAGTGATTGCGATCGCAAAGCTCTATTAGTTGCTGTGGAATCGACTTTTAAAAATGAGAGGGCGTAAAATTCGACAAAAAAATTTGGCGACGAAATCGAGCACATGCCTTCATAAAAGGGCTCTCCTGGCCAAATGGTTTAACTTTGGCAGGTCCCTCGTGCTTTATCATGAAAGTAGACTTCGTGGGGCAGATTCTGGAAGTGATTGCGATCGCAAAGCTCTATTAGTTGCTTTGGAATCGGCTTTTGAAAAAAATTCTGTGAAAATCGCAAAAATTTTGGGTATCGAAATCTGGCAAAAGTCTGCATAAAAGGGCTCTCCTGGCCAAATGGTTTAACTTTGGCAGGTCCCTGCTGTTCTGTTATGAAACTAGAATATCTTTTACACATTCTGGAAGTGATTGCGATCGCAAAGCTCTATTAGTTGCTGTGGAATCGACTTTTAAAAATGAGAGGGCGTAAAATTCGACAAAAAAATTTGGCGACGAAATCGAGCACATGCCTTCATAAAAGGGCTCTCCTGGCCAAATGGTTTAACTTTGGCAGGTCCCTCGTGCTTTATCATGAAAGTAGACTTCGTGGGGCAGATTCTGGAAGTGATTGCGATCGCAAAGCTCTATTAGTTGCTTTGGAATCGGCTTTTGAAAATAATTCTGTGAAAATCGCAAAAATTTTGGGTATCGAAATCTGGCAAAAGTCTGCATAAAAGGGCTCTCCTGGCCAAATGGTTTAACTTTGGCAGGTCCCTGCTGTTCTGTTATGAAACTAGAATATCTTTTACACATTCTGGAAGTGATTGCGATCGCAAAGCTCTATTAGTTGCTGTGGAATCGACTTTTAAAAATGAGAGGGCGTAAAATTCGACAAAAAAATTTGGCGACGAAATCGAGCACATGCCTTCATAAAAGGGCTCTCCTGGCCAAATGGTTTAACTTTGGCAGGTCCCTCGTGCTTTATCATGAAAGTAGACTTCGTGGGGCAGATTCTGGAAGTGATTGCGATCGCAAAGCTCTATTAGTTGCTTTGGAATCGGCTTTTGAAAAAAATTCTGTGAAAATCGCAAAAATTTTGGGTATCGAAATCTGGCAAAAGTCTGCATAAAAGGGCTCTCCTGGCCAAATGGTTTAACTTTGGCAGGTCCCTGCTGTTCTGTTATGAAACTAGAATATCTTTTACACATTCTGGAAGTGATTGCGATCGCAAAGCTCTATTAGTTGCTGTGGAATCGACTTTTAAAAATGAGAGGGCGTAAAATTCGACAAAAAAATTTGGCGACGAAATCGAGCACATGCCTTCATAAAAGGGCTCTCCTGGCCAAATGGTTTAACTTTGGCAGGTCCCTCGTGCTTTATCATGAAAGTAGACTTCGTGGGGCAGATTCTGGAAGTGATTGCGATCGCAAAGCTCTATTAGTTGCTTTGGAATCGGCTTTTGAAAAAAATTCTGTGAAAATCGCAAAAATTTTGGGTATCGAAATCTGGCAAAAGTCTGCATAAAAGGGCTCTCCTGGCCAAATGGTTTAACTTTGGCAGGTCCCTGCTGTTCTGTTATGAAACTAGAATATCTTTTACACATTCTGGAAGTGATTGCGATCGCAAAGCTCTATTAGTTGCTGTGGAATCGACTTTTAAAAATGAGAGGGCGTAAAATTCGAAAAAAAAATTTGGCGACGAAATCGAGCACATGCCTTCATAAAAGGGCTCTCCTGGCCAAATGGTTTAACTTTGGCAGGTCCCTCGTGCTTTATCATGAAAGTAGACTTCGTGGGGCAGATTCTGGAAGTGATTGCGATCGCAAAGCTCTATTAGTTGCTTTGGAATCGGCTTTTGAAAAAAATTCTGTGAAAATCGCAAAAATTTTGGGTATCGAAATCTGGCAAAAGTCTGCATAAAAGGGCTCTCCTGGCCAAATGGTTTAACTTTGGCAGGTCCCTGCTGTTCTGTTATGAAACTAGAATATCTTTTACACATTCTGGAAGTGATTGCGATCGCAAAGCTCTATTAGTTGCTGTGGAATCGACTTTTAAAAATGAGAGGGCGTAAAATTCGACAAAAAAATTTGGCGACGAAATCGAGCACATGCCTTCATAAAAGGGCTCTCCTGGCCAAATGGTTTAACTTTGGCAGGTCCCTCGTGCTTTATCATGAAAGTAGACTTCGTGGGGCAGATTCTGGAAGTGATTGCGATCGCAAAGCTCTATTAGTTGCTTTGGAATCGGCTTTTGAAAAAAATTCTGTGAAAATCGCAAAAATTTTGGGTATCGAAATCTGGCAAAAGTCTGCATAAAAGGGCTCTCCTGGCCAAATGGTTTAACTTTGGCAGGTCCCTGCTGTTCTGTTATGAAACTAGAATATCTTTTACACATTCTGGAAGTGATTGCGATCGCAAAGCTCTATTAGTTGCTGTGGAATCGACTTTTAAAAATGAGAGGGCGTAAAATTCGACAAAAAAATTTGGCGACGAAATCGAGCACATGCCTTCATAAAAGGGCTCTCCTGGCCAAATGGTTTAACTTTGGCAGGTCCCTCGTGCTTTATCATGAAAGTAGACTTCGTGGGGCAGATTCTGGAAGTGATTGCGATCGCAAAGCTCTATTAGTTGCTTTGGAATCGGCTTTTGAAAAAAATTCTGTGAAAATCGCAAAAATTTTGGGTATCGAAATCTGGCAAAAGTCTGCATAAAAGGGCTCTCCTGGCCAAATGGTTTAACTTTGGCAGGTCCCTGCTGTTCTGTTATGAAACTAGAATATCTTTTACACATTCTGGAAGTGATTGCGATCGCAAAGCTCTATTAGTTGCTGTGGAATCGACTTTTAAAAATGAGAGGGCGTAAAATTCGACAAAAAAATTTGGCGACGAAATCGAGCACATGCCTTCATAAAAGGGCTCTCCTGGCCAAATGGTTTAACTTTGGCAGGTCCCTCGTGCTTTATCATGAAAGTAGACTTCGTGGGGCAGATTCTGGAAGTGATTGCGATCGCAAAGCTCTATTAGTTGCTTTGGAATCGGCTTTTGAAAAAAATTCTGTGAAAATCGCAAAAATTTTGGGTATCGAAATGTGGCAAAAGTCTGCATAAAAGGGCTCTCCTGGCCAAATGGTTTAACTTTGGCAGGTCCCTGCTGTTCTGTTATGAAACTAGAATATCTTTTACACATTCTGGAAGTGATTGCGATCGCAAAGCTCTATTAGTTGCTGTGGAATCGACTTTTAAAAATGAGAGGGCGTAAAATTCGACAAAAAAATTTGGCGACGAAATCGAGCACATGCCTTCATAAAAGGGCTCTCCTGGCCAAATGGTTTAACTTTGGCAGGTCCCTCGTGCTTTATCATGAAAGTAGACTTCGTGGGGCAGATTCTGGAAGTGATTGCGATCGCAAAGCTCTATTAGTTGCTTTGGAATCGGCTTTTGAAAAAAATTCTGTGAAAATCGCAAAAATTTTGGGTATCGAAATCTGGCAAAAGTCTGCATAAAAGGGCTCTCCTGGCCAAATGGTTTAACTTTGGCAGGTCCCTGCTGTTCTGTTATGAAACTAGAATATCTTTTACACATTCTGGAAGTGATTGCGATCGCAAAGCTCTATTAGTTGCTGTGGAATCGACTTTTAAAAATGAGAGGGCGTAAAATTCGACAAAAAAATTTGGCGACGAAATCGAGCACATGCCTTCATAAAAGGGCTCTCCTGGCCAAATGGTTTAACTTTGGCAGGTCCCTGCTGTTCTGTTATGAAACTAGAATATCTTTTACACATTCTGGAAGTGATTGCGATCGCAAAGCTCTATTAGTTGCTTTGGAATCGGCTTTTGAAAAAAATTCTGTGAAAATCGCAAAAATTTTGGGTATCGAAATCTGGAAAAAGTCTGCATAAAAGGGCTCTCCTGGCCAAATGGTTTAACTTTGGCAGGTCCCTGCTGTTCTGTTATGAAACTAGAATATCTTTTACACATTCTGGAAGTGATTGCGATCGCAAAGCTCTATTAGTTGCTGTGGAATCGACTTTTAAAAATGAGAGGGCGTAAAATTCGACAAAAAAATTTGGCGACGAAATCGAGCACATGCCTTCATAAAAGGGCTCTCCTGGCCAAATGGTTTGACTTTGGCAGGTCCCTCGTGCTTTATCATGAAAGTAGACTTCGTGGGGCAGATTCTGGAAGTGATTGCGATCGCAAAGCTCTATTAGTTGCTTTGGAATCGGCTTTTGAAAAAAATTCTGTGAAAATCGCAAAAATTTTGGGTATCGAAATCTGGCAAAAGTCTGCATAAAAGGGCTCTCCTGGCCAAATGGTTTAACTTTGGCAGGTCCCTGCTGTTCTGTTATGAAACTAGAATATCTTTTACACATTCTGGAAGTGATTGCGATCGCAAAGCTCTATTAGTTGCTGTGGAATCGACTTTTAAAAATGAGAGGGCGTAAAATTCGACAAAAAAATTTGGCGACGAAATCGAGCACATGCCTTCATAAAAGGGCTCTCCTGGCCAAATGGTTTAACTTTGGCAGGTCCCTCGTGCTTTATCATGAAAGTAGACTTCGTGGGGCAGATTCTGGAAGTGATTGCGATCGCAAAGCTCTATTAGTTGCTTTGGAATCGGCTTTTGAAAAAAATTCTGTGAAAATCGCAAAAATTTTGGGTATCGAAATCTGGCAAAAGTCTGCATAAAAGGGCTCTCCTGGCCAAATGGTTTAACTTTGGCAGGTCCCTGCTGTTCTGTTATGAAACTAGAATATCTTTTACACATTCTGGAAGTGATTGCGATCGCAAAGCTCTATTAGTTGCTGTGGAATCGACTTTTAAAAATGAGAGGGCGTAAAATTCGACAAAAAAATTTGGCGACGAAATCGAGCACATGCCTTCATAAAAGGGCTCTCCTGGCCAAATGGTTTAACTTTGGCAGGTCCCTCGTGCTTTATCATGAAAGTAGACTTCGTGGGGCAGATTCTGGAAGTGATTGCGATCGCAAAGTTCTATTAGTTGCTTTGGAATCGGCTTTTGAAAAAAATTCTGTGAAAATCGCAAAAATTTTGGGTATCGAAATCTGGCAAAAGTCTGCATAAAAGGGCTCTCCTGGCCAAATGGTTTGACTTTGGCAGGTCCCTGCTGTTCTGTTATGAAACTAGAATATCTTTTACACATTCTGGAAGTGATTGCGATCGCAAAGCTCTATTAGTTGCTTTGGAATCGGCTTTTGAAAAAAATTCTGTGAAAATCGCAAAAATTTTGGGTATCGAAATCTGGCAAAAGTCTGCATAAAAGGGCTCTCCTGGCCAAATGGTTTAACTTTGGCAGGTCCCTGCTGTTCTGTTATGAAACTAGAATATCTTTTACACATTCTGGAAGTGATTGCGATCGCAAAGCTCTATTAGTTGCTGTGGAATCGACTTTTAAAAATGAGAGGGCGTAAAATTCGACAAAAAAATTTGGCGACGAAATCGAGCACATGCCTTCATAAAAGGGCTCTCCTGGCCAAATGGTTTAACTTTGGCAGGTCCCTCGTGCTTTATCATGAAAGTAGACTTCGTGGGGCAGATTCTGGAAGTGATTGCGATCGCAAAGCTCTATTAGTTGCTTTGGAATCGGCTTTTGAAAAAAATTCTGTGAAAATCGCAAAAATTTTGGGTATCGAAATCTGGCAAAAGTCTGCATAAAAGGGCTCTCCTGGCCAAATGGTTTAACTTTGGCAGGTCCCTGCTGTTCTGTTATGAAACTAGAATATCTTTTACACATTCTGGAAGTGATTGCGATCGCAAAGCTCTATTAGTTGCTGTGGAATCGACTTTTAAAAATGAGAGGGCGTAAAATTCGACAAAAAAATTTGGCGACGAAATCGAGCACATGCCTTCATAAAAGGGCTCTCCTGGCCAAATGGTTTAACTTTGGCAGGTCCCTCGTGCTTTATCATGAAAGTAGACTTCGTGGGGCAGATTCTGGAAGTGATTGCGATCGCAAAGCTCTATTAGTTGCTTTGGAA
This sequence comes from Salticus scenicus, assembly GCA_963930645.1. NCBI lineage: Eukaryota > Metazoa > Arthropoda > Arachnida > Araneae > Salticidae > Salticus > Salticus scenicus. Next base: position 370,826,757 of record OZ005651.1, read on the forward strand.
TCGGCTTTTGAAAAAAATTCTGTGAAAATCGCAAAAATTTTGGGTATCGAAATCTGGCAAAAGTCTGCATAAAAGGGCTCTCCTGGCCAAATGGTTTAACTTTGGCAGGTCCCTGCTGTTCTGTTATGAAACTAGAATATCTTTTACACATTCTGGAAGTGATTGCGATCGCAAAGCTCTATTAGTTGCTGTGGAATCGACTTTTAAAAATGAGAGGGCGTAAAATTCGACAAAAAAATTTGGCGACGAAATCGAGCACATGCCTTCATAAAAGGGCTCTCCTGGCCAAATGGTTTAACTTTGGCAGGTCCCTCGTGCTTTATCATGAAAGTAGACTTCGTGGGGCAGATTCTGGAAGTGATTGAGATCGCAAAGCTCTATTAGTTGCTTTGGAATCGGCTTTTGAAAAAAATTCTGTGAAAATCGCAAAAATTTTGGGTATCGAAATCTGGCAAAAGTCTGCATAAAAGGGCTCTCCTGGCCAAATGGTTTAACTTTGGCAGGTCCCTGCTGTTCTGTTATGAAACTAGAATATCTTTTACACATTCTGGAAGTGATTGCGATCGCAAAGCTCTATTAGTTGCTGTGGAATCGACTTTTAAAAATGAGAGGGCGTAAAATTCGACAAAAAAATTTGGCGACGAAATCGAGCACATGCCTTCATAAAAGGGATCTCCTGGCCAAATGGTTTAACTTTGGCAGGTCCCTCGTGCTTTATCATGAAAGTAGACTTCGTGGGGCAGATTCTGGAATGATTGCGATTGCAAAGCTCTATTAGTTGCTTTGGAATCGGCTTTTGAAAAAAATTCTGTGAAAATCGCAAAAATTTTGGGTATCGAAATCTGGCAAAAGTCTGCATAAAAGGGCTCTCCTGGCCAAATGGTTTAACTTTGGCAGGTCCCTGCTGTTCTGTTATGAAACTAGAATATCTTTTACACATTCTGGAAGTGATTGCGATCGCAAAGCTCTATTAGTTGCTGTGGAATCGACTTTTAAAAATGAGAGGGCGTAAAATTCGACAAAAAAATTTGGCGACGAAATCGAGCACATGCCTTCATAAAAGGGCTCTCCTGGCCAAATGGTTTAACTTTGGCAGGTCCCTCGTGCTTTATCATGAAAGTAGACTTCGTGGGGCAGATTCTGGAAGTGATTGCGATCGCAAAGCTCTATTAGTTGCTTTGGAATCGGCTTTTGAAAAAAATTCTGTGAAAATCGCAAAAATTTTGGGTATCGAAATCTGGCAAAAGTCTGCATAAAAGGGCTCTCCTGGCCAAATGGTTTAACTTTGGCAGGTCCCTGCTGTTCTGTTATGAAACTAGAATATCTTTTACACATTCTGGAAGTGATTGCGATCGCAAAGCTCTATTAGTTGCTGTGGAATCGACTTTTAAAAATGAGAGGGCGTAAAATTCGACAAAAAAATTTGGCGACGAAATCGAGCACATGCCTTCATAAAAGGGCTCTCCTGGCCAAATGGTTTAACTTTGGCAGGTCCCTCGTGCTTTATCATGAAAGTAGACTTCGTGGGGCAGATTCTGGAAGTGATTGCGATCGCAAAGCTCTATTAGTTGCTTTGGAATCGGCTTTTGAAAAAAATTCTGTGAAAATCGCAAAAATTTTGGGTATCGAAATCTGGCAAAAGTCTGCATAAAAGGGCTCTCCTGGCCAAATGGTTTAACTTTGGCAGGTCCCTGCTGTTCTGTTATGAAACTAGAATATCTTTTACACATTCTGGAAGTGATTGCGATCGCAAAGCTCTATTAGTTGCTGTGGAATCGACTTTTAAAAATGAGAGGGCGTAAAATTCGACAAAAAAATTTGGCGACGAAATCGAGCACATGCCTTCATAAAAGGGATCTCCTGGCCAAATGGTTTAACTTTGGCAGGTCCCTCGTGCTTTATCATGAAAGTAGACTTCGTGGGGCAGATTCTGGAATGATTGCGATCGCAAAGCTCTATTAGTTGCTTTGGAATCGGCTTTTGAAAAAAATTCTGTGAAAATCGCAAAAATTTTGGGTATCGAAATCTGGCAAAAGTCTGCATAAAAGGGCTCTCCTGGCCAAATGGTTTAACTTTGGCAGGTCCCTGCTGTTCTGTTATGAAACTAGAATATCTTTTACACATTCTGGAAGTGATTGCGATCGCAAAGCTCTATTAGTTGCTGTGGAATCGACTTTTAAAAATGAGAGGGCGTAAAATTCGACAAAAAAATTTGGCGACGAAATCGAGCACATGCCTTCATAAAAGGGCTCTCCTGGCCAAATGGTTTAACTTTGGCAGGTCCCTCGTGCTTTATCATGAAAGTAGACTTCGTGGGGCAGATTCTGGAAGTGATTGCGATCGCAAAGCTCTATTAGTTGCTTTGGAATCGGCTTTTGAAAAAAATTCTGTGAAAATCGCAAAAATTTTGGGTATCGAAATCTGGCAAAAGTCTGCATAAAAGGGCTCTCCTGGCCAAATGGTTTAACTTTGGCAGGTCCCTGCTGTTCTGTTATGAAACTAGAATATCTTTTACACATTCTGGAAGTGATTGCGATCGCAAAGCTCTATTAGTTGCTGTGGAATCGACTTTTAAAAATGAGAGGGCGTAAAATTCGACAAAAAAATTTGGCGACGAAATCGAGCACATGCCTTCATAAAAGGGCTCTCCTGGCCAAATGGTTTAACTTTGGCAGGTCCCTCGTGCTTTATCATGAAAGTAGACTTCGTGGGGCAGATTCTGGAAGTGATTGCGATCGCAAAGCTCTATTAGTTGCTTTGGAATCGGCTTTTGAAAAAAATTCTGTGAAAATCGCAAAAATTTTGGGTATCGAAATCTGGCAAAAGTCTGCATAAAAGGGCTCTCCTGGCCAAATGGTTTAACTTTGGCAGGTCCCTGCTGTTCTGTTATGAAACTAGAATATCTTTTACACATTCTGGAAGTGATTGCGATCGCAAAGCTCTATTAGTTGCTGTGGAATCGACTTTTAAAAATGAGAGGGCGTAAAATTCGACAAAAAAATTTGGCGACGAAATCGAGCACATGCCTTCATAAAAGGGCTCTCCTGGCCAAATGGTTTAACTTTGGCAGGTCCCTCGTGCTTTATCATGAAAGTAGACTTCGTGGGGCAGATTCTGGAAGTGATTGCGATCGCAAAGCTCTATTAGTTGCTTTGGAATCGGCTTTTGAAAAAAATTCTGTGAAAATCGCAAAAATTTTGGGTATCGAAATCTGGCAAAAGTCTGCATAAAAGGGCTCTCCTGGCCAAATGGTTTAACTTTGGCAGGTCCCTGCTGTTCTGTTATGAAACTAGAATATCTTTTACACATTCTGGAAGTGATTGCGATCGCAAAGCTCTATTAGTTGCTGTGGAATCGACTTTTAAAAATGAGAGGGCGTAAAATTCGACAAAAAAATTTGGCGACGAAATCGAGCACATGCCTTCATAAAAGGGATCTCCTGGCCAAATGGTTTAACTTTGGCAGGTCCCTCGTGCTTTATCATGAAAGTAGACTTCGTGGGGCAGATTCTGGAATGATTGCGATCGCAAAGCTCTATTAGTTGCTTTGGAATCGGCTTTTGAAAAAAATTCTGTGAAAATCGCAAAAATTTTGGGTATCGAAATCTGGCAAAAGTCTGCATAAAAGGGCTCTCCTGGCCAAATGGTTTAACTTTGGCAGGTCCCTGCTGTTCTGTTATGAAACTAGAATATCTTTTACACATTCTGGAAGTGATTGCGATCGCAAAGCTCTATTAGTTGCTGTGGAATCGACTTTTAAAAATGAGAGGGCGTAAAATTCGACAAAAAAATTTGGCGACGAAATCGAGCACATGCCTTCATAAAAGGGCTCTCCTGGCCAAATGGTTTAACTTTGGCAGGTCCCTCGTGCTTTATCATGAAAGTAGACTTCGTGGGGCAGATTCTGGAAGTGATTGCGATCGCAAAGCTCTATTAGTTGCTTTGGAATCGGCTTTTGAAAAAAATTCTGTGAAAATCGCAAAAATTTTGGGTATCGAAATCTGGCAAAAGTCTGCATAAAAGGGCTCTCCTGGCCAAATGGTTTAACTTTGGCAGGTCCCTGCTGTTCTGTTATGAAACTAGAATATCTTTTACACATTCTGGAAGTGATTGCGATCGCAAAGCTCTATTAGTTGCTGTGGAATCGACTTTTAAAAATGAGAGGGCGTAAAATTCGACAAAAAAATTTGGCGACGAAATCGAGCACATGCCTTCATAAAAGGGCTCTCCTGGCCAAATGGTTTAACTTTGGCAGGTCCCTGCTGTTCTGTTATGAAACTAGAATATCTTTTACACATTCTGGAAGTGATTGCGATCGCAAAGCTCTATTAGTTGCTTTGGAATCGGCTTTTGAAAAAAATTCTGTGAAAATCGCAAAAATTTTGGGTATCGAAATCTGGAAAAAGTCTGCATAAAAGGGCTCTCCTGGCCAAATGGTTTAACTTTGGCAGGTCCCTGCTGTTCTGTTATGAAACTAGAATATCTTTTACACATTCTGGAAGTGATTGCGATCGCAAAGCTCTATTAGTTGCTGTGGAATCGACTTTTAAAAATGAGAGGGCGTAAAATTCGACAAAAAAATTTGGCGACGAAATCGAGCACATGCCTTCATAAAAGGGCTCTCCTGGCCAAATGGTTTAACTTTGGCAGGTCCCTCGTGCTTTATCATGAAAGTAGACTTCGTGGGGCAGATTCTGGAAGTGATTGCGATCGCAAAGCTCTATTAGTTGCTTTGGAATCGGCTTTTGAAAAAAATTCTGTGAAAATCGCAAAAATTTTGGGTATCGAAATCTGGCAAAAGTCTGCATAAAAGGGCTCTCCTGGCCAAATGGTTTAACTTTGGCAGGTCCCTGCTGTTCTGTTATGAAACTAGAATATCTTTTACACATTCTGGAAGTGATTGCGATCGCAAAGCTCTATTAGTTGCTGTGGAATCGACTTTTAAAAATGAGAGGGCGTAAAATTCGACAAAAAAATTTGGCGACGAAATCGAGCACATGCCTTCATAAAAGGGCTCTCCTGGCCAAATGGTTTAACTTTGGCAGGTCCCTCGTGCTTTATCATGAAAGTAGACTTCGTGGGGCAGATTCTGGAAGTGATTGCGATCGCAAAGCTCTATTAGTTGCTTTGGAATCGGCTTTTGAAAAAAATTCTGTGAAAATCGCAAAAATTTTGGGTATCGAAATCTGGCAAAAGTCTGCATAAAAGGGCTCTCCTGGCCAAATGGTTTAACTTTGGCAGGTCCCTGCTGTTCTGTTATGAAACTAGAATATCTTTTACACATTCTGGAAGTGATTGCGATCGCAAAGCTCTATTAGTTGCTGTGGAATCGACTTTTAAAAATGAGAGGGCGTAAAATTCGACAAAAAAATTTGGCGACGAAATCGAGCACATGCCTTCATAAAAGGGCTCTCCTGGCCAAATGGTTTAACTTTGGCAGGTCCCTCGTGCTTTATCATGAAAGTAGACTTCGTGGGGCAGATTCTGGAAGTGATTGCGATCGCAAAGTTCTATTAGTTGCTTTGGAATCGGCTTTTGAAAAAAATTCTGTGAAAATCGCAAAAATTTTGGGTATCGAAATCTGGCAAAAGTCTGCATAAAAGGGCTCTCCTGGCCAAATGGTTTGACTTTGGCAGGTCCCTGCTGTTCTGTTATGAAACTAGAATATCTTTTACACATTCTGGAAGTGATTGCGATCGCAAAGCTCTATTAGTTGCTTTGGAATCGGCTTTTGAAAAAAATTCTGTGAAAATCGCAAAAATTTTGGGTATCGAAATCTGGCAAAAGTCTGCATAAAAGGGCTCTCCTGGCCAAATGGTTTAACTTTGGCAGGTCCCTGCTGTTCTGTTATGAAACTAGAATATCTTTTACACATTCTGGAAGTGATTGCGATCGCAAAGCTCTATTAGTTGCTGTGGAATCGACTTTTAAAAATGAGAGGGCGTAAAATTCGACAAAAAAATTTGGCGACGAAATCGAGCACATGCCTTCATAAAAGGGCTCTCCTGGCCAAATGGTTTAACTTTGGCAGGTCCCTCGTGCTTTATCATGAAAGTAGACTTCGTGGGGCAGATTCTGGAAGTGATTGCGATCGCAAAGCTCTATTAGTTGCTTTGGAATCGGCTTTTGAAAAAAATTCTGTGAAAATCGCAAAAATTTTGGGTATCGAAATCTGGCAAAAGTCTGCATAAAAGGGCTCTCCTGGCCAAATGGTTTAACTTTGGCAGGTCCCTGCTGTTCTGTTATGAAACTAGAATATCTTTTACACATTCTGGAAGTGATTGCGATCGCAAAGCTCTATTAGTTGCTGTGGAATCGACTTTTAAAAATGAGAGGGCGTAAAATTCGACAAAAAAATTTGGCGACGAAATCGAGCACATGCCTTCATAAAAGGGCTCTCCTGGCCAAATGGTTTAACTTTGGCAGGTCCCTCGTGCTTTATCATGAAAGTAGACTTCGTGGGGCAGATTCTGGAAGTGATTGCGATCGCAAAGCTCTATTAGTTGCTTTGGAATCGGCTTTTGAAAAAAATTCTGTGAAAATCGCAAAAATTTTGGGTATCGAAATCTGGCAAAAGTCTGCATAAAAGGGCTCTCCTGGCCAAATGGTTTAACTTTGGCAGGTCCCTGCTGTTCTGTTATGAAACTAGAATATCTTTTACACATTCTGGAAGTGATTGCGATCGCAAAGCTCTATTAGTTGCTGTGGAATCGACTTTTAAAAATGAGAGGGCGTAAAATTCGACAAAAAAATTTGGCGACGAAATCGAGCACATGCCTTCATAAAAGGGCTCTCCTGGCCAAATGGTTTAACTTTGGCAGGTCCCTCGTGCTTTATCATGAAAGTAGACTTCGTGGGGCAGATTCTGGAAGTGATTGCGATCGCAAAGCTCTATTAGTTGCTTTGGAATCGGCTTTTGAAAAAAATTCTGTGAAAATCGCAAAAATTTTGGGTATCGAAATCTGGCAAAAGTCTGCATAAAAGGGCTCTCCTGGCCAAATGGTTTAACTTTGGCAGGTCCCTGCTGTTCTGTTATGAAACTAGAATATCTTTTACACATTCTGGAAGTGATTGCGATCGCAAAGCTCTATTAGTTGCTGTGGAATCGACTTTTAAAAATGAGAGGGCGTAAAATTCGACAAAAAAATTTGGCGACGAAATCGAGCACATGCCTTCATAAAAGGGATCTCCTGGCCAAATGGTTTAACTTTGGCAGGTCCCTCGTGCTTTATCATGAAAGTAGACTTCGTGGGGCAGATTCTGGAATGATTGCGATCGCAAAGCTCTATTAGTTGCTTTGGAATCGGCTTTTGAAAAAAATTCTGTGAAAATCGCAAAAATTTTGGGTATCGAAATCTGGCAAAAGTCTGCATAAAAGGGCTCTCCTGGCCAAATGGTTTAACTTTGGCAGGTCCCTGCTGTTCTGTTATGAAACTAGAATATCTTTTACACATTCTGGAAGTGATTGCGATCGCAAAGCTCTATTAGTTGCTGTGGAATCGACTTTTAAAAATGAGAGGGCGTAAAATTCGACAAAAAAATTTGGCGACGAAATCGAGCACATGCCTTCATAAAAGGGCTCTCCTGGCCAAATGGTTTAACTTTGGCAGGTCCCTCGTGCTTTATCATGAAAGTAGACTTCGTGGGGCAGATTCTGGAAGTGATTGCGATCGCAAAGCTCTATTAGTTGCTTTGGAATCGGCTTTTGAAAAAAATTCTGTGAAAATCGCAAAAATTTTGGGTATCGAAATCTGGCAAAAGTCTGCATAAAAGGGCTCTCCTGGCCAAATGGTTTAACTTTGGCAGGTCCCTGCTGTTCTGTTATGAAACTAGAATATCTTTTACACATTCTGGAAGTGATTGCGATCGCAAAGCTCTATTAGTTGCTGTGGAATCGACTTTTAAAAATGAGAGGGCGTAAAATTCGACAAAAAAATTTGGCGACGAAATCGAGCACATGCCTTCATAAAAGGGCTCTCCTGGCCAAATGGTTTAACTTTGGCAGGTCCCTCGTGCTTTATCATGAAAGTAGACTTCGTGGGGCAGATTCTGGAAGTGATTGCGATCGCAAAGCTCTATTAGTTGCTTTGGAATCGGCTTTTGAAAAAAATTCTGTGAAAATCGCAAAAATTTTGGGTATCGAAATCTGGCAAAAGTCTGCATAAAAGGGCTCTCCTGGCCAAATGGTTTAACTTTGGCAGGTCCCTGCTGTTCTGTTATGAAACTAGAATATCTTTTACACATTCTGGAAGTGATTGCGATCGCAAAGCTCTATTAGTTGCTGTGGAATCGACTTTTAAAAATGAGAGGGCGTAAAATTCGACAAAAAAATTTGGCGACGAAATCGAGCACATGCCTTCATAAAAGGGCTCTCCTGGCCAAATGGTTTAACTTTGGCAGGTCCCTCGTGCTTTATCATGAAAGTAGACTTCGTGGGGCAGATTCTGGAAGTGATTGCGATCGCAAAGCTCTATTAGTTGCTTTGGAATCGGCTTTTGAAAAAAATTCTGTGAAAATCGCAAAAATTTTGGGTATCGAAATCTGGCAAAAGTCTGCATAAAAGGGCTCTCCTGGCCAAATGGTTTAACTTTGGCAGGTCCCTGCTGTTCTGTTATGAAACTAGAATATCTTTTACACATTCTGGAAGTGATTGCGATCGCAAAGCTCTATTAGTTGCTGTGGAATCGACTTTTAAAAATGAGAGGGCGTAAAATTCGACAAAAAAATTTGGCGACGAAATCGAGCACATGCCTTCATAAAAGGGCTCTCCTGGCCAAATGGTTTAACTTTGGCAGGTCCCTCGTGCTTTATCATGAAAGTAGACTTCGTGGGGCAGATTCTGGAAGTGATTGCGATCGCAAAGCTCTATTAGTTGCTTTGGAATCGGCTTTTGAAAAAAATTCTGTGAAAATCGCAAAAATTTTGGGTATCGAAATCTGGCAAAAGTCTGCATAAAAGGGCTCTCCTGGCCAAATGGTTTAACTTTGGCAGGTCCCTGCTGTTCTGTTATGAAACTAGAATATCTTTTACACATTCTGGAAGTGATTGCGATCGCAAAGCTCTATTAGTTGCTGTGGAATCGACTTTTAAAAATGAGAGGGCGTAAAATTCGACAAAAAAATTTGGCGACGAAATCGAGCACATGCCTTCATAAAAGGGCTCTCCTGGCCAAATGGTTTAACTTTGGCAGGTCCCTCGTGCTTTATCATGAAAGTAGACTTCGTGGGGCAGATTCTGGAAGTGATTGCGATCGCAAAGCTCTATTAGTTGCTTTGGAATCGGCTTTTGAAAAAAATTCTGTGAAAATCGCAAAAATTTTGGGTATCGAAATCTGGCAAAAGTCTGCATAAAAGGGCTCTCCTGGCCAAATGGTTTAACTTTGGCAGGTCCCTGCTGTTCTGTTATGAAACTAGAATATCTTTTACACATTCTGGAAGTGATTGCGATCGCAAAGCTCTATTAGTTGCTGTGGAATCGACTTTTAAAAATGAGAGGGCGTAAAATTCGACAAAAAAATTTGGCGACGAAATCGAGCACATGCCTTCATAAAAGGGCTCTCCTGGCCAAATGGTTTAACTTTGGCAGGTCCCTCGTGCTTTATCATGAAAGTAGACTTCGTGGGGCAGATTCTGGAAGTGATTGCGATCGCAAAGCTCTATTAGTTGCTTTGGAATCGGCTTTTGAAAAAAATTCTGTGAAAATCGCAAAAATTTTGGGTATCGAAATCTGGCAAAAGTCTGCATAAAAGGGCTCTCCTGGCCAAATGGTTTAACTTTGGCAGGTCCCTGCTGTTCTGTTATGAAACTAGAATATCTTTTACACATTCTGGAAGTGATTGCGATCGCAAAGCTCTATTAGTTGCTGTGGAATCGACTTTTAAAAATGAGAGGGCGTAAAATTCGACAAAAAAATTTGGCGACGAAATCGAGCACATGCCTTCATAAAAGGGCTCTCCTGGCCAAATGGTTTAACTTTGGCAGGTCCCTCGTGCTTTATCATGAAAGTAGACTTCGTGGGGCAGATTCTGGAAGTGATTGCGATCGCAAAGCTCTATTAGTTGCTTTGGAATCGGCTTTTGAAAAAAATTCTGTGAAAATCGCAAAAATTTTGGGTATCGAAATCTGGCAAAAGTCTGCATAAAAGGGCTCTCCTGGCCAAATGGTTTAACTTTGGCAGGTCCCTGCTGTTCTGTTATGAAACTAGAATATCTTTTACACATTCTGGAAGTGATTGCGATCGCAAAGCTCTATTAGTTGCTGTGGAATCGACTTTTAAAAATGAGAGGGCGTAAAATTCGACAAAAAAATTTGGCGACGAAATCGAGCACATGCCTTCATAAAAGGGCTCTCCTGGCCAAATGGTTTAACTTTGGCAGGTCCCTCGTGCTTTATCATGAAAGTAGACTTCGTGGGGCAGATTCTGGAAGTGATTGCGATCGCAAAGCTCTATTAGTTGCTTTGGAATCGGCTTTTGAAAAAAATTCTGTGAAAATCGCAAAAATTTTGGGTATCGAAATCTGGCAAAAGTCTGCATAAAAGGGCTCTCCTGGCCAAATGGTTTAACTTTGGCAGGTCCCTGCTGTTCTGTTATGAAACTAGAATATCTTTTACACATTCTGGAAGTGATTGCGATCGCAAAGCTCTATTAGTTGCTGTGGAATCGACTTTTAAAAATGAGAGGGCGTAAAATTCGACAAAAAAATTTGGCGACGAAATCGAGCACATGCCTTCATAAAAGGGCTCTCCTGGCCAAATGGTTTAACTTTGGCAGGTCCCTCGTGCTTTATCATGAAAGTAGACTTCGTGGGGCAGATTCTGGAAGTGATTGCGATCGCAAAGCTCTATTAGTTGCTTTGGAATCGGCTTTTGAAAAAAATTCTGTGAAAATCGCAAAAATTTTGGGTATCGAAATCTGGCAAAAGTCTGCATAAAAGGGCTCTCCTGGCCAAATGGTTTAACTTTGGCAGGTCCCTGCTGTTCTGTTATGAAACTAGAATATCTTTTACACATTCTGGAAGTGATTGCGATCGCAAAGCTCTATTAGTTGCTGTGGAATCGACTTTTAAAAATGAGAGGGCGTAAAATTCGACAAAAAAATTTGGCGACGAAATCGAGCACATGCCTTCATAAAAGGGCTCTCCTGGCCAAATGGTTTAACTTTGGCAGGTCCCTCGTGCTTTATCATGAAAGTAGACTTCGTGGGGCAGATTCTGGAAGTGATTGCGATCGCAAAGCTCTATTAGTTGCTTTGGAATCGGCTTTTGAAAAAAATTCTGTGAAAATCGCAAAAATTTTGGGTATCGAAATCTGGCAAAAGTCTGCATAAAAGGGCTCTCCTGGCCAAATGGTTTAACTTTGGCAGGTCCCTGCTGTTCTGTTATGAAACTAGAATATCTTTTACACATTCTGGAAGTGATTGCGATCGCAAAGCTCTATTAGTTGCTGTGGAATCGACTTTTAAAAATGAGAGGGCGTAAAATTCGACAAAAAAATTTGGCGACGAAATCGAGCACATGCCTTCATAAAAGGGCTCTCCTGGCCAAATGGTTTAACTTTGGCAGGTCCCTCGTGCTTTATCATGAAAGTAGACTTCGTGGGGCAGATTCTGGAAGTGATTGCGATCGCAAAGCTCTATTAGTTGCTTTGGAATCGGCTTTTGAAAAAAATTCTGTGAAAATCGCAAAAATTTTGGGTATCGAAATCTGGCAAAAGTCTGCATAAAAGGGCTCTCCTGGCCAAATGGTTTAACTTTGGCAGGTCCCTGCTGTTGTTATGAAACTAGAATATCTTTTACACATTCTGGAAGTGATTGCGATCGCAAAGCTCTATTAGTTGCTGTGGAATCGACTTTTAAAAATGAGAGGGCGTAAAATTCGACAAAAAAATTTGGCGACGAAATCGAGCACATGCCTTCATAAAAGGGCTCTCCTGGCCAAATGGTTTAACTTTGGCAGGTCCCTCGTGCTTTATCATGAAAGTAGACTTCGTGGGGCAGATTCTGGAAGTGATTGCGATCGCAAAGCTCTATTAGTTGCTTTGGAATCGGCTTTTGAAAAAAATTCTGTGAAAATCGCAAAAATTTTGGGTATCGAAATCTGGCAAAAGTCTGCATAAAAGGGCTCTCCTGGCCAAATGGTTTAACTTTGGCAGGTCCCTGCTGTTCTGTTATGAAACTAGAATATCTTTTACACATTCTGGAAGTGATTGCGATCGCAAAGCTCTATTAGTTGCTGTGGAATCGACTTTTAAAAATGAGAGGGCGTAAAATTCGACAAAAAAATTTGGCGACGAAATCGAGCACATGCCTTCATAAAAGGGCTCTCCTGGCCAAATGGTTTAACTTTGGCAGGTCCCTCGTGCTTTATCATGAAAGTAGACTTCGTGGGGCAGATTCTGGAAGTGATTGCGATCGCAAAGCTCTATTAGTTGCTTTGGAATCGGCTTTTGAAAAAAATTCTGTGAAAATCGCAAAAATTTTGGGTATCGAAATCTGGCAAAAGTCTGCATAAAAGGGCTCTCCTGGCCAAATGGTTTAACTTTGGCAGGTCCCTGCTGTTCTGTTATGAAACTAGAATATCTTTTACACATTCTGGAAGTGATTGCGATCGCAAAGCTCTATTAGTTGCTGTGGAATCGACTTTTAAAAATGAGAGGGCGTAAAATTCGACAAAAAAATTTGGCGACGAAATCGAGCACATGCCTTCATAAAAGGGCTCTCCTGGCCAAATGGTTTAACTTTGGCAGGTCCCTCGTGCTTTATCATGAAAGTAGACTTCGTGGGGCAGATTCTGGAAGTGATTGCGATCGCAAAGCTCTATTAGTTGCTTTGGAATCGGCTTTTGAAAAAAATTCTGTGAAAATCGCAAAAATTTTGGGTATCGAAATCTGGCAAAAGTCTGCATAAAAGGGCTCTCCTGGCCAAATGGTTTAACTTTGGCAGGTCCCTGCTGTTCTGTTATGAAACTAGAATATCTTTTACACATTCTGGAAGTGATTGCGATCGCAAAGCTCTATTAGTTGCTGTGGAATCGACTTTTAAAAATGAGAGGGCGTAAAATTCGACAAAAAAATTTGGCGACGAAATCGAGCACATGCCTTCATAAAAGGGCTCTCCTGGCCAAATGGTTTAACTTTGGCAGGTCCCTCGTGCTTTATCATGAAAGTAGACTTCGTGGGGCAGATTCTGGAAGTGATTGCGATCGCAAAGCTCTATTAGTTGCTTTGGAATCGGCTTTTGAAAAAAATTCTGTGAAAATCGCAAAAATTTTGGGTATCGAAATCTGGCAAAAGTCTGCATAAAAGGGCTCTCCTGGCCAAATGGTTTAACTTTGGCAGGTCCCTGCTGTTCTGTTATGAAACTAGAATATCTTTTACACATTCTGGAAGTGATTGCGATCGCAAAGCTCTATTAGTTGCTGTGGAATCGACTTTTAAAAATGAGAGGGCGTAAAATTCGACAAAAAAATTTGGCGACGAAATCGAGCACATGCCTTCATAAAAGGGCTCTCCTGGCCAAATGGTTTAACTTTGGCAGGTCCCTCGTGCTTTATCATGAAAGTAGACTTCGTGGGGCAGATTCTGGAAGTGATTGCGATCGCAAAGCTCTATTAGTTGCTTTGGAATCGGCTTTTGAAAAAAATTCTGTGAAAATCGCAAAAATTTTGGGTATCGAAATCTGGCAAAAGTCTGCATAAAAGGGCTCTCCTGGCCAAATGGTTTAACTTTGGCAGGTCCCTGCTGTTCTGTTATGAAACTAGAATATCTTTTACACATTCTGGAAGTGATTGCGATCGCAAAGCTCTATTAGTTGCTGTGGAATCGACTTTTAAAAATGAGAGGGCGTAAAATTCGACAAAAAAATTTGGCGACGAAATCGAGCACATGCCTTCATAAAAGGGCTCTCCTGGCCAAATGGTTTAACTTTGGCAGGTCCCTCGTGCTTTATCATGAAAGTAGACTTCGTGGGGCAGATTCTGGAAGTGATTGCGATCGCAAAGCTCTATTAGTTGCTTTGGAATCGGCTTTTGAAAAAAATTCTGTGAAAATCGCAAAAATTTTGGGTATCGAAATCTGGCAAAAGTCTGCATAAAAGGGCTCTCCTGGCCAAATGGTTTAACTTTGGCAGGTCCCTGCTGTTCTGTTATGAAACTAGAATATCTTTTACACATTCTGGAAGTGATTGCGATCGCAAAGCTCTATTAGTTGCTGTGGAATCGACTTTTAAAAATGAGAGGGCGTAAAATTCGACAAAAAAATTTGGCGACGAAATCGAGCACATGCCTTCATAAAAGGGCTCTCCTGGCCAAATGGTTTAACTTTGGCAGGTCCCTCGTGCTTTATCATGAAAGTAGACTTCGTGGGGCAGATTCTGGAAGTGATTGCGATCGCAAAGCTCTATTAGTTGCTTTGGAATCGGCTTTTGAAAAAAATTCTGTGAAAATCGCAAAAATTTTGGGTATCGAAATCTGGCAAAAGTCTGCATAAAAGGGCTCTCCTGGCCAAATGGTTTAACTTTGGCAGGTCCCTGCTGTTCTGTTATGAAACTAGAATATCTTTTACACATTCTGGAAGTGATTGCGATCGCAAAGCTCTATTAGTTGCTGTGGAATCGACTTTTAAAAATGAGAGGGCGTAAAATTCGACAAAAAAATTTGGCGACGAAATCGAGCACATGCCTTCATAAAAGGGCTCTCCTGGCCAAATGGTTTAACTTTGGCAGGTCCCTCGTGCTTTATCATGAAAGTAGACTTCGTGGGGCAGATTCTGGAAGTGATTGCGATCGCAAAGCTCTATTAGTTGCTTTGGAATCGGCTTTTGAAAAAAATTCTGTGAAAATCGCAAAAATTTTGGGTATCGAAATCTGGCAAAAGTCTGCATAAAAGGGCTCTCCTGGCCAAATGGTTTAACTTTGGCAGGTCCCTGCTGTTCTGTTATGAAACTAGAATATCTTTTACACATTCTGGAAGTGATTGCGATCGCAAAGCTCTATTAGTTGCTGTGGAATCGACTTTTAAAAATGAGAGGGCGTAAAATTCGACAAAAAAATTTGGCGACGAAATCGAGCACATGCCTTCATAAAAGGGCTCTCCTGGCCAAATGGTTTAACTTTGGCAGGTCCCTGCTGTTCTGTTATGAAACTAGAATATCTTTTACACATTCTGGAAGTGATTGCGATCGCAAAGCTCTATTAGTTGCTTTGGAATCGGCTTTTGAAAAAAATTCTGTGAAAATCGCAAAAATTTTGGGTATCGAAATCTGGAAAAAGTCTGCATAAAAGGGCTCTCCTGGCCAAATGGTTTAACTTTGGCAGGTCCCTGCTGTTCTGTTATGAAACTAGAATATCTTTTACACATTCTGGAAGTGATTGCGATCGCAAAGCTCTATTAGTTGCTGTGGAATCGACTTTTAAAAATGAGAGGGCGTAAAATTCGACAAAAAAATTTGGCGACGAAATCGAGCACATGCCTTCATAAAAGGGCTCTCCTGGCCAAATGGTTTAACTTTGGCAGGTCCCTCGTGCTTTATCATGAAAGTAGACTTCGTGGGGCAGATTCTGGAAGTGATTGCGATCGCAAAGCTCTATTAGTTGCTTTGGAATCGGCTTTTGAAAAAAATTCTGTGAAAATCGCAAAAATTTTGGGTATCGAAATCTGGCAAAAGTCTGCATAAAAGGGCTCTCCTGGCCAAATGGTTTAACTTTGGCAGGTCCCTGCTGTTCTGTTATGAAACTAGAATATCTTTTACACATTCTGGAAGTGATTGCGATCGCAAAGCTCTATTAGTTGCTGTGGAATCGACTTTTAAAAATGAGAGGGCGTAAAATTCGACAAAAAAATTTGGCGACGAAATCGAGCACATGCCTTCATAAAAGGGCTCTCCTGGCCAAATGGTTTAACTTTGGCAGGTCCCTCGTGCTTTATCATGAAAGTAGACTTCGTGGGGCAGATTCTGGAAGTGATTGCGATCGCAAAGCTCTATTAGTTGCTTTGGAATCGGCTTTTGAAAAAAATTCTGTGAAAATCGCAAAAATTTTGGGTATCGAAATCTGGCAAAAGTCTGCATAAAAGGGCTCTCCTGGCCAAATGGTTTAACTTTGGCAGGTCCCTGCTGTTCTGTTATGAAACTAGAATATCTTTTACACATTCTGGAAGTGATTGCGATCGCAAAGCTCTATTAGTTGCTGTGGAATCGACTTTTAAAAATGAGAGGGCGTAAAATTCGACAAAAAAATTTGGCGACGAAATCGAGCACATGCCTTCATAAAAGGGCTCTCCTGGCCAAATGGTTTAACTTTGGCAGGTCCCTCGTGCTTTATCATGAAAGTAGACTTCGTGGGGCAGATTCTGGAAGTGATTGCGATCGCAAAGTTCTATTAGTTGCTTTGGAATCGGCTTTTGAAAAAAATTCTGTGAAAATCGCAAAAATTTTGGGTATCGAAATCTGGCAAAAGTCTGCATAAAAGGGCTCTCCTGGCCAAATGGTTTGACTTTGGCAGGTCCCTGCTGTTCTGTTATGAAACTAGAATATCTTTTACACATTCTGGAAGTGATTGCGATCGCAAAGCTCTATTAGTTGCTTTGGAATCGGCTTTTGAAAAAAATTCTGTGAAAATCGCAAAAATTTTGGGTATCGAAATCTGGCAAAAGTCTGCATAAAAGGGCTCTCCTGGCCAAATGGTTTAACTTTGGCAGGTCCCTGCTGTTCTGTTATGAAACTAGAATATCTTTTACACATTCTGGAAGTGATTGCGATCGCAAAGCTCTATTAGTTGCTGTGGAATCGACTTTTAAAAATGAGAGGGCGTAAAATTCGACAAAAAAATTTGGCGACGAAATCGAGCACATGCCTTCATAAAAGGGCTCTCCTGGCCAAATGGTTTAACTTTGGCAGGTCCCTCGTGCTTTATCATGAAAGTAGACTTCGTGGGGCAGATTCTGGAAGTGATTGCGATCGCAAAGCTCTATTAGTTGCTTTGGAATCGGCTTTTGAAAAAAATTCTGTGAAAATCGCAAAAATTTTGGGTATCGAAATCTGGCAAAAGTCTGCATAAAAGGGCTCTCCTGGCCAAATGGTTTAACTTTGGCAGGTCCCTGCTGTTCTGTTATGAAACTAGAATATCTTTTACACATTCTGGAAGTGATTGCGATCGCAAAGCTCTATTAGTTGCTGTGGAATCGACTTTTAAAAATGAGAGGGCGTAAAATTCGACAAAAAAATTTGGCGACGAAATCGAGCACATGCCTTCATAAAAGGGCTCTCCTGGCCAAATGGTTTAACTTTGGCAGGTCCCTCGTGCTTTATCATGAAAGTAGACTTCGTGGGGCAGATTCTGGAAGTGATTGCGATCGCAAAGCTCTATTAGTTGCTTTGGAATCGGCTTTTGAAAAAAATTCTGTGAAAATCGCAAAAATTTTGGGTATCGAAATCTGGCAAAAGTCTGCATAAAAGGGCTCTCCTGGCCAAATGGTTTAACTTTGGCAGGTCCCTGCTGTTCTGTTATGAAACTAGAATATCTTTTACACATTCTGGAAGTGATTGCGATCGCAAAGCTCTATTAGTTGCTGTGGAATCGACTTTTAAAAATGAGAGGGCGTAAAATTCGACAAAAAAATTTGGCGACGAAATCGAGCACATGCCTTCATAAAAGGGCTCTCCTGGCCAAATGGTTTAACTTTGGCAGGTCCCTCGTGCTTTATCATGAAAGTAGACTTCGTGGGGCAGATTCTGGAAGTGATTGCGATCGCAAAGCTCTATTAGTTGCTTTGGAATCGGCTTTTGAAAAAAATTCTGTGAAAATCGCAAAAATTTTGGGTATCGAAATCTGGCAAAAGTCTGCATAAAAGGGCTCTCCTGGCCAAATGGTTTAACTTTGGCAGGTCCCTGCTGTTCTGTTATGAAACTAGAATATCTTTTACACATTCTGGAAGTGATTGCGATCGCAAAGCTCTATTAGTTGCTGTGGAATCGACTTTTAAAAATGAGAGGGCGTAAAATTCGACAAAAAAATTTGGCGACGAAATCGAGCACATGCCTTCATAAAAGGGATCTCCTGGCCAAATGGTTTAACTTTGGCAGGTCCCTCGTGCTTTATCATGAAAGTAGACTTCGTGGGGCAGATTCTGGAATGATTGCGATCGCAAAGCTCTATTAGTTGCTTTGGAATCGGCTTTTGAAAAAAATTCTGTGAAAATCGCAAAAATTTTGGGTATCGAAATCTGGCAAAAGTCTGCATAAAAGGGCTCTCCTGGCCAAATGGTTTAACTTTGGCAGGTCCCTGCTGTTCTGTTATGAAACTAGAATATCTTTTACACATTCTGGAAGTGATTGCGATCGCAAAGCTCTATTAGTTGCTGTGGAATCGACTTTTAAAAATGAGAGGGCGTAAAATTCGACAAAAAAATTTGGCGACGAAATCGAGCACATGCCTTCATAAAAGGGCTCTCCTGGCCAAATGGTTTAACTTTGGCAGGTCCCTCGTGCTTTATCATGAAAGTAGACTTCGTGGGGCAGATTCTGGAAGTGATTGCGATCGCAAAGCTCTATTAGTTGCTTTGGAATCGGCTTTTGAAAAAAATTCTGTGAAAATCGCAAAAATTTTGGGTATCGAAATCTGGCAAAAGTCTGCATAAAAGGGCTCTCCTGGCCAAATGGTTTAACTTTGGCAGGTCCCTGCTGTTCTGTTATGAAACTAGAATATCTTTTACACATTCTGGAAGTGATTGCGATCGCAAAGCTCTATTAGTTGCTGTGGAATCGACTTTTAAAAATGAGAGGGCGTAAAATTCGACAAAAAAATTTGGCGACGAAATCGAGCACATGCCTTCATAAAAGGGCTCTCCTGGCCAAATGGTTTAACTTTGGCAGGTCCCTCGTGCTTTATCATGAAAGTAGACTTCGTGGGGCAGATTCTGGAAGTGATTGCGATCGCAAAGCTCTATTAGTTGCTTTGGAATCGGCTTTTGAAAAAAATTCTGTGAAAATCGCAAAAATTTTGGGTATCGAAATCTGGCAAAAGTCTGCATAAAAGGGCTCTCCTGGCCAAATGGTTTAACTTTGGCAGGTCCCTGCTGTTCTGTTATGAAACTAGAATATCTTTTACACATTCTGGAAGTGATTGCGATCGCAAAGCTCTATTAGTTGCTGTGGAATCGACTTTTAAAAATGAGAGGGCGTAAAATTCGACAAAAAAATTTGGCGACGAAATCGAGCACATGCCTTCATAAAAGGGCTCTCCTGGCCAAATGGTTTAACTTTGGCAGGTCCCTCGTGCTTTATCATGAAAGTAGACTTCGTGGGGCAGATTCTGGAAGTGATTGCGATCGCAAAGCTCTATTAGTTGCTTTGGAATCGGCTTTTGAAAAAAATTCTGTGAAAATCGCAAAAATTTTGGGTATCGAAATCTGGCAAAAGTCTGCATAAAAGGGCTCTCCTGGCCAAATGGTTTAACTTTGGCAGGTCCCTGCTGTTCTGTTATGAAACTAGAATATCTTTTACACATTCTGGAAGTGATTGCGATCGCAAAGCTCTATTAGTTGCTGTGGAATCGACTTTTAAAAATGAGAGGGCGTAAAATTCGACAAAAAAATTTGGCGACGAAATCGAGCACATGCCTTCATAAAAGGGATCTCCTGGCCAAATGGTTTAACTTTGGCAGGTCCCTCGTGCTTTATCATGAAAGTAGACTTCGTGGGGCAGATTCTGGAATGATTGCGATCGCAAAGCTCTATTAGTTGCTTTGGAATCGGCTTTTGAAAAAAATTCTGTGAAAATCGCAAAAATTTTGGGTATCGAAATCTGGCAAAAGTCTGCATAAAAGGGCTCTCCTGGCCAAATGGTTTAACTTTGGCAGGTCCCTGCTGTTCTGTTATGAAACTAGAATATCTTTTACACATTCTGGAAGTGATTGCGATCGCAAAGCTCTATTAGTTGCTGTGGAATCGACTTTTAAAAATGAGAGGGCGTAAAATTCGACAAAAAAATTTGGCGACGAAATCGAGCACATGCCTTCATAAAAGGGCTCTCCTGGCCAAATGGTTTAACTTTGGCAGGTCCCTCGTGCTTTATCATGAAAGTAGACTTCGTGGGGCAGATTCTGGAAGTGATTGCGATCGCAAAGCTCTATTAGTTGCTTTGGAATCGGCTTTTGAAAAAAATTCTGTGAAAATCGCAAAAATTTTGGGTATCGAAATCTGGCAAAAGTCTGCATAAAAGGGCTCTCCTGGCCAAATGGTTTAACTTTGGCAGGTCCCTGCTGTTCTGTTATGAAACTAGAATATCTTTTACACATTCTGGAAGTGATTGCGATCGCAAAGCTCTATTAGTTGCTGTGGAATCGACTTTTAAAAATGAGAGGGCGTAAAATTCGACAAAAAAATTTGGCGACGAAATCGAGCACATGCCTTCATAAAAGGGCTCTCCTGGCCAAATGGTTTAACTTTGGCAGGTCCCTGCTGTTCTGTTATGAAACTAGAATATCTTTTACACATTCTGGAAGTGATTGCGATCGCAAAGCTCTATTAGTTGCTTTGGAATCGGCTTTTGAAAAAAATTCTGTGAAAATCGCAAAAATTTTGGGTATCGAAATCTGGCAAAAGTCTGCATAAAAGGGCTCTCCTGGCCAAATGGTTTAACTTTGGCAGGTCCCTGCTGTTCTGTTATGAAACTAGAATATCTTTTACACATTCTGGAAGTGATTGCGATCGCAAAGCTCTATTAGTTGCTGTGGAATCGACTTTTAAAAATGAGAGGGCGTAAAATTCGACAAAAAAATTTGGCGACGAAATCGAGCACATGCCTTCATAAAAGGGCTCTCCTGGCCAAATGGTTTAACTTTGGCAGGTCCCTCGTGCTTTATCATGAAAGTAGACTTCGTGGGGCAGATTCTGGAAGTGATTGCGATCGCAAAGCTCTATTAGTTGCTTTGGAATCGGCTTTTGAAAAAAATTCTGTGAAAATCGCAAAAATTTTGGGTATCGAAATCTGGCAAAAGTCTGCATAAAAGGGCTCTCCTGGCCAAATGGTTTAACTTTGGCAGGTCCCTGCTGTTCTGTTATGAAACTAGAATATCTTTTACACATTCTGGAAGTGATTGCGATCGCAAAGCTCTATTAGTTGCTGTGGAATCGACTTTTAAAAATGAGAGGGCGTAAAATTCGACAAAAAAATTTGGCGACGAAATCGAGCACATGCCTTCATAAAAGGGCTCTCCTGGCCAAATGGTTTAACTTTGGCAGGTCCCTCGTGCTTTATCATGAAAGTAGACTTCGTGGGGCAGATTCTGGAAGTGATTGCGATCGCAAAGCTCTATTAGTTGCTTTGGAATCGGCTTTTGAAAAAAATTCTGTGAAAATCGCAAAAATTTTGGGTATCGAAATCTGGCAAAAGTCTGCATAAAAGGGCTCTCCTGGCCAAATGGTTTAACTTTGGCAGGTCCCTGCTGTTCTGTTATGAAACTAGAATATCTTTTACACATTCTGGAAGTGATTGCGATCGCAAAGCTCTATTAGTTGCTGTGGAATCGACTTTTAAAAATGAGAGGGCGTAAAATTCGACAAAAAAATTTGGCGACGAAATCGAGCACATGCCTTCATAAAAGGGCTCTCCTGGCCAAATGGTTCAACTTTGGCAGGTCCCTCGTGCTTTATCATGAAAGTAGACTTCGTGGGGCAGATTCTGGAAGTGATTGCGATCGCAAAGCTCTATTAGTTGCTTTGGAATCGGCTTTTGAAAAAAATTCTGTGAAAATCGCAAAAATTTTGGGTATCGAAATCTGGCAAAAGTCTGCATAAAAGGGCTCTCCTGGCCAAATGGTTTAACTTTGGCAGGTCCCTGCTGTTCTGTTATGAAACTAGAATATCTTTTACACATTCTGGAAGTGATTGCGATCGCAAAGCTCTATTAGTTGCTGTGGAATCGACTTTTAAAAATGAGAGGGCGTAAAATTCGACAAAAAAATTTGGCGACGAAATCGAGCACATGCCTTCATAAAAGGGCTCTCCTGGCCAAATGGTTTAACTTTGGCAGGTCCCTCGTGCTTTATCATGAAAGTAGACTTCGTGGGGCAGATTCTGGAAGTGATTGCGATCGCAAAGCTCTATTAGTTGCTTTGGAATCGGCTTTTGAAAAAAATTCTGTGAAAATCGCAAAAATTTTGGGTATCGAAATCTGGCAAAAGTCTGCATAAAAGGGCTCTCCTGGCCAAATGGTTTAACTTTGGCAGGTCCCTGCTGTTCTGTTATGAAACTAGAATATCTTTTACACATTCTGGAAGTGATTGCGATCGCAAAGCTCTATTAGTTGCTGTGGAATCGACTTTTAAAAATGAGAGGGCGTAAAATTCGACAAAAAAATTTGGCGACGAAATCGAGCACATGCCTTCATAAAAGGGCTCTCCTGGCCAAATGGTTTAACTTTGGCAGGTCCCTCGTGCTTTATCATGAAAGTAGACTTCGTGGGGCAGATTCTGGAAGTGATTGCGATCGCAAAGCTCTATTAGTTGCTTTGGAATCGGCTTTTGAAAAAAATTCTGTGAAAATCGCAAAAATTTTGGGTATCGAAATCTGGCAAAAGTCTGCATAAAAGGGCTCTCCTGGCCAAATGGTTTAACTTTGGCAGGTCCCTGCTGTTCTGTTATGAAACTAGAATATCTTTTACACATTCTGGAAGTGATTGCGATCGCAAAGCTCTATTAGTTGCTGTGGAATCGACTTTTAAAAATGAGAGGGCGTAAAATTCGACAAAAAAATTTGGCGACGAAATCGAGCACATGCCTTCATAAAAGGGCTCTCCTGGCCAAATGGTTTAACTTTGGCAGGTCCCTCGTGCTTTATCATGAAAGTAGACTTCGTGGGGCAGATTCTGGAAGTGATTGCGATCGCAAAGCTCTATTAGTTGCTTTGGAATCGGCTTTTGAAAAAAATTCTGTGAAAATCGCAAAAATTTTGGGTATCGAAATCTGGCAAAAGTCTGCATAAAAGGGCTCTCCTGGCCAAATGGTTTAACTTTGGCAGGTCCCTGCTGTTCTGTTATGAAACTAGAATATCTTTTACACATTCTGGAAGTGATTGCGATCGCAAAGCACTATTAGTTGCTGTGGAATCGACTTTTAAAAATGAGAGGGCGTAAAATTCGACAAAAAAATTTGGCGACGAAATCGAGCACATGCCTTCATAAAAGGGCTCTCCTGGCCAAATGGTTTAACTTTGGCAGGTCCCTCGTGCTTTATCATGAAAGTAGACTTCGTGGGGCAGATTCTGGAAGTGATTGCGATCGCAAAGCTCTATTAGTTGCTTTGGAATCGGCTTTTGAAAAAAATTCTGTGAAAATCGCAAAAATTTTGGGTATCGAAATCTGGCAAAAGTCTGCATAAAAGGGCTCTCCTGGCCAAATGGTTTAACTTTTGCAGGTCCCTGCTGTTCTGTTATGAAACTAGAATATCTTTTACACATTCTGGAAGTGATTGCGATCGCAAAGCTCTATTAGTTGCTGTGGAATCGACTTTTAAAAATGAGAGGGCGTAAAATTCGACAAAAAAATTTGGCGACGAAATCGAGCACATGCCTTCATAAAAGGGCTCTCCTGGCCAAATGGTTTAACTTTGGCAGGTCCCTCGTGCTTTATCATGAAAGTAGACTTCGTGGGGCAGATTCTGGAAGTGATTGCGATCGCAAAGCTCTATTAGTTGCTTTGGAATCGGCTTTTGAAAAAAATTCTGTGAAAATCGCAAAAATTTTGGGTATCGAAATCTGGCAAAAGTCTGCATAAAAGGGCTCTCCTGGCCAAATGGTTTAACTTTGGCAGGTCCCTGCTGTTCTGTTATGAAACTAGAATATCTTTTACACATTCTGGAAGTGATTGCGATCGCAAAGCTCTATTAGTTGCTGTGGAATCGACTTTTAAAAATGAGAGGGCGTAAAATTCGACAAAAAAATTTGGCGACGAAATCGAGCACATGCCTTCATAAAAGGGCTCTCCTGGCCAAATGGTTTAACTTTGGCAGGTCCCTCGTGCTTTATCATGAAAGTAGACTTCGTGGGGCAGATTCTGGAAGTGATTGCGATCGCAAAGCTCTATTAGTTGCTTTGGAATCGGCTTTTGAAAACAATTCTGTTAAAATCGCAAAAATTTTGGGTATCGAAATCTGGCAAAAGTCTGCATAAAAGGGCTCTCCTGGCCAAATGGTTTAACTTTGGCAGGTCCCTGCTGTTCTGTTATGAAACTAGAATATCTTTTACACATTCTGGAAGTGATTGCGATCGCAAAGCTCTATTAGTTGCTGTGGAATCGACTTTTAAAAATGAGAGGGCGTAAAATTCGACAAAAAAATTTGGCGACGAAATCGAGCACATGCCTTCATAAAAGGGCTCTCCTGGCCAAATGGTTTAACTTTGGCAGGACCTTCGTGCTTTATCATGAAAGTAGACTTCGTGGGGCAGATTCTGGAAGTGATTGCGATCGCAAAGCTCTATTAGTTGCTTTGGAATCGGCTTTTGAAAAAAATTCTGTGAAAATCGCAAAAATTTTGGGTATCGAAATCTGGCAAAAGTCTGCATAAAAGGGCTCTCCTGGCCAAATGGTTTAACTTTGGCAGGTCCCTGCTGTTCTGTTATGAAACTAGAATATCTTTTACACATTCTGGAAGTGATTGCGATCGCAAAGCTCTATTAGTTGCTGTGGAATCGACTTTTAAAAATGAGAGGGCGTAAAATTCGACAAAAAAACTTGGCGACGAAATCGAGCACATGCCTTCATAAAAGGGCTCTCCTGGCCAAATGGTTTAACTTTGGCAGGTCCCTCGTGCTTTATCATGAAAGTAGACTTCGTGGGGCAGATTCTGGAAGTGATTGCGATCGCAAAGCTCTATTAGTTGCTTTGGAATCGGCTTTTGAAAAAAATTCTGTGAAAATCGCAAAAATTTTGGGTATCGAAATCTGGCAAAAGTCTGCATAAAAGGGCTCTCCTGGCCAAATGGTTTAACTTTGGCAGGTCCCTGCTGTTCTGTTATGAAACTAGAATATCTTTTACACATTCTGGAAGTGTTTGCGATCGCAAAGCTCTATTAGTTGCTGTGGAATCGACTTTTAAAAATGAGAGGGCGTAAAATTCGACAAAAAAATTTGGCGACGAAATCGAGCACATGCCTTCATAAAAGGGCTCTCCTGGCCAAATGGTTTAACTTTGGCAGGTCCCTCGTGCTTTATCATGAAAGTAGACTTCGTGGGGCAGATTCTGGAAGTGATTGCGATCGCAAAGCTCTATTAGTTGCTTTGGAATCGGCTTTTGAAAAAAATTCTGTGAAAATCGCAAAAATTTTGGGTATCGAAATCTGGCAAAAGTCTGCATAAAAGGGCTCTCCTGGCCAAATGGTTTAACTTTGGCAGGTCCCTGCTGTTCTGTTATGAAACTAGAATATCTTTTACACATTCTGGAAGTGATTGCGATCGCAAAGCTCTATTAGTTGCTGTGGAATCGACTTTTAAAAATGAGAGGGCGTAAAATTCGACAAAAAAATTTGGCGACGAAATCGAGCACATGCCTTCATAAAAGGGCTCTCCTGGCCAAATGGTTCAACTTTGGCAGGTCCCTCGTGCTTTATCATGAAAGTAGACTTCGTGGGGCAGATTCTGGAAGTGATTGCGATCGCAAAGCTCTATTAGTTGCTTTGGAATCGGCTTTTGAAAAAAATTCTGTGAAAATCGCAAAAATTTTGGGTATCGAAATCTGGCAAAAGTCTGCATAAAAGGGCTCTCCTGGCCAAATGGTTTAACTTTGGCAGGTCCCTGCTGTTCTGTTATGAAACTAGAATATCTTTTACACATTCTGGAAGTGATTGCGATCGCAAAGCTCTATTAGTTGCTGTGGAATCGACTTTTAAAAATGAGAGGGCGTAAAATTCGACAAAAAAATTTGGCGACGAAATCGAGCACATGCCTTCATAAAAGGGCTCTCCTGGCCAAATGGTTTAACTTTGGCAGGTCCCTCGTGCTTTATCATGAAAGTAGACTTCGTGGGGCAGATTCTGGAAGTGATTGCGATCGCAAAGCTCTATTAGTTGCTTTGGAATCGGCTTTTGAAAAAAATTCTGTGAAAATCGCAAAAATTTTGGGTATCGAAATCTGGCAAAAGTCTGCATAAAAGGGCTCTCCTGGCCAAATGGTTTAACTTTGGCAGGTCCCTGCTGTTCTGTTATGAAACTAGAATATCTTTTACACATTCTGGAAGTGATTGCGATCGCAAAGCTCTATTAGTTGCTGTGGAATCGACTTTTAAAAATGAGAGGGCGTAAAATTCGACAAAAAAATTTGGCGACGAAATCGAGCACATGCCTTCATAAAAGGGCTCTCCTGGCCAAATGGTTTAACTTTGGCAGGTCCCTCGTGCTTTATCATGAAAGTAGACTTCGTGGGGCAGATTCTGGAAGTGATTGCGATCGCAAAGCTCTATTAGTTGCTTTGGAATCGGCTTTTGAAAAAAATTCTGTGAAAATCGCAAAAATTTTGGGTATCGAAATCTGGCAAAAGTCTGCATAAAAGGGCTCTCCTGGCCAAATGGTTTAACTTTGGCAGGTCCCTGCTGTTCTGTTATGAAACTAGAATATCTTTTACACATTCTGGAAGTGATTGCGATCGCAAAGCTCTATTAGTTGCTGTGGAATCGACTTTTAAAAATGAGAGGGCGTAAAATTCGACAAAAAAATTTGGCGACGAAATCGAGCACATGCCTTCATAAAAGGGATCTCCTGGCCAAATGGTTTAACTTTGGCAGGTCCCTCGTGCTTTATCATGAAAGTAGACTTCGTGGGGCAGATTCTGGAATGATTGCGATCGCAAAGCTCTATTAGTTGCTTTGGAATCGGCTTTTGAAAAAAATTCTGTGAAAATCGCAAAAATTTTGGGTATCGAAATCTGGCAAAAGTCTGCATAAAAGGGCTCTCCTGGCCAAATGGTTTAACTTTGGCAGGTCCCTGCTGTTCTGTTATGAAACTAGAATATCTTTTACACATTCTGGAAGTGATTGCGATCGCAAAGCTCTATTAGTTGCTGTGGAATCGACTTTTAAAAATGAGAGGGCGTAAAATTCGACAAAAAAATTTGGCGACGAAATCGAGCACATGCCTTCATAAAAGGGCTCTCCTGGCCAAATGGTTTAACTTTGGCAGGTCCCTCGTGCTTTATCATGAAAGTAGACTTCGTGGGGCAGATTCTGGAAGTGATTGCGATCGCAAAGCTCTATTAGTTGCTTTGGAATCGGCTTTTGAAAAAAATTCTGTGAAAATCGCAAAAATTTTGGGTATCGAAATCTGGCAAAAGTCTGCATAAAAGGGCTCTCCTGGCCAAATGGTTTAACTTTGGCAGGTCCCTGCTGTTCTGTTATGAAACTAGAATATCTTTTACACATTCTGGAAGTGATTGCGATCGCAAAGCTCTATTAGTTGCTGTGGAATCGACTTTTAAAAATGAGAGGGCGTAAAATTCGACAAAAAAATTTGGCGACGAAATCGAGCACATGCCTTCATAAAAGGGCTCTCCTGGCCAAATGGTTTAACTTTGGCAGGTCCCTGCTGTTCTGTTATGAAACTAGAATATCTTTTACACATTCTGGAAGTGATTGCGATCGCAAAGCTCTATTAGTTGCTTTGGAATCGGCTTTTGAAAAAAATTCTGTGAAAATCGCAAAAATTTTGGGTATCGAAATCTGGAAAAAGTCTGCATAAAAGGGCTCTCCTGGCCAAATGGTTTAACTTTGGCAGGTCCCTGCTGTTCTGTTATGAAACTAGAATATCTTTTACACATTCTGGAAGTGATTGCGATCGCAAAGCTCTATTAGTTGCTGTGGAATCGACTTTTAAAAATGAGAGGGCGTAAAATTCGACAAAAAAATTTGGCGACGAAATCGAGCACATGCCTTCATAAAAGGGCTCTCCTGGCCAAATGGTTTAACTTTGGCAGGTCCCTCGTGCTTTATCATGAAAGTAGACTTCGTGGGGCAGATTCTGGAAGTGATTGCGATCGCAAAGCTCTATTAGTTGCTTTGGAATCGGCTTTTGAAAAAAATTCTGTGAAAATCGCAAAAATTTTGGGTATCGAAATCTGGCAAAAGTCTGCATAAAAGGGCTCTCCTGGCCAAATGGTTTAACTTTGGCAGGTCCCTGCTGTTCTGTTATGAAACTAGAATATCTTTTACACATTCTGGAAGTGATTGCGATCGCAAAGCTCTATTAGTTGCTGTGGAATCGACTTTTAAAAATGAGAGGGCGTAAAATTCGACAAAAAAATTTGGCGACGAAATCGAGCACATGCCTTCATAAAAGGGCTCTCCTGGCCAAATGGTTTAACTTTGGCAGGTCCCTCGTGCTTTATCATGAAAGTAGACTTCGTGGGGCAGATTCTGGAAGTGATTGCGATCGCAAAGCTCTATTAGTTGCTTTGGAATCGGCTTTTGAAAAAAATTCTGTGAAAATCGCAAAAATTTTGGGTATCGAAATCTGGCAAAAGTCTGCATAAAAGGGCTCTCCTGGCCAAATGGTTTAACTTTGGCAGGTCCCTGCTGTTCTGTTATGAAACTAGAATATCTTTTACACATTCTGGAAGTGATTGCGATCGCAAAGCTCTATTAGTTGCTGTGGAATCGACTTTTAAAAATGAGAGGGCGTAAAATTCGACAAAAAAATTTGGCGACGAAATCGAGCACATGCCTTCATAAAAGGGCTCTCCTGGCCAAATGGTTTAACTTTGGCAGGTCCCTCGTGCTTTATCATGAAAGTAGACTTCGTGGGGCAGATTCTGGAAGTGATTGCGATCGCAAAGTTCTATTAGTTGCTTTGGAATCGGCTTTTGAAAAAAATTCTGTGAAAATCGCAAAAATTTTGGGTATCGAAATCTGGCAAAAGTCTGCATAAAAGGGCTCTCCTGGCCAAATGGTTTGACTTTGGCAGGTCCCTGCTGTTCTGTTATGAAACTAGAATATCTTTTACACATTCTGGAAGTGATTGCGATCGCAAAGCTCTATTAGTTGCTTTGGAATCGGCTTTTGAAAAAAATTCTGTGAAAATCGCAAAAATTTTGGGTATCGAAATCTGGCAAAAGTCTGCATAAAAGGGCTCTCCTGGCCAAATGGTTTAACTTTGGCAGGTCCCTGCTGTTCTGTTATGAAACTAGAATATCTTTTACACATTCTGGAAGTGATTGCGATCGCAAAGCTCTATTAGTTGCTGTGGAATCGACTTTTAAAAATGAGAGGGCGTAAAATTCGACAAAAAAATTTGGCGACGAAATCGAGCACATGCCTTCATAAAAGGGCTCTCCTGGCCAAATGGTTTAACTTTGGCAGGTCCCTCGTGCTTTATCATGAAAGTAGACTTCGTGGGGCAGATTCTGGAAGTGATTGCGATCGCAAAGCTCTATTAGTTGCTTTGGAATCGGCTTTTGAAAAAAATTCTGTGAAAATCGCAAAAATTTTGGGTATCGAAATCTGGCAAAAGTCTGCATAAAAGGGCTCTCCTGGCCAAATGGTTTAACTTTGGCAGGTCCCTGCTGTTCTGTTATGAAACTAGAATATCTTTTACACATTCTGGAAGTGATTGCGATCGCAAAGCTCTATTAGTTGCTGTGGAATCGACTTTTAAAAATGAGAGGGCGTAAAATTCGACAAAAAAATTTGGCGACGAAATCGAGCACATGCCTTCATAAAAGGGCTCTCCTGGCCAAATGGTTTAACTTTGGCAGGTCCCTCGTGCTTTATCATGAAAGTAGACTTCGTGGGGCAGATTCTGGAAGTGATTGCGATCGCAAAGCTCTATTAGTTGCTTTGGAATCGGCTTTTGAAAAAAATTCTGTGAAAATCGCAAAAATTTTGGGTATCGAAATCTGGCAAAAGTCTGCATAAAAGGGCTCTCCTGGCCAAATGGTTTAACTTTGGCAGGTCCCTGCTGTTCTGTTATGAAACTAGAATATCTTTTACACATTCTGGAAGTGATTGCGATCGCAAAGCTCTATTAGTTGCTGTGGAATCGACTTTTAAAAATGAGAGGGCGTAAAATTCGACAAAAAAATTTGGCGACGAAATCGAGCACATGCCTTCATAAAAGGGCTCTCCTGGCCAAATGGTTTAACTTTGGCAGGTCCCTCGTGCTTTATCATGAAAGTAGACTTCGTGGGGCAGATTCTGGAAGTGATTGCGATCGCAAAGCTCTATTAGTTGCTTTGGAATCGGCTTTTGAAAAAAATTCTGTGAAAATCGCAAAAATTTTGGGTATCGAAATCTGGCAAAAGTCTGCATAAAAGGGCTCTCCTGGCCAAATGGTTTAACTTTGGCAGGTCCCTGCTGTTCTGTTATGAAACTAGAATATCTTTTACACATTCTGGAAGTGATTGCGATCGCAAAGCTCTATTAGTTGCTGTGGAATCGACTTTTAAAAATGAGAGGGCGTAAAATTCGACAAAAAAATTTGGCGACGAAATCGAGCACATGCCTTCATAAAAGGGATCTCCTGGCCAAATGGTTTAACTTTGGCAGGTCCCTCGTGCTTTATCATGAAAGTAGACTTCGTGGGGCAGATTCTGGAATGATTGCGATCGCAAAGCTCTATTAGTTGCTTTGGAATCGGCTTTTGAAAAAAATTCTGTGAAAATCGCAAAAATTTTGGGTATCGAAATCTGGCAAAAGTCTGCATAAAAGGGCTCTCCTGGCCAAATGGTTTAACTTTGGCAGGTCCCTGCTGTTCTGTTATGAAACTAGAATATCTTTTACACATTCTGGAAGTGATTGCGATCGCAAAGCTCTATTAGTTGCTGTGGAATCGACTTTTAAAAATGAGAGGGCGTAAAATTCGACAAAAAAATTTGGCGACGAAATCGAGCACATGCCTTCATAAAAGGGCTCTCCTGGCCAAATGGTTTAACTTTGGCAGGTCCCTCGTGCTTTATCATGAAAGTAGACTTCGTGGGGCAGATTCTGGAAGTGATTGCGATCGCAAAGCTCTATTAGTTGCTTTGGAATCGGCTTTTGAAAAAAATTCTGTGAAAATCGCAAAAATTTTGGGTATCGAAATCTGGCAAAAGTCTGCATAAAAGGGCTCTCCTGGCCAAATGGTTTAACTTTGGCAGGTCCCTGCTGTTCTGTTATGAAACTAGAATATCTTTTACACATTCTGGAAGTGATTGCGATCGCAAAGCTCTATTAGTTGCTGTGGAATCGACTTTTAAAAATGAGAGGGCGTAAAATTCGACAAAAAAATTTGGCGACGAAATCGAGCACATGCCTTCATAAAAGGGCTCTCCTGGCCAAATGGTTTAACTTTGGCAGGTCCCTCGTGCTTTATCATGAAAGTAGACTTCGTGGGGCAGATTCTGGAAGTGATTGCGATCGCAAAGCTCTATTAGTTGCTTTGGAATCGGCTTTTGAAAAAAATTCTGTGAAAATCGCAAAAATTTTGGGTATCGAAATCTGGCAAAAGTCTGCATAAAAGGGCTCTCCTGGCCAAATGGTTTAACTTTGGCAGGTCCCTGCTGTTCTGTTATGAAACTAGAATATCTTTTACACATTCTGGAAGTGATTGCGATCGCAAAGCTCTATTAGTTGCTGTGGAATCGACTTTTAAAAATGAGAGGGCGTAAAATTCGACAAAAAAATTTGGCGACGAAATCGAGCACATGCCTTCATAAAAGGGCTCTCCTGGCCAAATGGTTTAACTTTGGCAGGTCCCTCGTGCTTTATCATGAAAGTAGACTTCGTGGGGCAGATTCTGGAAGTGATTGCGATCGCAAAGCTCTATTAGTTGCTTTGGAATCGGCTTTTGAAAAAAATTCTGTGAAAATCGCAAAAATTTTGGGTATCGAAATCTGGCAAAAGTCTGCATAAAAGGGCTCTCCTGGCCAAATGGTTTAACTTTGGCAGGTCCCTGCTGTTCTGTTATGAAACTAGAATATCTTTTACACATTCTGGAAGTGATTGCGATCGCAAAGCTCTATTAGTTGCTGTGGAATCGACTTTTAAAAATGAGAGGGCGTAAAATTCGACAAAAAAATTTGGCGACGAAATCGAGCACATGCCTTCATAAAAGGGATCTCCTGGCCAAATGGTTTAACTTTGGCAGGTCCCTCGTGCTTTATCATGAAAGTAGACTTCGTGGGGCAGATTCTGGAATGATTGCGATCGCAAAGCTCTATTAGTTGCTTTGGAATCGGCTTTTGAAAAAAATTCTGTGAAAATCGCAAAAATTTTGGGTATCGAAATCTGGCAAAAGTCTGCATAAAAGGGCTCTCCTGGCCAAATGGTTTAACTTTGGCAGGTCCCTGCTGTTCTGTTATGAAACTAGAATATCTTTTACACATTCTGGAAGTGATTGCGATCGCAAAGCTCTATTAGTTGCTGTGGAATCGACTTTTAAAAATGAGAGGGCGTAAAATTCGACAAAAAAATTTGGCGACGAAATCGAGCACATGCCTTCATAAAAGGGCTCTCCTGGCCAAATGGTTTAACTTTGGCAGGTCCCTCGTGCTTTATCATGAAAGTAGACTTCGTGGGGCAGATTCTGGAAGTGATTGCGATCGCAAAGCTCTATTAGTTGCTTTGGAATCGGCTTTTGAAAAAAATTCTGTGAAAATCGCAAAAATTTTGGGTATCGAAATCTGGCAAAAGTCTGCATAAAAGGGCTCTCCTGGCCAAATGGTTTAACTTTGGCAGGTCCCTGCTGTTCTGTTATGAAACTAGAATATCTTTTACACATTCTGGAAGTGATTGCGATCGCAAAGCTCTATTAGTTGCTGTGGAATCGACTTTTAAAAATGAGAGGGCGTAAAATTCGACAAAAAAATTTGGCGACGAAATCGAGCACATGCCTTCATAAAAGGGCTCTCCTGGCCAAATGGTTTAACTTTGGCAGGTCCCTGCTGTTCTGTTATGAAACTAGAATATCTTTTACACATTCTGGAAGTGATTGCGATCGCAAAGCTCTATTAGTTGCTTTGGAATCGGCTTTTGAAAAAAATTCTGTGAAAATCGCAAAAATTTTGGGTATCGAAATCTGGCAAAAGTCTGCATAAAAGGGCTCTCCTGGCCAAATGGTTTAACTTTGGCAGGTCCCTGCTGTTCTGTTATGAAACTAGAATATCTTTTACACATTCTGGAAGTGATTGCGATCGCAAAGCTCTATTAGTTGCTGTGGAATCGACTTTTAAAAATGAGAGGGCGTAAAATTCGACAAAAAAATTTGGCGACGAAATCGAGCACATGCCTTCATAAAAGGGCTCTCCTGGCCAAATGGTTTAACTTTGGCAGGTCCCTCGTGCTTTATCATGAAAGTAGACTTCGTGGGGCAGATTCTGGAAGTGATTGCGATCGCAAAGCTCTATTAGTTGCTTTGGAATCGGCTTTTGAAAAAAATTCTGTGAAAATCGCAAAAATTTTGGGTATCGAAATCTGGCAAAAGTCTGCATAAAAGGGCTCTCCTGGCCAAATGGTTTAACTTTGGCAGGTCCCTGCTGTTCTGTTATGAAACTAGAATATCTTTTACACATTCTGGAAGTGATTGCGATCGCAAAGCTCTATTAGTTGCTGTGGAATCGACTTTTAAAAATGAGAGGGCGTAAAATTCGACAAAAAAATTTGGCGACGAAATCGAGCACATGCCTTCATAAAAGGGCTCTCCTGGCCAAATGGTTTAACTTTGGCAGGTCCCTCGTGCTTTATCATGAAAGTAGACTTCGTGGGGCAGATTCTGGAAGTGATTGCGATCGCAAAGCTCTATTAGTTGCTTTGGAATCGGCTTTTGAAAAAAATTCTGTGAAAATCGCAAAAATTTTGGGTATCGAAATCTGGCAAAAGTCTGCATAAAAGGGCTCTCCTGGCCAAATGGTTTAACTTTGGCAGGTCCCTGCTGTTCTGTTATGAAACTAGAATATCTTTTACACATTCTGGAAGTGATTGCGATCGCAAAGCTCTATTAGTTGCTGTGGAATCGACTTTTAAAAATGAGAGGGCGTAAAATTCGACAAAAAAATTTGGCGACGAAATCGAGCACATGCCTTCATAAAAGGGCTCTCCTGGCCAAATGGTTCAACTTTGGCAGGTCCCTCGTGCTTTATCATGAAAGTAGACTTCGTGGGGCAGATTCTGGAAGTGATTGCGATCGCAAAGCTCTATTAGTTGCTTTGGAATCGGCTTTTGAAAAAAATTCTGTGAAAATCGCAAAAATTTTGGGTATCGAAATCTGGCAAAAGTCTGCATAAAAGGGCTCTCCTGGCCAAATGGTTTAACTTTGGCAGGTCCCTGCTGTTCTGTTATGAAACTAGAATATCTTTTACACATTCTGGAAGTGATTGCGATCGCAAAGCTCTATTAGTTGCTGTGGAATCGACTTTTAAAAATGAGAGGGCGTAAAATTCGACAAAAAAATTTGGCGACGAAATCGAGCACATGCCTTCATAAAAGGGCTCTCCTGGCCAAATGGTTTAACTTTGGCAGGTCCCTCGTGCTTTATCATGAAAGTAGACTTCGTGGGGCAGATTCTGGAAGTGATTGCGATCGCAAAGCTCTATTAGTTGCTTTGGAATCGGCTTTTGAAAAAAATTCTGTGAAAATCGCAAAAATTTTGGGTATCGAAATCTGGCAAAAGTCTGCATAAAAGGGCTCTCCTGGCCAAATGGTTTAACTTTGGCAGGTCCCTGCTGTTCTGTTATGAAACTAGAATATCTTTTACACATTCTGGAAGTGATTGCGATCGCAAAGCTCTATTAGTTGCTGTGGAATCGACTTTTAAAAATGAGAGGGCGTAAAATTCGACAAAAAAATTTGGCGACGAAATCGAGCACATGCCTTCATAAAAGGGCTCTCCTGGCCAAATGGTTTAACTTTGGCAGGTCCCTCGTGCTTTATCATGAAAGTAGACTTCGTGGGGCAGATTCTGGAAGTGATTGCGATCGCAAAGCTCTATTAGTTGCTTTGGAATCGGCTTTTGAAAAAAATTCTGTGAAAATCGCAAAAATTTTGGGTATCGAAATCTGGCAAAAGTCTGCATAAAAGGGCTCTCCTGGCCAAATGGTTTAACTTTGGCAGGTCCCTGCTGTTCTGTTATGAAACTAGAATATCTTTTACACATTCTGGAAGTGATTGCGATCGCAAAGCTCTATTAGTTGCTGTGGAATCGACTTTTAAAAATGAGAGGGCGTAAAATTCGACAAAAAAATTTGGCGACGAAATCGAGCACATGCCTTCATAAAAGGGCTCTCCTGGCCAAATGGTTTAACTTTGGCAGGTCCCTCGTGCTTTATCATGAAAGTAGACTTCGTGGGGCAGATTCTGGAAGTGATTGCGATCGCAAAGCTCTATTAGTTGCTTTGGAATCGGCTTTTGAAAAAAATTCTGTGAAAATCGCAAAAATTTTGGGTATCGAAATCTGGCAAAAGTCTGCATAAAAGGGCTCTCCTGGCCAAATGGTTTAACTTTGGCAGGTCCCTGCTGTTCTGTTATGAAACTAGAATATCTTTTACACATTCTGGAAGTGATTGCGATCGCAAAGCACTATTAGTTGCTGTGGAATCGACTTTTAAAAATGAGAGGGCGTAAAATTCGACAAAAAAATTTGGCGACGAAATCGAGCACATGCCTTCATAAAAGGGCTCTCCTGGCCAAATGGTTTAACTTTGGCAGGTCCCTCGTGCTTTATCATGAAAGTAGACTTCGTGGGGCAGATTCTGGAAGTGATTGCGATCGCAAAGCTCTATTAGTTGCTTTGGAATCGGCTTTTGAAAAAAATTCTGTGAAAATCGCAAAAATTTTGGGTATCGAAATCTGGCAAAAGTCTGCATAAAAGGGCTCTCCTGGCCAAATGGTTTAACTTTTGCAGGTCCCTGCTGTTCTGTTATGAAACTAGAATATCTTTTACACATTCTGGAAGTGATTGCGATCGCAAAGCTCTATTAGTTGCTGTGGAATCGACTTTTAAAAATGAGAGGGCGTAAAATTCGACAAAAAAATTTGGCGACGAAATCGAGCACATGCCTTCATAAAAGGGCTCTCCTGGCCAAATGGTTTAACTTTGGCAGGTCCCTCGTGCTTTATCATGAAAGTAGACTTCGTGGGGCAGATTCTGGAAGTGATTGCGATCGCAAAGCTCTATTAGTTGCTTTGGAATCGGCTTTTGAAAAAAATTCTGTGAAAATCGCAAAAATTTTGGGTATCGAAATCTGGCAAAAGTCTGCATAAAAGGGCTCTCCTGGCCAAATGGTTTAACTTTGGCAGGTCCCTGCTGTTCTGTTATGAAACTAGAATATCTTTTACACATTCTGGAAGTGATTGCGATCGCAAAGCTCTATTAGTTGCTGTGGAATCGACTTTTAAAAATGAGAGGGCGTAAAATTCGACAAAAAAATTTGGCGACGAAATCGAGCACATGCCTTCATAAAAGGGCTCTCCTGGCCAAATGGTTTAACTTTGGCAGGTCCCTCGTGCTTTATCATGAAAGTAGACTTCGTGGGGCAGATTCTGGAAGTGATTGCGATCGCAAAGCTCTATTAGTTGCTTTGGAATCGGCTTTTGAAAACAATTCTGTTAAAATCGCAAAAATTTTGGGTATCGAAATCTGGCAAAAGTCTGCATAAAAGGGCTCTCCTGGCCAAATGGTTTAACTTTGGCAGGTCCCTGCTGTTCTGTTATGAAACTAGAATATCTTTTACACATTCTGGAAGTGATTGCGATCGCAAAGCTCTATTAGT
Organism: Salticus scenicus; assembly: GCA_963930645.1. Taxonomy (NCBI): domain Eukaryota; kingdom Metazoa; phylum Arthropoda; class Arachnida; order Araneae; family Salticidae; genus Salticus; species Salticus scenicus. The sequence goes on from OZ005651.1 coordinate 370,863,465, forward strand.
TGCTGTGGAATCGACTTTTAAAAATGAGAGGGCGTAAAATTCGACAAAAAAATTTGGCGACGAAATCGAGCACATGCCTTCATAAAAGGGCTCTCCTGGCCAAATGGTTTAACTTTGGCAGGACCTTCGTGCTTTATCATGAAAGTAGACTTCGTGGGGCAGATTCTGGAAGTGATTGCGATCGCAAAGCTCTATTAGTTGCTTTGGAATCGGCTTTTGAAAAAAATTCTGTGAAAATCGCAAAAATTTTGGGTATCGAAATCTGGCAAAAGTCTGCATAAAAGGGCTCTCCTGGCCAAATGGTTTAACTTTGGCAGGTCCCTGCTGTTCTGTTATGAAACTAGAATATCTTTTACACATTCTGGAAGTGATTGCGATCGCAAAGCTCTATTAGTTGCTGTGGAATCGACTTTTAAAAATGAGAGGGCGTAAAATTCGACAAAAAAACTTGGCGACGAAATCGAGCACATGCCTTCATAAAAGGGCTCTCCTGGCCAAATGGTTTAACTTTGGCAGGTCCCTCGTGCTTTATCATGAAAGTAGACTTCGTGGGGCAGATTCTGGAAGTGATTGCGATCGCAAAGCTCTATTAGTTGCTTTGGAATCGGCTTTTGAAAAAAATTCTGTGAAAATCGCAAAAATTTTGGGTATCGAAATCTGGCAAAAGTCTGCATAAAAGGGCTCTCCTGGCCAAATGGTTTAACTTTGGCAGGTCCCTGCTGTTCTGTTATGAAACTAGAATATCTTTTACACATTCTGGAAGTGTTTGCGATCGCAAAGCTCTATTAGTTGCTGTGGAATCGACTTTTAAAAATGAGAGGGCGTAAAATTCGACAAAAAAATTTGGCGACGAAATCGAGCACATGCCTTCATAAAAGGGCTCTCCTGGCCAAATGGTTTAACTTTGGCAGGTCCCTCGTGCTTTATCATGAAAGTAGACTTCGTGGGGCAGATTCTGGAAGTGATTGCGATCGCAAAGCTCTATTAGTTGCTTTGGAATCGGCTTTTGAAAAAAATTCTGTGAAAATCGCAAAAATTTTGGGTATCGAAATCTGGCAAAAGTCTGCATAAAAGGGCTCTCCTGGCCAAATGGTTTAACTTTGGCAGGTCCCTGCTGTTCTGTTATGAAACTAGAATATCTTTTACACATTCTGGAAGTGATTGCGATCGCAAAGCTCTATTAGTTGCTGTGGAATCGACTTTTAAAAATGAGAGGGCGTAAAATTCGACAAAAAAATTTGGCGACGAAATCGAGCACATGCCTTCATAAAAGGGCTCTCCTGGCCAAATGGTTCAACTTTGGCAGGTCCCTCGTGCTTTATCATGAAAGTAGACTTCGTGGGGCAGATTCTGGAAGTGATTGCGATCGCAAAGCTCTATTAGTTGCTTTGGAATCGGCTTTTGAAAAAAATTCTGTGAAAATCGCAAAAATTTTGGGTATCGAAATCTGGCAAAAGTCTGCATAAAAGGGCTCTCCTGGCCAAATGGTTTAACTTTGGCAGGTCCCTGCTGTTCTGTTATGAAACTAGAATATCTTTTACACATTCTGGAAGTGATTGCGATCGCAAAGCTCTATTAGTTGCTGTGGAATCGACTTTTAAAAATGAGAGGGCGTAAAATTCGACAAAAAAATTTGGCGACGAAATCGAGCACATGCCTTCATAAAAGGGCTCTCCTGGCCAAATGGTTTAACTTTGGCAGGTCCCTCGTGCTTTATCATGAAAGTAGACTTCGTGGGGCAGATTCTGGAAGTGATTGCGATCGCAAAGCTCTATTAGTTGCTTTGGAATCGGCTTTTGAAAAAAATTCTGTGAAAATCGCAAAAATTTTGGGTATCGAAATCTGGCAAAAGTCTGCATAAAAGGGCTCTCCTGGCCAAATGGTTTAACTTTGGCAGGTCCCTGCTGTTCTGTTATGAAACTAGAATATCTTTTACACATTCTGGAAGTGATTGCGATCGCAAAGCTCTATTAGTTGCTGTGGAATCGACTTTTAAAAATGAGAGGGCGTAAAATTCGACAAAAAAATTTGGCGACGAAATCGAGCACATGCCTTCATAAAAGGGCTCTCCTGGCCAAATGGTTTAACTTTGGCAGGTCCCTCGTGCTTTATCATGAAAGTAGACTTCGTGGGGCAGATTCTGGAAGTGATTGCGATCGCAAAGCTCTATTAGTTGCTTTGGAATCGGCTTTTGAAAAAAATTCTGTGAAAATCGCAAAAATTTTGGGTATCGAAATCTGGCAAAAGTCTGCATAAAAGGGCTCTCCTGGCCAAATGGTTTAACTTTGGCAGGTCCCTGCTGTTCTGTTATGAAACTAGAATATCTTTTACACATTCTGGAAGTGATTGCGATCGCAAAGCTCTATTAGTTGCTGTGGAATCGACTTTTAAAAATGAGAGGGCGTAAAATTCGACAAAAAAATTTGGCGACGAAATCGAGCACATGCCTTCATAAAAGGGCTCTCCTGGCCAAATGGTTTAACTTTGGCAGGTCCCTCGTGCTTTATCATGAAAGTAGACTTCGTGGGGCAGATTCTGGAAGTGATTGCGATCGCAAAGCTCTATTAGTTGCTTTGGAATCGGCTTTTGAAAAAAATTCTGTGAAAATCGCAAAAATTTTGGGTATCGAAATCTGGCAAAAGTCTGCATAAAAGGGCTCTCCTGGCCAAATGGTTTAACTTTGGCAGGTCCCTGCTGTTCTGTTATGAAACTAGAATATCTTTTACACATTCTGGAAGTGATTGCGATCGCAAAGCTCTATTAGTTGCTGTGGAATCGACTTTTAAAAATGAGAGGGCGTAAAATTCGACAAAAAAATTTGGCGACGAAATCGAGCACATGCCTTCATAAAAGGGCTCTCCTGGCCAAATGGTTTAACTTTGGCAGGTCCCTCGTGCTTTATCATGAAAGTAGACTTCGTGGGGCAGATTCTGGAAGTGATTGCGATCGCAAAGCTCTATTAGTTGCTTTGGAATCGGCTTTTGAAAAAAATTCTGTGAAAATCGCAAAAATTTTGGGTATCGAAATCTGGCAAAAGTCTGCATAAAAGGGCTCTCCTGGCCAAATGGTTTAACTTTGGCAGGTCCCTGCTGTTCTGTTATGAAACTAGAATATCTTTTACACATTCTGGAAGTGATTGCGATCGCAAAGCTCTATTAGTTGCTGTGGAATCGACTTTTAAAAATGAAAGGGCGTAAAATTCGACAAAAAAATTTGGCGACGAAATCGAGCACATGCCTTCATAAAAGGGCTCTCCTGGCCAAATGGTTTAACTTTGGCAGCTCCCTCGTGCTTTATCATGAAAGTAGACTTCGTGGGGCAGATTCTGGAAGTGATTGCGATCGCAAAGCTCTATTAGTTGCTTTGGAATCGGCTTTTGAAAAAAATTCTGTGAAAATCGCAAAAATTTTGGGTATCGAAATCTGGCAAAAGTCTGCATAAAAGGGCTCTCCTGGCCAAATGGTTTAACTTTGGCAGGTCCCTGCTGTTCTGTTATGAAACTAGAATATCTTTTACACATTCTGGAAGTGATTGCGATCGCAAAGCTCTATTAGTTGCTGTGGAATCGACTTTTAAAAATGAGAGGGCGTAAAATTCGACAAAAAAATTTGGCGACGAAATCGAGCACATGCCTTCATAAAAGGGCTCTCCTGGCCAAATGGTTTAACTTTGGCAGGTCCCTCGTGCTTTATCATGAAAGTAGACTTCGTGGGGCAGATTCTGGAAGTGATTGCGATCGCAAAGCTCTATTAGTTGCTTTGGAATCGGCTTTTGAAAAAAATTCTGTGAAAATCGCAAAAATTTTGGGTATCGAAATCTGGCAAAAGTCTGCATAAAAGGGCTCTCCTGGCCAAATGGTTTAACTTTGGCAGGTCCCTGCTGTTCTGTTATGAAACTAGAATATCTTTTACACATTCTGGAAGTGATTGCGATCGCAAAGCTCTATTAGTTGCTGTGGAATCGACTTTTAAAAATGAGAGGGCGTAAAATTCGACAAAAAAATTTGGCGACGAAATCGAGCACATGCCTTCATAAAAGGGCTCTCCTGGCCAAATGGTTTAACTTTGGCAGGTCCCTCGTGCTTTATCATGAAAGTAGACTTCGTGGGGCAGATTCTGGAAGTGATTGCGATCGCAAAGCTCTATTAGTTGCTTTGGAATCGGCTTTTGAAAAAAATTCTGTGAAAATCGCAAAAATTTTGGGTATCGAAATCTGGCAAAAGTCTGCATAAAAGGGCTCTCCTGGCCAAATGGTTTAACTTTGGCAGGTCCCTGCTGTTCTGTTATGAAACTAGAATATCTTTTACACATTCTGGAAGTGATTGCGATCGCAAAGCTCTATTAGTTGCTGTGGAATCGACTTTTAAAAATGAGAGGGCGTAAAATTCGACAAAAAAATTTGGCGACGAAATCGAGCACATGCCTTCATAAAAGGGCTCTCCTGGCCAAATGGTTTAACTTTGGCAGGTCCCTCGTGCTTTATCATGAAAGTAGACTTCGTGGGGCAGATTCTGGAAGTGATTGCGATCGCAAAGCTCTATTAGTTGCTTTGGAATCGGCTTTTGAAAAAAATTCTGTGAAAATCGCAAAAATTTTGGGTATCGAAATCTGGCAAAAGTCTGCATAAAAGGGCTCTCCTGGCCAAATGGTTTAACTTTGGCAGGTCCCTGCTGTTCTGTTATGAAACTAGAATATCTTTTACACATTCTGGAAGTGATTGCGATCGCAAAGCTCTATTAGTTGCTGTGGAATCGACTTTTAAAAATGAGAGGGCGTAAAATTCGACAAAAAAATTTGGCGACGAAATCGAGCACATGCCTTCATAAAAGGGCTCTCCTGGCCAAATGGTTTAACTTTGGCAGGTCCCTCGTGCTTTATCATGAAAGTAGACTTCGTGGGGCAGATTCTGGAAGTGATTGCGATCGCAAAGCTCTATTAGTTGCTTTGGAATCGGCTTTTGAAAAAAATTCTGTGAAAATCGCAAAAATTTTGGGTATCGAAATCTGGCAAAAGTCTGCATAAAAGGGCTCTCCTGGCCAAATGGTTTAACTTTGGCAGGTCCCTGCTGTTCTGTTATGAAACTAGAATATCTTTTACACATTCTGGAAGTGATTGCGATCGCAAAGCTCTATTAGTTGCTGTGGAATCGACTTTTAAAAATGAGAGGGCGTAAAATTCGACAAAAAAATTTGGCGACGAAATCGAGCACATGCCTTCATAAAAGGGCTCTCCTGGCCAAATGGTTTAACTTTGGCAGGTCCCTCGTGCTTTATCATGAAAGTAGACTTCGTGGGGCAGATTCTGGAAGTGATTGCGATCGCAAAGCTCTATTAGTTGCTTTGGAATCGGCTTTTGAAAAAAATTCTGTGAAAATCGCAAAAATTTTGGGTATCGAAATCTGGCAAAAGTCTGCATAAAAGGGCTCTCCTGGCCAAATGGTTTAACTTTGGCAGGTCCCTGCTGTTCTGTTATGAAACTAGAATATCTTTTACACATTCTGGAAGTGATTGCGATCGCAAAGCTCTATTAGTTGCTGTGGAATCGACTTTTAAAAATGAGAGGGCGTAAAATTCGACAAAAAAATTTGGCGACGAAATCGAGCACATGCCTTCATAAAAGGGCTCTCCTGGCCAAATGGTTTAACTTTGGCAGGTCCCTCGTGCTTTATCATGAAAGTAGACTTCGTGGGGCAGATTCTGGAAGTGATTGCGATCGCAAAGCTCTATTAGTTGCTTTGGAATCGGCTTTTGAAAAAAATTCTGTGAAAATCGCAAAAATTTTGGGTATCGAAATCTGGCAAAAGTCTGCATAAAAGGGCTCTCCTGGCCAAATGGTTTAACTTTGGCAGGTCCCTGCTGTTCTGTTATGAAACTAGAATATCTTTTACACATTCTGGAAGTGATTGCGATCGCAAAGCTCTATTAGTTGCTGTGGAATCGACTTTTAAAAATGAGAGGGCGTAAAATTCGACAAAAAAATTTGGCGACGAAATCGAGCACATGCCTTCATAAAAGGGCTCTCCTGGCCAAATGGTTTAACTTTGGCAGGTCCCTCGTGCTTTATCATGAAAGTAGACTTCGTGGGGCAGATTCTGGAAGTGATTGCGATCGCAAAGCTCTATTAGTTGCTTTGGAATCGGCTTTTGAAAAAAATTCTGTGAAAATCGCAAAAATTTTGGGTATCGAAATCTGGCAAAAGTCTGCATAAAAGGGCTCTCCTGGCCAAATGGTTTAACTTTGGCAGGTCCCTGCTGTTCTGTTATGAAACTAGAATATCTTTTACACATTCTGGAAGTGATTGCGATCGCAAAGCTCTATTAGTTGCTGTGGAATCGACTTTTAAAAATGAGAGGGCGTAAAATTCGACAAAAAAATTTGGCGACGAAATCGAGCACATGCCTTCATAAAAGGGCTCTCCTGGCCAAATGGTTTAACTTTGGCAGGTCCCTCGTGCTTTATCATGAAAGTAGACTTCGTGGGGCAGATTCTGGAAGTGATTGCGATCGCAAAGCTCTATTAGTTGCTTTGGAATCGGCTTTTGAAAAAAATTCTGTGAAAATCGCAAAAATTTTGGGTATCGAAATCTGGCAAAAGTCTGCATAAAAGGGCTCTCCTGGCCAAATGGTTTAACTTTGGCAGGTCCCTGCTGTTCTGTTATGAAACTAGAATATCTTTTACACATTCTGGAAGTGATTGCGATCGCAAAGCTCTATTAGTTGCTGTGGAATCGACTTTTAAAAATGAGAGGGCGTAAAATTCGACAAAAAAATTTGGCGACGAAATCGAGCACATGCCTTCATAAAAGGGCTCTCCTGGCCAAATGGTTTAACTTTGGCAGCTCCCTCGTGCTTTATCATGAAAGTAGACTTCGTGGGGCAGATTCTGGAAGTGATTGCGATCGCAAAGCTCTATTAGTTGCTTTGGAATCGGCTTTTGAAAAAAATTCTGTGAAAATCGCAAAAATTTTGGGTATCGAAATCTGGCAAAAGTCTGCATAAAAGGGCTCTCCTGGCCAAATGGTTTAACTTTGGCAGGTCCCTGCTGTTCTGTTATGAAACTAGAATATCTTTTACACATTCTGGAAGTGATTGCGATCGCAAAGCTCTATTAGTTGCTGTGGAATCGACTTTTAAAAATGAGAGGGCGTAAAATTCGACAAAAAAATTTGGCGACGAAATCGAGCACATGCCTTCATAAAAGGGCTCTCCTGGCCAAATGGTTTAACTTTGGCAGGTCCCTCGTGCTTTATCATGAAAGTAGACTTCGTGGGGCAGATTCTGGAAGTGATTGCGATCGCAAAGCTCTATTAGTTGCTTTGGAATCGGCTTTTGAAAAAAATTCTGTGAAAATCGCAAAAATTTTGGGTATCGAAATCTGGCAAAAGTCTGCATAAAAGGGCTCTCCTGGCCAAATGGTTTAACTTTGGCAGGTCCCTGCTGTTCTGTTATGAAACTAGAATATCTTTTACACATTCTGGAAGTGATTGCGATCGCAAAGCTCTATTAGTTGCTGTGGAATCGACTTTTAAAAATGAGAGGGCGTAAAATTCGACAAAAAAATTTGGCGACGAAATCGAGCACATGCCTTCATAAAAGGGCTCTCCTGGCCAAATGGTTTAACTTTGGCAGGTCCCTCGTGCTTTATCATGAAAGTAGACTTCGTGGGGCAGATTCTGGAAGTGATTGCGATCGCAAAGCTCTATTAGTTGCTTTGGAATCGGCTTTTGAAAAAAATTCTGTGAAAATCGCAAAAATTTTGGGTATCGAAATCTGGCAAAAGTCTGCATAAAAGGGCTCTCCTGGCCAAATGGTTTAACTTTGGCAGGTCCCTGCTGTTCTGTTATGAAACTAGAATATCTTTTACACATTCTGGAAGTGATTGCGATCGCAAAGCTCTATTAGTTGCTGTGGAATCGACTTTTAAAAATGAGAGGGCGTAAAATTCGACAAAAAAATTTGGCGACGAAATCGAGCACATGCCTTCATAAAAGGGCTCTCCTGGCCAAATGGTTTAACTTTGGCAGGTCCCTCGTGCTTTATCATGAAAGTAGACTTCGTGGGGCAGATTCTGGAAGTGATTGCGATCGCAAAGCTCTATTAGTTGCTTTGGAATCGGCTTTTGAAAAAAATTCTGTGAAAATCGCAAAAATTTTGGGTATCGAAATCTGGCAAAAGTCTGCATAAAAGGGCTCTCCTGGCCAAATGGTTTAACTTTGGCAGGTCCCTGCTGTTCTGTTATGAAACTAGAATATCTTTTACACATTCTGGAAGTGATTGCGATCGCAAAGCTCTATTAGTTGCTGTGGAATCGACTTTTAAAAATGAGAGGGCGTAAAATTCGACAAAAAAATTTGGCGACGAAATCGAGCACATGCCTTCATAAAAGGGCTCTCCTGGCCAAATGGTTTAACTTTGGCAGGTCCCTCGTGCTTTATCATGAAAGTAGACTTCGTGGGGCAGATTCTGGAAGTGATTGCGATCGCAAAGCTCTATTAGTTGCTTTGGAATCGGCTTTTGAAAAAAATTCTGTGAAAATCGCAAAAATTTTGGGTATCGAAATCTGGCAAAAGTCTGCATAAAAGGGCTCTCCTGGCCAAATGGTTTAACTTTGGCAGGTCCCTGCTGTTCTGTTATGAAACTAGAATATCTTTTACACATTCTGGAAGTGATTGCGATCGCAAAGCTCTATTAGTTGCTGTGGAATCGACTTTTAAAAATGAGAGGGCGTAAAATTCGACAAAAAAATTTGGCGACGAAATCGAGCACATGCCTTCATAAAAGGGCTCTCCTGGCCAAATGGTTTAACTTTGGCAGGTCCCTCGTGCTTTATCATGAAAGTAGACTTCGTGGGGCAGATTCTGGAAGTGATTGCGATCGCAAAGCTCTATTAGTTGCTTTGGAATCGGCTTTTGAAAAAAATTCTGTGAAAATCGCAAAAATTTTGGGTATCGAAATCTGGCAAAAGTCTGCATAAAAGGGCTCTCCTGGCCAAATGGTTTAACTTTGGCAGGTCCCTGCTGTTCTGTTATGAAACTAGAATATCTTATACACATTCTGGAAGTGATTGCGATCGCAAAGCTCTATTAGTTGCTGTGGAATCGACTTTTAAAAATGAGAGGGCGTAAAATTCGACAAAAAAATTTGGCGACGAAATCGAGCACATGCCTTCATAAAAGGGCTCTCCTGGCCAAATGGTTTAACTTTGGCAGGTCCCTCGTGCTTTATCATGAAAGTAGACTTCGTGGGGCAGATTCTGGAAGTGATTGCGATCGCAAAGCTCTATTAGTTGCTTTGGAATCGGCTTTTGAAAAAAATTCTGTGAAAATCGCAAAAATTTTGGGTATCGAAATCTGGCAAAAGTCTGCATAAAAGGGCTCTCCTGGCCAAATGGTTTAACTTTGGCAGGTCCCTGCTGTTCTGTTATGAAACTAGAATATCTTTTACACATTCTGGAAGTGATTGCGATCGCAAAGCTCTATTAGTTGCTGTGGAATCGACTTTTAAAAATGAGAGGGCGTAAAATTCGACAAAAAAATTTGGCGACGAAATCGAGCACATGCCTTCATAAAAGGGCTCTCCTGGCCAAATGGTTTAACTTTGGCAGGTCCCTCGTGCTTTATCATGAAAGTAGACTTCGTGGGGCAGATTCTGGAAGTGATTGCGATCGCAAAGCTCTATTAGTTGCTTTGGAATCGGCTTTTGAAAAAAATTCTGTGAAAATCGCAAAAATTTTGGGTATCGAAATCTGGCAAAAGTCTGCATAAAAGGGCTCTCCTGGCCAAATGGTTTAACTTTGGCAGGTCCCTGCTGTTCTGTTATGAAACTAGAATATCTTTTACACATTCTGGAAGTGATTGCGATCGCAAAGCTCTATTAGTTGCTGTGGAATCGACTTTTAAAAATGAGAGGGCGTAAAATTCGACAAAAAAATTTGGCGACGAAATCGAGCACATGCCTTCATAAAAGGGCTCTCCTGGCCAAATGGTTTAACTTTGGCAGGTCCCTCGTGCTTTATCATGAAAGTAGACTTCGTGGGGCAGATTCTGGAAGTGATTGCGATCGCAAAGCTCTATTAGTTGCTTTGGAATCGGCTTTTGAAAAAAATTCTGTGAAAATCGCAAAAATTTTGGGTATCGAAATCTGGCAAAAGTCTGCATAAAAGGGCTCTCCTGGCCAAATGGTTTAACTTTGGCAGGTCCCTGCTGTTCTGTTATGAAACTAGAATATCTTTTACACATTCTGGAAGTGATTGCGATCGCAAAGCTCTATTAGTTGCTGTGGAATCGACTTTTAAAAATGAGAGGGCGTAAAATTCGACAAAAAAATTTGGCGACGAAATCGAGCACATGCCTTCATAAAAGGGCTCTCCTGGCCAAATGGTTTAACTTTGGCAGCTCCCTCGTGCTTTATCATGAAAGTAGACTTCGTGGGGCAGATTCTGGAAGTGATTGCGATCGCAAAGCTCTATTAGTTGCTTTGGAATCGGCTTTTGAAAAAAATTCTGTGAAAATCGCAAAAATTTTGGGTATCGAAATCTGGCAAAAGTCTGCATAAAAGGGCTCTCCTGGCCAAATGGTTTAACTTTGGCAGGTCCCTGCTGTTCTGTTATGAAACTAGAATATCTTTTACACATTCTGGAAGTGATTGCGATCGCAAAGCTCTATTAGTTGCTGTGGAATCGACTTTTAAAAATGAGAGGGCGTAAAATTCGACAAAAAAATTTGGCGACGAAATCGAGCACATGCCTTCATAAAAGGGCTCTCCTGGCCAAATGGTTTAACTTTGGCAGGTCCCTCGTGCTTTATCATGAAAGTAGACTTCGTGGGGCAGATTCTGGAAGTGAATGCGATCGCAAAGCTCTATTAGTTGCTTTGGAATCGGCTTTTGAAAAAATTCTGTGAAAATCGCAAAAATTTTGGGTATCGAAATCTGGCAAAAGTCTGCATAAAAGGGCTCTCCTGGCCAAATGGTTTAACTTTGGCAGGTCCCTGCTGTTCTGTTATGAAACTAGAATATCTTTTACACATTCTGGAAGTGATTGCGATCGCAAAGCTCTATTAGTTGCTGTGGAATCGACTTTTAAAAATGAGAGGGCGTAAAATTCGACAAAAAAATTTGGCGACGAAATCGAGCACATGCCTTCATAAAAGGGCTCTCCTGGCCAAATGGTTTAACTTTGGCAGGTCCCTCGTGCTTTATCATGAAAGTAGACTTCGTGGGGCAGATTCTGGAAGTGATTGCGATCGCAAAGCTCTATTAGTTGCTTTGGAATCGGCTTTTGAAAAAAATTCTGTGAAAATCGCAAAAATTTTGGGTATCGAAATCTGGCAAAAGTCTGCATAAAAGGGCTCTCCTGGCCAAATGGTTTAACTTTGGCAGGTCCCTGCTGTTCTGTTATGAAACTAGAATATCTTTTACACATTCTGGAAGTGATTGCGATCGCAAAGCTCTATTAGTTGCTGTGGAATCGACTTTTAAAAATGAGAGGGCGTAAAATTCGACAAAAAAATTTGGCGACGAAATCGAGCACATGCCTTCATAAAAGGGCTCTCCTGGCCAAATGGTTTAACTTTGGCAGGTCCCTCGTGCTTTATCATGAAAGTAGACTTCGTGGGGCAGATTCTGGAAGTGATTGCGATCGCAAAGCTCTATTAGTTGCTTTGGAATCGGCTTTTGAAAAAAATTCTGTGAAAATCGCAAAAATTTTGGGTATCGAAATCTGGCAAAAGTCTGCATAAAAGGGCTCTCCTGGCCAAATGGTTTAACTTTGGCAGGTCCCTGCTGTTCTGTTATGAAACTAGAATATCTTTTACACATTCTGGAAGTGATTGCGATCGCAAAGCTCTATTAGTTGCTGTGGAATCGACTTTTAAAAATGAGAGGGCGTAAAATTCGACAAAAAAATTTGGCGACGAAATCGAGCACATGCCTTCATAAAAGGGCTCTCCTGGCCAAATGGTTTAACTTTGGCAGGTCCCTGCTGTTCTGTTATGAAACTAGAATATCTTTTACACATTCTGGAAGTGATTGCGATCGCAAAGCTCTATTAGTTGCTTTGGAATCGGCTTTTGAAAAAAATTCTGTGAAAATCGCAAAAATTTTGGGTATCGAAATCTGGCAAAAGTCTGCATAAAAGGGCTCTCCTGGCCAAATGGTTTAACTTTGGCAGGTCCCTGCTGTTCTGTTATGAAACTAGAATATCTTTTACACATTCTGGAAGTGATTGCGATCGCAAAGCTCTATTAGTTGCTGTGGAATCGACTTTTAAAAATGAGAGGGCGTAAAATTCGACAAAAAAATTTGGCGACGAAATCGAGCACATGCCTTCATAAAAGGGCTCTCCTGGCCAAATGGTTTAACTTTGGCAGGTCCCTCGTGCTTTATCATGAAAGTAGACTTCGTGGGGCAGATTCTGGAAGTGATTGCGATCGCAAAGCTCTATTAGTTGCTTTGGAATCGGCTTTTGAAAAAAATTCTGTGAAAATCGCAAAAATTTTGGGTATCGAAATCTGGCAAAAGTCTGCATAAAAGGGCTCTCCTGGCCAAATGGTTTAACTTTGGCAGGTCCCTGCTGTTCTGTTATGAAACTAGAATATCTTTTACACATTCTGGAAGTGATTGCGATCGCAAAGCTCTATTAGTTGCTGTGGAATCGACTTTTAAAAATGAGAGGGCGTAAAATTCGACAAAAAAATTTGGCGACGAAATCGAGCACATGCCTTCATAAAAGGGCTCTCCTGGCCAAATGGTTCAACTTTGGCAGGTCCCTCGTGCTTTATCATGAAAGTAGACTTCGTGGGGCAGATTCTGGAAGTGATTGCGATCGCAAAGCTCTATTAGTTGCTTTGGAATCGGCTTTTGAAAAAAATTCTGTGAAAATCGCAAAAATTTTGGGTATCGAAATCTGGCAAAAGTCTGCATAAAAGGGCTCTCCTGGCCAAATGGTTTAACTTTGGCAGGTCCCTGCTGTTCTGTTATGAAACTAGAATATCTTTTACACATTCTGGAAGTGATTGCGATCGCAAAGCTCTATTAGTTGCTGTGGAATCGACTTTTAAAAATGAGAGGGCGTAAAATTCGACAAAAAAATTTGGCGACGAAATCGAGCACATGCCTTCATAAAAGGGCTCTCCTGGCCAAATGGTTTAACTTTGGCAGGTCCCTCGTGCTTTATCATGAAAGTAGACTTCGTGGGGCAGATTCTGGAAGTGATTGCGATCGCAAAGCTCTATTAGTTGCTTTGGAATCGGCTTTTGAAAAAAATTCTGTGAAAATCGCAAAAATTTTGGGTATCGAAATCTGGCAAAAGTCTGCATAAAAGGGCTCTCCTGGCCAAATGGTTTAACTTTGGCAGGTCCCTGCTGTTCTGTTATGAAACTAGAATATCTTTTACACATTCTGGAAGTGATTGCGATCGCAAAGCTCTATTAGTTGCTGTGGAATCGACTTTTAAAAATGAGAGGGCGTAAAATTCGACAAAAAAATTTGGCGACGAAATCGAGCACATGCCTTCATAAAAGGGCTCTCCTGGCCAAATGGTTTAACTTTGGCAGGTCCCTCGTGCTTTATCATGAAAGTAGACTTCGTGGGGCAGATTCTGGAAGTGATTGCGATCGCAAAGCTCTATTAGTTGCTTTGGAATCGGCTTTTGAAAAAAATTCTGTGAAAATCGCAAAAATTTTGGGTATCGAAATCTGGCAAAAGTCTGCATAAAAGGGCTCTCCTGGCCAAATGGTTTAACTTTGGCAGGTCCCTGCTGTTCTGTTATGAAACTAGAATATCTTTTACACATTCTGGAAGTGATTGCGATCGCAAAGCTCTATTAGTTGCTGTGGAATCGACTTTTAAAAATGAGAGGGCGTAAAATTCGACAAAAAAATTTGGCGACGAAATCGAGCACATGCCTTCATAAAAGGGCTCTCCTGGCCAAATGGTTTAACTTTGGCAGGTCCCTCGTGCTTTATCATGAAAGTAGACTTCGTGGGGCAGATTCTGGAAGTGATTGCGATCGCAAAGCTCTATTAGTTGCTTTGGAATCGGCTTTTGAAAAAAATTCTGTGAAAATCGCAAAAATTTTGGGTATCGAAATCTGGCAAAAGTCTGCATAAAAGGGCTCTCCTGGCCAAATGGTTTAACTTTGGCAGGTCCCTGCTGTTCTGTTATGAAACTAGAATATCTTTTACACATTCTGGAAGTGATTGCGATCGCAAAGCTCTATTAGTTGCTGTGGAATCGACATTTAAAAATGAGAGGGCGTAAAATTCGACAAAAAAATTTGGCGACGAAATCGAGCACATGCCTTCATAAAAGGGCTCTCCTGGCCAAATGGTTTAACTTTGGCAGGTCCCTCGTGCTTTATCATGAAAGTAGACTTCGTGGGGCAGATTCTGGAAGTGATTGCGATCGCAAAGCTCTATTAGTTGCTTTGGAATCGGCTTTTGAAAAAAATTCTGTGAAAATCGCAAAAATTTTGGGTATCGAAATCTGGCAAAAGTCTGCATAAAAGGGCTCTCCTGGCCAAATGGTTTAACTTTGGCAGGTCCCTGCTGTTCTGTTATGAAACTAGAATATCTTTTACACATTCTGGAAGTGATTGCGATCGCAAAGCTCTATTAGTTGCTGTGGAATCGACTTTTAAAAATGAGAGGGCGTAAAATTCGACAAAAAAATTTGGCGACGAAATCGAGCACATGCCGTCATAAAAGGGCTCTCCTGGCCAAATGGTTTAACTTTGGCAGGTCCCTCGTGCTTTATCATGAAAGTAGACTTCGTGGGGCAGATTCTGGAAGTGATTGCGATCGCAAAGCTCTATTAGTTGCTTTGGAATCGGCTTTTGAAAAAAATTCTGTGAAAATCGCAAAAATTTTGGGTATCGAAATCTGGCAAAAGTCTGCATAAAAGGGCTCTCCTGGCCAAATGGTTTAACTTTGGCAGGTCCCTGCTGTTCTGTTATGAAACTAGAATATCTTTTACACATTCTGGAAGTGATTGCGATCGCAAAGCTCTATTAGTTGCTGTGGAATCGACTTTTAAAAATGAGAGGGCGTAAAATTCGACAAAAAAATTTGGCGACGAAATCGAGCACATGCCTTCATAAAAGGGCTCTCCTGGCCAAATGGTTTAACTTTGGCAGGTCCCTCGTGCTTTATCATGAAAGTAGACTTCGTGGGGCAGATTCTGGAAGTGATTGCGATCGCAAAGCTCTATTAGTTGCTTTGGAATCGGCTTTTGAAAAAAATTCTGTGAAAATCGCAAAAATTTTGGGTATCGAAATCTGGCAAAAGTCTGCATAAAAGGGCTCTCCTGGCCAAATGGTTTAACTTTGGCAGGTCCCTGCTGTTCTGTTATGAAACTAGAATATCTTTTACACATTCTGGAAGTGATTGCGATCGCAAAGCTCTATTAGTTGCTGTGGAATCGACTTTTAAAAATGAGAGGGCGTAAAATTCGACAAAAAAATTTGGCGACGAAATCGAGCACATGCCTTCATAAAAGGGCTCTCCTGGCCAAATGGTTTAACTTTGGCAGGTCCCTCGTGCTTTATCATGAAAGTAGACTTCGTGGGGCAGATTCTGGAAGTGATTGCGATCGCAAAGCTCTATTAGTTGCTTTGGAATCGGCTTTTGAAAAAAATTCTGTGAAAATCGCAAAAATTTTGGGTATCGAAATCTGGCAAAAGTCTGCATAAAAGGGCTCTCCTGGCCAAATGGTTTAACTTTGGCAGGTCCCTGCTGTTCTGTTATGAAACTAGAATATCTTTTACACATTCTGGAAGTGATTGCGATCGCAAAGCTCTATTAGTTGCTGTGGAATCGACTTTTAAAAATGAGAGGGCGTAAAATTCGACAAAAAAATTTGGCGACGAAATCGAGCACATGCCTTCATAAAAGGGCTCTCCTGGCCAAATGGTTTAACTTTGGCAGCTCCCTCGTGCTTTATCATGAAAGTAGACTTCGTGGGGCAGATTCTGGAAGTGATTGCGATCGCAAAGCTCTATTAGTTGCTTTGGAATCGGCTTTTGAAAAAAATTCTGTGAAAATCGCAAAAATTTTGGGTATCGAAATCTGGCAAAAGTCTGCATAAAAGGGCTCTCCTGGCCAAATGGTTTAACTTTGGCAGGTCCCTGCTGTTCTGTTATGAAACTAGAATATCTTTTACACATTCTGGAAGTGATTGCGATCGCAAAGCTCTATTAGTTGCTGTGGAATCGACTTTTAAAAATGAGAGGGCGTAAAATTCGACAAAAAAACTTGGCGACGAAATCGAGCACATGCCTTCATAAAAGGGCTCTCCTGGCCAAATGGTTTAACTTTGGCAGGTCCCTCGTGCTTTATCATGAAAGTAGACTTCGTGGGGCAGATTCTGGAAGTGATTGCGATCGCAAAGCTCTATTAGTTGCTTTGGAATCGGCTTTTGAAAAAAATTCTGTGAAAATCGCAAAAATTTTGGGTATCGAAATCTGGCAAAAGTCTGCATAAAAGGGCTCTCCTGGCCAAATGGTTTAACTTTGGCAGGTCCCTGCTGTTCTGTTATGAAACTAGAATATCTTTTACACATTCTGGAAGTGTTTGCGATCGCAAAGCTCTATTAGTTGCTGTGGAATCGACTTTTAAAAATGAGAGGGCGTAAAATTCGACAAAAAAATTTGGCGACGAAATCGAGCACATGCCTTCATAAAAGGGCTCTCCTGGCCAAATGGTTTAACTTTGGCAGGTCCCTCGTGCTTTATCATGAAAGTAGACTTCGTGGGGCAGATTCTGGAAGTGATTGCGATCGCAAAGCTCTATTAGTTGCTTTGGAATCGGCTTTTGAAAAAAATTCTGTGAAAATCGCAAAAATTTTGGGTATCGAAATCTGGCAAAAGTCTGCATAAAAGGGCTCTCCTGGCCAAATGGTTTAACTTTGGCAGGTCCCTGCTGTTCTGTTATGAAACTAGAATATCTTTTACACATTCTGGAAGTGATTGCGATCGCAAAGCTCTATTAGTTGCTGTGGAATCGACTTTTAAAAATGAGAGGGCGTAAAATTCGACAAAAAAATTTGGCGACGAAATCGAGCACATGCCTTCATAAAAGGGCTCTCCTGGCCAAATGGTTCAACTTTGGCAGGTCCCTCGTGCTTTATCATGAAAGTAGACTTCGTGGGGCAGATTCTGGAAGTGATTGCGATCGCAAAGCTCTATTAGTTGCTTTGGAATCGGCTTTTGAAAAAAATTCTGTGAAAATCGCAAAAATTTTGGGTATCGAAATCTGGCAAAAGTCTGCATAAAAGGGCTCTCCTGGCCAAATGGTTTAACTTTGGCAGGTCCCTGCTGTTCTGTTATGAAACTAGAATATCTTTTACACATTCTGGAAGTGATTGCGATCGCAAAGCTCTATTAGTTGCTGTGGAATCGACTTTTAAAAATGAGAGGGCGTAAAATTCGACAAAAAAATTTGGCGACGAAATCGAGCACATGCCTTCATAAAAGGGCTCTCCTGGCCAAATGGTTTAACTTTGGCAGGTCCCTCGTGCTTTATCATGAAAGTAGACTTCGTGGGGCAGATTCTGGAAGTGATTGCGATCGCAAAGCTCTATTAGTTGCTTTGGAATCGGCTTTTGAAAAAAATTCTGTGAAAATCGCAAAAATTTTGGGTATCGAAATCTGGCAAAAGTCTGCATAAAAGGGCTCTCCTGGCCAAATGGTTTAACTTTGGCAGGTCCCTGCTGTTCTGTTATGAAACTAGAATATCTTTTACACATTCTGGAAGTGATTGCGATCGCAAAGCTCTATTAGTTGCTGTGGAATCGACTTTTAAAAATGAGAGGGCGTAAAATTCGACAAAAAAATTTGGCGACGAAATCGAGCACATGCCTTCATAAAAGGGCTCTCCTGGCCAAATGGTTTAACTTTGGCAGGTCCCTCGTGCTTTATCATGAAAGTAGACTTCGTGGGGCAGATTCTGGAAGTGATTGCGATC
Source organism: Salticus scenicus (assembly GCA_963930645.1). NCBI lineage: Eukaryota > Metazoa > Arthropoda > Arachnida > Araneae > Salticidae > Salticus > Salticus scenicus. The sequence continues at coordinate 370,881,422 of OZ005651.1, forward strand.
GCAAAGCTCTATTAGTTGCTTTGGAATCGGCTTTTGAAAAAAATTCTGTGAAAATCGCAAAAATTTTGGGTATCGAAATCTGGCAAAAGTCTGCATAAAAGGGCTCTCCTGGCCAAATGGTTTAACTTTGGCAGGTCCCTGCTGTTCTGTTATGAAACTAGAATATCTTTTACACATTCTGGAAGTGATTGCGATCGCAAAGCTCTATTAGTTGCTGTGGAATCGACTTTTAAAAATGAGAGGGCGTAAAATTCGACAAAAAAATTTGGCGACGAAATCGAGCACATGCCTTCATAAAAGGGCTCTCCTGGCCAAATGGTTTAACTTTGGCAGGTCCCTCGTGCTTTATCATGAAAGTAGACTTCGTGGGGCAGATTCTGGAAGTGATTGCGATCGCAAAGCTCTATTAGTTGCTTTGGAATCGGCTTTTGAAAAAAATTCTGTGAAAATCGCAAAAATTTTGGGTATCGAAATCTGGCAAAAGTCTGCATAAAAGGGCTCTCCTGGCCAAATGGTTTAACTTTGGCAGGTCCCTGCTGTTCTGTTATGAAACTAGAATATCTTTTACACATTCTGGAAGTGATTGCGATCGCAAAGCTCTATTAGTTGCTGTGGAATCGACTTTTAAAAATGAGAGGGCGTAAAATTCGACAAAAAAATTTGGCGACGAAATCGAGCACATGCCTTCATAAAAGGGCTCTCCTGGCCAAATGGTTTAACTTTGGCAGGTCCCTCGTGCTTTATCATGAAAGTAGACTTCGTGGGGCAGATTCTGGAAGTGATTGCGATCGCAAAGCTCTATTAGTTGCTTTGGAATCGGCTTTTGAAAAAAATTCTGTGAAAATCGCAAAAATTTTGGGTATCGAAATCTGGCAAAAGTCTGCATAAAAGGGCTCTCCTGGCCAAATGGTTTAACTTTGGCAGGTCCCTGCTGTTCTGTTATGAAACTAGAATATCTTTTACACATTCTGGAAGTGATTGCGATCGCAAAGCTCTATTAGTTGCTGTGGAATCGACTTTTAAAAATGAGAGGGCGTAAAATTCGACAAAAAAATTTGGCGACGAAATCGAGCACATGCCTTCATAAAAGGGCTCTCCTGGCCAAATGGTTTAACTTTGGCAGGTCCCTCGTGCTTTATCATGAAAGTAGACTTCGTGGGGCAGATTCTGGAAGTGATTGCGATCGCAAAGCTCTATTAGTTGCTTTGGAATCGGCTTTTGAAAAAAATTCTGTGAAAATCGCAAAAATTTTGGGTATCGAAATCTGGCAAAAGTCTGCATAAAAGGGCTCTCCTGGCCAAATGGTTTAACTTTGGCAGGTCCCTGCTGTTCTGTTATGAAACTAGAATATCTTTTACACATTCTGGAAGTGATTGCGATCGCAAAGCTCTATTAGTTGCTGTGGAATCGACTTTTAAAAATGAGAGGGCGTAAAATTCGACAAAAAAATTTGGCGACGAAATCGAGCACATGCCTTCATAAAAGGGCTCTCCTGGCCAAATGGTTTAACTTTGGCAGGTCCCTCGTGCTTTATCATGAAAGTAGACTTCGTGGGGCAGATTCTGGAAGTGATTGCGATCGCAAAGCTCTATTAGTTGCTTTGGAATCGGCTTTTGAAAAAAATTCTGTGAAAATCGCAAAAATTTTGGGTATCGAAATCTGGCAAAAGTCTGCATAAAAGGGCTCTCCTGGCCAAATGGTTTAACTTTGGCAGGTCCCTGCTGTTCTGTTATGAAACTAGAATATCTTTTACACATTCTGGAAGTGATTGCGATCGCAAAGCTCTATTAGTTGCTGTGGAATCGACTTTTAAAAATGAGAGGGCGTAAAATTCGACAAAAAAATTTGGCGACGAAATCGAGCACATGCCTTCATAAAAGGGCTCTCCTGGCCAAATGGTTTAACTTTGGCAGGTCCCTCGTGCTTTATCATGAAAGTAGACTTCGTGGGGCAGATTCTGGAAGTGATTGCGATCGCAAAGCTCTATTAGTTGCTTTGGAATCGGCTTTTGAAAAAAATTCTGTGAAAATCGCAAAAATTTTGGGTATCGAAATCTGGCAAAAGTCTGCATAAAAGGGCTCTCCTGGCCAAATGGTTTAACTTTGGCAGGTCCCTGCTGTTCTGTTATGAAACTAGAATATCTTTTACACATTCTGGAAGTGATTGCGATCGCAAAGCTCTATTAGTTGCTGTGGAATCGACTTTTAAAAATGAGAGGGCGTAAAATTCGACAAAAAAATTTGGCGACGAAATCGAGCACATGCCTTTCATAAAAGGGCTCTCCTGGCCAAATGGTTTAACTTTGGCAGGTCCCTCGTGCTTTATCATGAAAGTAGACTTCGTGGGGCAGATTCTGGAAGTGATTGCGATCGCAAAGCTCTATTAGTTGCTTTGGAATCGGCTTTTGAAAAAAATTCTGTGAAAATCGCAAAAATTTTGGGTATCGAAATCTGGCAAAAGTCTGCATAAAAGGGCTCTCCTGGCCAAATGGTTTAACTTTGGCAGGTCCCTGCTGTTCTGTTATGAAACTAGAATATCTTTTACACATTCTGGAAGTGATTGCGATCGCAAAGCTCTATTAGTTGCTGTGGAATCGACTTTTAAAAATGAGAGGGCGTAAAATTCGACAAAAAAATTTGGCGACGAAATCGAGCACATGCCTTCATAAAAGGGCTCTCCTGGCCAAATGGTTTAACTTTGGCAGGTCCCTCGTGCTTTATCATGAAAGTAGACTTCGTGGGGCAGATTCTGGAAGTGATTGCGATCGCAAAGCTCTATTAGTTGCTTTGGAATCGGCTTTTGAAAAAAATTCTGTGAAAATCGCAAAAATTTTGGGTATCGAAATCTGGCAAAAGTCTGCATAAAAGGGCTCTCCTGGCCAAATGGTTTAACTTTGGCAGGTCCCTGCTGTTCTGTTATGAAACTAGAATATCTTTTACACATTCTGGAAGTGATTGCGATCGCAAAGCTCTATTAGTTGCTGTGGAATCGACTTTTAAAAATGAGAGGGCGTAAAATTCGACAAAAAAATTTGGCGACGAAATCGAGCACATGCCTTCATAAAAGGGCTCTCCTGGCCAAATGGTTTAACTTTGGCAGGTCCCTCGTGCTTTATCATGAAAGTAGACTTCGTGGGGCAGATTCTGGAAGTGATTGCGATCGCAAAGCTCTATTAGTTGCTTTGGAATCGGCTTTTGAAAAAAATTCTGTGAAAATCGCAAAAATTTTGGGTATCGAAATCTGGCAAAAGTCTGCATAAAAGGGCTCTCCTGGCCAAATAGTTTAACTTTGGCAGGTCCCTGCTGTTCTGTTATGAAACTAGAATATCTTTTACACATTCTGGAAGTGATTGCGATCGCAAAGCTCTATTAGTTGCTGTGGAATCGACTTTTAAAAATGAGAGGGCGTAAAATTCGACAAAAAAATTTGGCGACGAAATCGAGCACATGCCTTCATAAAAGGGCTCTCCTGGCCAAATGGTTTAACTTTGGCAGGTCCCTCGTGCTTTATCATGAAAGTAGACTTCGTGGGGCAGATTCTGGAAGTGATTGCGATCGCAAAGCTCTATTAGTTGCTTTGGAATCGGCTTTTGAAAAAAATTCTGTGAAAATCGCAAAAATTTTGGGTATCGAAATCTGGCAAAAGTCTGCATAAAAGGGCTCTCCTGGCCAAATGGTTTAACTTTGGCAGGTCCCTGCTGTTCTGTTATGAAACTAGAATATCTTTTACACATTCTGGAAGTGATTGCGATCGCAAAGCTCTATTAGTTGCTGTGGAATCGACTTTTAAAAATGAGAGGGCGTAAAATTCGACAAAAAAATTTGGCGACGAAATCGAGCACATGCCTTCATAAAAGGGCTCTCCTGGCCAAATGGTTTAACTTTGGCAGGTCCCTCGTGCTTTATCATGAAAGTAGACTTCGTGGGGCAGATTCTGGAAGTGATTGCGATCGCAAAGCTCTATTAGTTGCTTTGGAATCGGCTTTTGAAAAAAATTCTGTGAAAATCGCAAAAATTTTGGGTATCGAAATCTGGCAAAAGTCTGCATAAAAGGGCTCTCCTGGCCAAATGGTTTAACTTTGGCAGGTCCCTGCTGTTCTGTTATGAAACTAGAATATCTTTTACACATTCTGGAAGTGATTGCGATCGCAAAGCTCTATTAGTTGCTGTGGAATCGACTTTTAAAAATGAGAGGGCGTAAAATTCGACAAAAAAATTTGGCGACGAAATCGAGCACATGCCTTCATAAAAGGGCTCTCCTGGCCAAATGGTTTAACTTTGGCAGGTCCCTCGTGCTTTATCATGAAAGTAGACTTCGTGGGGCAGATTCTGGAAGTGATTGCGATCGCAAAGCTCTATTAGTTGCTTTGGAATCGGCTTTTGAAAAAAATTCTGTGAAAATCGCAAAAATTTTGGGTATCGAAATCTGGCAAAAGTCTGCATAAAAGGGCTCTCCTGGCCAAATGGTTTAACTTTGGCAGGTCCCTGCTGTTCTGTTATGAAACTAGAATATCTTTTACACATTCTGGAAGTGATTGCGATCGCAAAGCTCTATTAGTTGCTGTGGAATCGACTTTTAAAAATGAGAGGGCGTAAAATTCGACAAAAAAATTTGGCGACGAAATCGAGCACATGCCTTCATAAAAGGGCTCTCCTGGCCAAATGGTTTAACTTTGGCAGGTCCCTCGTGCTTTATCATGAAAGTAGACTTCGTGGGGCAGATTCTGGAAGTGATTGCGATCGCAAAGCTCTATTAGTTGCTTTGGAATCGGCTTTTGAAAAAAATTCTGTGAAAATCGCAAAAATTTTGGGTATCGAAATCTGGCAAAAGTCTGCATAAAAGGGCTCTCCTGGCCAAATGGTTTAACTTTGGCAGGTCCCTACTGTTCTGTTATGAAACTAGAATATCTTTTACACATTCTGGAAGTGATTGCGATCGCAAAGCTCTATTAGTTGCTGTGGAATCGACTTTTAAAAATGAGAGGGCGTAAAATTCGACAAAAAAATTTGGCGACGAAATCGAGCACATGCCTTCATAAAAGGGCTCTCCTGGAAAAATGGTTTAACTTTGGCAGGTCCCTCGTGCTTTATCATGAAAGTAGACTTCGTGGGGCAGATTCTGGAAGTGATTGCGATCGTAAAGCTCTATTAGTTGCTTTGGAATCGGCTTTTGAAAAAAATTCTGTGAAAATCGCAAAAATTTTGGGTATCGAAATCTGGCAAAAGTCTGCATAAAAGGGCTCTCCTGGCCAAATGGTTTAACTTTGGCAGGTCCCTGCTGTTCTGTTATGAAACTAGAATATCTTTTACACATTCTGGAAGTGATTGCGATCGCAAAGCTCTATTAGTTGCTGTGGAATCGACTTTTAAAAATGAGAGGGCGTAAAATTCGACAAAAAAATTTGGCGACGAAATCGAGCACATGCCTTCATAAAAGGGCTCTCCTGGCCAAATGGTTTAACTTTGGCAGGTCCCTCGTGCTTTATCATGAAAGTAGACTTCGTGGGGCAGATTCTGGAAGTGATTGCGATCGCAAAGCTCTATTAGTTGCTTTGGAATCGGCTTTTGAAAAAAATTCTGTGAAAATCGCAAAAATTTTGGGTATCGAAATCTGGCAAAAGTCTGCATAAAAGGGCTCTCCTGGCCAAATGGTTTAACTTTGGCAGGTCCCTGCTGTTCTGTTATGAAACTAGAATATCTTTTACACATTCTGGAAGTGATTGCGATCGCAAAGCTCTATTAGTTGCTGTGGAATCGACTTTTAAAAATGAGAGGGCGTAAAATTCGACAAAAAAATTTGGCGACGAAATCGAGCACATGCCTTCATAAAAGGGCTCTCCTGGCCAAATGGTTTAACTTTGGCAGGTCCCTCGTGCTTTATCATGAAAGTAGACTTCGTGGGGCAGATTCTGGAAGTGATTGCGATCGCAAAGCTCTAGTAGTTGCTTTGGAATCGGCTTTTGAAAAAAATTCTGTGAAAATCGCAAAAATTTTGGGTATCGAAATCTGGCAAAAGTCTGCATAAAAGGGCTCTCCTGGCCAAATGGTTTAACTTTGGCAGGTCCCTGCTGTTCTGTTATGAAACTAGAATATCTTTTACACATTCTGGAAGTGATTGCGATCGCAAAGCTCTATTAGTTGCTGTGGAATCGACTTTTAAAAATGAGAGGGCGTAAAATTCGACAAAAAAATTTGGCGACGAAATCGAGCACATGCCTTCATAAAAGGGCTCTCCTGGCCAAATGGTTTAACTTTGGCAGGTCCCTCGTGCTTTATCATGAAAGTAGACTTCGTGGGGCAGATTCTGGAAGTGATTGCGATCGTAAAGCTCTATTAGTTGCTTTGGAATCGGCTTTTGAAAAAAATTCTGTGAAAATCGCAAAAATTTTGGGTATCGAAATCTGGCAAAAGTCTGCATAAAAGGGCTCTCCTGGCCAAATGGTTTAACTTTGGCAGGTCCCTGCTGTTCTGTTATGAAACTAGAATATCTTTTACACATTCTGGAAGTGATTGCGATCGCAAAGCTCTATTAGTTGCTGTGGAATCGACTTTTAAAAATGAGAGGGCGTAAAATTCGACAAAAAAATTTGGCGACGAAATCGAGCACATGCCTTCATAAAAGGGCTCTCCTGGCCAAATGGTTTAACTTTGGCAGGTCCCTCGTGCTTTATCATGAAAGTAGACTTCGTGGGGCAGATTCTGGAAGTGATTGCGATCGCAAAGCTCTATTAGTTGCTTTGGAATCGGCTTTTGAAAAAAATTCTGTGAAAATCGCAAAAATTTTGGGTATCGAAATCTGGCAAAAGTCTGCATAAAAGGGCTCTCCTGGCCAAATGGTTTAACTTTGGCAGGTCCCTGCTGTTCTGTTATGAAACTAGAATATCTTTTACACATTCTGGAAGTGATTGCGATCGCAAAGCTCTATTAGTTGCTGTGGAATCGACTTTTAAAAATGAGAGGGCGTAAAATTCGACAAAAAAATTTGGCGACGAAATCGAGCACATGCCTTCATAAAAGGGCTCTCCTGGCCAAATGGTTTAACTTTGGCAGGTCCCTCGTGCTTTATCATGAAAGTAGACTTCGTGGGGCAGATTCTGGAAGTGATTGCGATCGCAAAGCTCTAGTAGTTGCTTTGGAATCGGCTTTTGAAAAAAATTCTGTGAAAATCGCAAAAATTTTGGGTATCGAAATCTGGCAAAAGTCTGCATAAAAGGGCTCTCCTGGCCAAATGGTTTAACTTTGGCAGGTCCCTGCTGTTCTGTTATGAAACTAGAATATCTTTTACACATTCTGGAAGTGATTGCGATCGCAAAGCTCTATTAGTTGCTGTGGAATCGACTTTTAAAAATGAGAGGGCGTAAAATTCGACAAAAAAATTTGGCGACGAAATCGAGCACATGCCTTCATAAAAGGGCTCTCCTGGCCAAATGGTTTAACTTTGGCAGGTCCCTCGTGCTTTATCATGAAAGTAGACTTCGTGGGGCAGATTCTGGAAGTGATTGCGATCGCAAAGCTCTATTAGTTGCTTTGGAATCGGCTTTTGAAAAAAATTCTGTGAAAATCGCAAAAATTTTGGGTATCGAAATCTGGCAAAAGTCTGCATAAAAGGGCTCTCCTGGCCAAATGGTTTAACTTTGGCAGGTCCCTGCTGTTCTGTTATGAAACTAGAATATCTTTTACACATTCTGGAAGTGATTGCGATCGCAAAGCTCTATTAGTTGCTGTGGAATCGACTTTTAAAAATGAGAGGGCGTAAAATTCGACAAAAAAATTTGGCGACGAAATCGAGCACATGCCTTCATAAAAGGGCTCTCCTGGCCAAATGGTTTAACTTTGGCAGGTCCCTCGTGCTTTATCATGAAAGTAGACTTCGTGGGGCAGATTCTGGAAGTGATTGCGATCGCAAAGCTCTATTAGTTGCTTTGGAATCGGCTTTTGAAAAAAATTCTGTGAAAATCGCAAAAATTTTGGGTATCGAAATCTGGCAAAAGTCTGCATAAAAGGGCTCTCCTGGCCAAATGGTTTAACTTTGGCAGGTCCCTGCTGTTCTGTTATGAAACTAGAATATCTTTTACACATTCTGGAAGTGATTGCGATCGCAAAGCTCTATTAGTTGCTGTGGAATCGACTTTTAAAAATGAGAGGGCGTAAAATTCGACAAAAAAATTTGGCGACGAAATCGAGCACATGCCTTCATAAAAGGGCTCTCCTGGCCAAATGGTTTAACTTTGGCAGGTCCCTCGTGCTTTATCATGAAAGTAGACTTCGTGGGGCAGATTCTGGAAGTGATTGCGATCGCAAAGCTCTAGTAGTTGCTTTGGAATCGGCTTTTGAAAAAAATTCTGTGAAAATCGCAAAAATTTTGGGTATCGAAATCTGGCAAAAGTCTGCATAAAAGGGCTCTCCTGGCCAAATGGTTTAACTTTGGCAGGTCCCTGCTGTTCTGTTATGAAACTAGAATATCTTTTACACATTCTGGAAGTGATTGCGATCGCAAAGCTCTATTAGTTGCTGTGGAATCGACTTTTAAAAATGAGAGGGCGTAAAATTCGACAAAAAAATTTGGCGACGAAATCGAGCACATGCCTTCATAAAAGGGCTCTCCTGGCCAAATGGTTTAACTTTGGCAGGTCCCTCGTGCTTTATCATGAAAGTAGACTTCGTGGGGCAGATTCTGGAAGTGATTGCGATCGTAAAGCTCTATTAGTTGCTTTGGAATCGGCTTTTGAAAAAAATTCTGTGAAAATCGCAAAAATTTTGGGTATCGAAATCTGGCAAAAGTCTGCATAAAAGGGCTCTCCTGGCCAAATGGTTTAACTTTGGCAGGTCCCTGCTGTTCTGTTATGAAACTAGAATATCTTTTACACATTCTGGAAGTGATTGCGATCGCAAAGCTCTATTAGTTGCTGTGGAATCGACTTTTAAAAATGAGAGGGCGTAAAATTCGACAAAAAAATTTGGCGACGAAATCGAGCACATGCCTTCATAAAAGGGCTCTCCTGGCCAAATGGTTTAACTTTGGCAGGTCCCTCGTGCTTTATCATGAAAGTAGACTTCGTGGGGCAGATTCTGGAAGTGATTGCGATCGCAAAGCTCTATTAGTTGCTTTGGAATCGGCTTTTGAAAAAAATTCTGTGAAAATCGCAAAAATTTTGGGTATCGAAATCTGGCAAAAGTCTGCATAAAAGGGCTCTCCTGGCCAAATGGTTTAACTTTGGCAGGTCCCTGCTGTTCTGTTATGAAACTAGAATATCTTTTACACATTCTGGAAGTGATTGCGATCGCAAAGCTCTATTAGTTGCTGTGGAATCGACTTTTAAAAATGAGAGGGCGTAAAATTCGACAAAAAAATTTGGCGACGAAATCGAGCACATGCCTTCATAAAAGGGCTCTCCTGGCCAAATGGTTTAACTTTGGCAGGTCCCTCGTGCTTTATCATGAAAGTAGACTTCGTGGGGCAGATTCTGGAAGTGATTGCGATCGCAAAGCTCTAGTAGTTGCTTTGGAATCGGCTTTTGAAAAAAATTCTGTGAAAATCGCAAAAATTTTGGGTATCGAAATCTGGCAAAAGTCTGCATAAAAGGGCTCTCCTGGCCAAATGGTTTAACTTTGGCAGGTCCCTGCTGTTCTGTTATGAAACTAGAATATCTTTTACACATTCTGGAAGTGATTGCGATCGCAAAGCTCTATTAGTTGCTGTGGAATCGACTTTTAAAAATGAGAGGGCGTAAAATTCGACAAAAAAATTTGGCGACGAAATCGAGCACATGCCTTCATAAAAGGGCTCTCCTGGCCAAATGGTTTAACTTTGGCAGGTCCCTCGTGCTTTATCATGAAAGTAGACTTCGTGGGGCAGATTCTGGAAGTGATTGCGATCGCAAAGCTCTATTAGTTGCTTTGGAATCGGCTTTTGAAAAAAATTCTGTGAAAATCGCAAAAATTTTGGGTATCGAAATCTGGCAAAAGTCTGCATAAAAGGGCTCTCCTGGCCAAATGGTTTAACTTTGGCAGGTCCCTGCTGTTCTGTTATGAAACTAGAATATCTTTTACACATTCTGGAAGTGATTGCGATCGCAAAGCTCTATTAGTTGCTGTGGAATCGACTTTTAAAAATGAGAGGGCGTAAAATTCGACAAAAAAATTTGGCGACGAAATCGAGCACATGCCTTCATAAAAGGGCTCTCCTGGCCAAATGGTTTAACTTTGGCAGGTCCCTCGTGCTTTATCATGAAAGTAGACTTCGTGGGGCAGATTCTGGAAGTGATTGCGATCGCAAAGCTCTATTAGTTGCTTTGGAATCGGCTTTTGAAAAAAATTCTGTGAAAATCGCAAAAATTTTGGGTATCGAAATCTGGCAAAAGTCTGCATAAAAGGGCTCTCCTGGCCAAATGGTTTAACTTTGGCAGGTCCCTGCTGTTCTGTTATGAAACTAGAATATCTTTTACACATTCTGGAAGTGATTGCGATCGCAAAGCTCTATTAGTTGCTGTGGAATCGACTTTTAAAAATGAGAGGGCGTAAAATTCGACAAAAAAATTTGGCGACGAAATCGAGCACATGCCTTCATAAAAGGGCTCTCCTGGCCAAATGGTTTAACTTTGGCAGGTCCCTCGTGCTTTATCATGAAAGTAGACATCGTGGGGCAGATTCTGGAAGTGATTGCGATCGCAAAGCTCTATTAGTTGCTTTGGAATCGGCTTTTGAAAAAAATTCTGTGAAAATCGCAAAAATTTTGGGTATCGAAATCTGGCAAAAGTCTGCATAAAAGGGCTCTCCTGGCCAAATGGTTTAACTTTGGCAGGTCCCTGCTGTTCTGTTATGAAACTAGAATATCTTTTACACATTCTGGAAGTGATTGCGATCGCAAAGCTCTATTAGTTGCTGTGGAATCGACTTTTAAAAATGAGAGGGCGTAAAATTCGACAAAAAAATTTGGCGACGAAATCGAGCACATGCCTTCATAAAAGGGCTCTCCTGGCCAAATGGTTTAACTTTGGCAGGTCCCTCGTGCTTTATTATGAAAGTAGACTTCGTGGGGCAGATTCTGGAAGTGATTGCGATCGCAAAGCTCTATTAGTTGCTTTGGAATCGGCTTTTGAAAAAAATTCTGTGAAAATCGCAAAAATTTTGGGTATCGAAATCTGGCAAAAGTCTGCATAAAAGGGCTCTCCTGGCCAAATGGTTTAACTTTGGCAGGTCCCTGCTGTTCTGTTATGAAACTAGAATATCTTTTACACATTCTGGAAGTGATTGCGATCGCAAAGCTCTATTAGTTGCTGTGGAATCGACTTTTAAAAATGAGAGGGCGTAAAATTCGACAAAAAAATTTGGCGACGAAATCGAGCACATGCCTTCATAAAAGGGCTCTCCTGGCCAAATGGTTTAACTTTGGCAGGTCCCTCGTGCCTTATCATGAAAGTAGACTTCGTGGGGCAGATTCTGGAAGTGATTGCGATCGCAAAGCTCTATTAGTTGCTTTGGAATCGGCTTTTGAAAAAAATTCTGTGAAAATCGCAAAAATTTTGGGTATCGAAATCTGGCAAAAGTCTGCATAAAAGGGCTCTCCTGGCCAAATGGTTTAACTTTGGCAGGTCCCTGCTGTTCTGTTATGAAACTAGAATATCTTTTACACATTCTGGAAGTGATTGCGATCGCAAAGCTCTATTAGTTGCTGTGGAATCGACTTTTAAAAATGAGAGGGCGTAAAATTCGACAAAAAAATTTGGCGACGAAATCGAGCACATGCCTTCATAAAAGGGCTCTCCTGGCCAAATGGTTTAACTTTGGCAGGTCCCTCGTGCTTTATCATGAAAGTAGACTTCGTGGGGCAGATTCTGGAAGTGATTGCGATCGCAAAGCTCTATTAGTTGCTTTGGAATCGGCTTTTGAAAAAAATTCTGTGAAAATCGCAAAAATTTTGGGTATCGAAATCTGGCAAAAGTCTGCATAAAAGGGCTCTCCTGGCCAAATGGTTTAACTTTGGCAGGTCCCTGCTGTTCTGTTATGAAACTTGAATATCTTTTACACATTCTGGAAGTGATTGCGATCGCAAAGCTCTATTAGTTGCTGTGGAATCGACTTTTAAAAATGAGAGGGCGTAAAATTCGACAAAAAAATTTGGCGACGAAATCGAGCACATGCCTTCATAAAAGGGCTCTCCTGGCCAAATGGTTTAACTTTGGCAGGTCCCTCGTGCTTTATCATGAAAGTAGACTTCGTTGGGCAGATTCTGGAAGTGATTGCGATCGCAAAGCTCTATTAGTTGCTTTGGAATCGGCTTTTGAAAAAAATTCTGTGAAAATCGCAAAAATTTTGGGTATCGAAATCTGGCAAAAGTCTGCATAAAAGGGCTCTCCTGGCCAAATGGTTTAACTTTGGCAGGTCCCTGCTGTTCTGTTATGAAACTAGAATATCTTTTACACATTCTGGAAGTGATTGCGATTGCAAAGCTCTATTAGTTGCTGTGGAATCGACTTTTAAAAATGAGAGGGCGTAAAATTCGACAAAAAATTTGGCGACGAAATCGAGCACATGCCTTCATAAAAGGGCTCTCCTGGCCAAATGGTTTAACTTTGGCAGGTCCCTCGTGCTTTATCATGAAAGTAGACTTCGTGGGGCCGATTCTGGAAGTGATTGCGATCGCAAAGCTCTATTAGTTGCTTTGGAATCGGCTTTTGAAAAAAATTCTGTGAAAATCGCAAAAATTTTGGGTATCGAAATCTGGCAAAAGTCTGCATAAAAGGGCTCTCCTGGCCAAATGGTTTAACTTTGGCAGGTCCCTGCTGTTCTGTTATGAAACTAGAATATCTTTTACACATTCTGGAAGTGATTGCGATCGCAAAGCTCTATTAGTTGCTGTGGAATCGACTTTTAAAAATGAGAGGGCGTAAAATTCGACAAAAAAATTTGGCGACGAAATCGAGCACATGCCTTCATAAAAGGGCTCTCCTGGCCAAATGGTTTAACTTTGGCAGGTCCCTCGTGCTTTATCATGAAAGTAGACTTCGTGGGGCAGATTCTGGAAGTGATTGCGATCGCAAAGCTCTATTAGTTGCTTTGGAATCGGCTTTTGAAAAAAATTCTGTGAAAATCGCAAAAATTTTGGGTATCGAAATCTGGCAAAAGTCTGCATAAAAGGGCTCTCCTGGCCAAATGGTTTAACTTTGGCAGGTCCCTGCTGTTCTGTTATGAAACTAGAATATCTTTTACACATTCTGGAAGTGATTGCGATCGCAAAGCTCTATTAGTTGCTGTGGAATCGACTTTTAAAAATGAGAGGGCGTAAAATTCGACAAAAAAATTTGGCGACGAAATCGAGCACATGCCTTCATAAAAGGGCTCTCCTGGCCAAATGGTTTAACTTTGGCAGGTCCCTCGTGCTTTATCATGAAAGTAGACTTCGTGGGGCAGATTCTGGAAGTGATTGCGATCGCAAAGCTCTATTAGTTGCTTTGGAATCGGCTTTTGAAAAAAATTCTGTGAAAATCGCAAAAATTTTGGGTATCGAAATCTGGCAAAAGTCTGCATAAAAGGGCTCTCCTGGCCAAATGGTTTAACTTTGGCAGGTCCCTGCTGTTCTGTTATGAAACTAGAATATCTTTTACACATTCTGGAAGTGATTGCGATCGCAAAGCTCTATTAGTTGCTGTGGAATCGACTTTTAAAAATGAGAGGGCGTAAAATTCGACAAAAAAATTTGGCGACGAAATCGAGCACATGCCTTCATAAAAGGGCTCTCCTGGCCAAATGGTTTATCTTTGGCAGGTCCCTCGTGCTTTATCATGAAAGTAGACTTCGTGGGGCAGATTCTGGAAGTGATTGCGATCGCAAAGCTCTATTAGTTGCTTTGGAATCGGCTTTTGAAAAAAATTCTGTGAAAATCGCAAAAATTTTGGGTATCGAAATCTGGCAAAAGTCTGCATAAAAGGGCTCTCCTGGCCAAATGGTTTAACTTTGGCAGGTCCCTGCTGTTCTGTTATGAAACTAGAATATCTTTTACACATTCTGGAAGTGATTGCGATTGCAAAGCTCTATTAGTTGCTGTGGAATCGACTTTTAAAAATGAGAGGGCGTAAAATTCGACAAAAAAATTTGGCGACGAAATCGAGCACATGCCTTCATAAAAGGGCTCTCCTGGCCAAATGGTTAACTTTGGCAGGTCCCTCGTGCTTTATCATGAAAGTAGACTTCGTGGGGCAGATTCTGGAAGTGATTGCGATCGCAAAGCTCTATTAGTTGCTTTGGAATCGGCTTTTGAAAAAAATTCTGTGAAAATCGCAAAAATTTTGGGTATCGAAATCTGGCAAAAGTCTGCATAAAAGGGCTCTCCTGGCCAAATGGTTTAACTTTGGCAGGTCCCTGCTGTTCTGTTATGAAACTAGAATATCTTTTACACATTCTGGAAGTGATTGCGATCGCAAAGCTCTATTAGTTGCTGTGGAATCGACTTTTAAAAATGAGAGGGCGTAAAATTCGACAAAAAAATTTGGCGACGAAATCGAGCACATGCCTTCATAAAAGGGCTCTCCTGGCCAAATGGTTTAACTTTGGCAGGTCCCTCGTGCTTTATCATGAAAGTAGACTTCGTGGGGCAGATTCTGGAAGTGATTGCGATCGCAAAGCTCTATTAGTTGCTTTGGAATCGGCTTTTGAAAAAAATTCTGTGAAAATCGCAAAAATTTTGGGTATCGAAATCTGGCAAAAGTCTGCATAAAAGGGCTCTCCTGGCCAAATGGTTTAACTTTGGCAGGTCCCTGCTGTTCTGTTATGAAACTAGAATATCTTTTACACATTCTGGAAGTGATTGCGATCGCAAAGCTCTATTAGTTGCTGTGGAATCGACTTTTAAAAAAGAGAGGGCGTAAAATTCGACAAAAAAATTTGGCGACGAAATCGAGCACATGCCTTCATAAAAGGGCTCTCCTGGCCAAATGGTTTAACTTTGGCAGGTCCCTCGTGCTTTATCATGAAAGTAGACTTCGTGGGGCAGATTCTGGAAGTGATTGCGATCGCAAAGCTCTATTAGTTGCTTTGGAATCGGCTTTTGAAAAAAATTCTGTGAAAATCGCAAAAATTTTGGGTATCGAAATCTGGCAAAAGTCTGCATAAAAGGGCTCTCCTGGCCAAATGGTTTAACTTTGGCAGGTCCCTGCTGTTCTGTTATGAAACTAGAATATCTTTTACACATTCTGGAAGTGATTGCGATCGCAAAGCTCTATTAGTTGCTGTGGAATCGACTTTTAAAAATGAGAGGGCGTAAAATTCGACAAAAAAATTTGGCGACGAAATCGAGCACATGCCTTCATAAAAGGGCTCTCCTGGCCAAATGGTTTAACTTTGGCAGGTCCCTCGTGCTTTATCATGAAAGTAGACTTCGTGGGGCAGATTCTGGAAGTGATTGCGATCGCAAAGCTCTATTAGTTGCTTTGGAATCGGCTTTTGAAAAAAATTCTGTGAAAATCGCAAAAATTTTGGGTATCGAAATCTGGCAAAAGTCTGCATAAAAGGGCTCTCCTGGCCAAATGGTTTAACTTTGGCAGGTCCCTGCTGTTCTGTTATGAAACTAGAATATCTTTTACACATTCTGGAAGTGATTGCGATCGCAAAGCTCTATTAGTTGCTGTGGAATCGACTTTTAAAAATGAGAGGGCGTAAAATTCGACAAAAAAATTTGGCGACGAAATCGAGCACATGCCTTCATAAAAGGGCTCTCCTGGCCAAATGGTTTAACTTTGGCAGGTCCCTCGTGCTTTATCATGAAAGTAGACTTCGTGGGGCAGATTCTGGAAGTGATTGCGATCGCAAAGCTCTATTAGTTGCTTTGGAATCGGCTTTTGAAAAAAATTCTGTGAAAATCGCAAAAATTTTGGGTATCGAAATCTGGCAAAAGTCTGCATAAAAGGGCTCTCCTGGCCAAATGGTTTAACTTTGGCAGGTCCCTGCTGTTCTGTTATGAAACTAGAATATCTTTTACACATTCTGGAAGTGATTGCGATCGCAAAGCTCTATTAGTTGCTGTGGAATCGACTTTTAAAAATGAGAGGGCGTAAAATTCGACAAAAAAATTTGGCGACGAAATCGAGCACATGCCTTCATAAAAGGGCTCTCCTGGCCAAATGGTTTATCTTTGGCAGGTCCCTCGTGCTTTATCATGAAAGTAGACTTCGTGGGGCAGATTCTGGAAGTGATTGCGATCGCAAAGCTCTATTAGTTGCTTTGGAATCGGCTTTTGAAAAAAATTCTGTGAAAATCGCAAAAATTTTGGGTATCGAAATCTGGCAAAAGTCTGCATAAAAGGGCTCTCCTGGCCAAATGGTTTAACTTTGGCAGGTCCCTGCTGTTCTGTTATGAAACTAGAATATCTTTTACACATTCTGGAAGTGATTGCGATTGCAAAGCTCTATTAGTTGCTGTGGAATCGACTTTTAAAAATGAGAGGGCGTAAAATTCGACAAAAAAATTTGGCGACGAAATCGAGCACATGCCTTCATAAAAGGGCTCTCCTGGCCAAATGGTTAACTTTGGCAGGTCCCTCGTGCTTTATCATGAAAGTAGACTTCGTGGGGCAGATTCTGGAAGTGATTGCGATCGCAAAGCTCTATTAGTTGCTTTGGAATCGGCTTTTGAAAAAAATTCTGTGAAAATCGCAAAAATTTTGGGTATCGAAATCTGGCAAAAGTCTGCATAAAAGGGCTCTCCTGGCCAAATGGTTTAACTTTGGCAGGTCCCTGCTGTTCTGTTATGAAACTAGAATATCTTTTACACATTCTGGAAGTGATTGCGATCGCAAAGCTCTATTAGTTGCTGTGGAATCGACTTTTAAAAATGAGAGGGCGTAAAATTCGACAAAAAAATTTGGCGACGAAATCGAGCACATGCCTTCATAAAAGGGCTCTCCTGGCCAAATGGTTTAACTTTGGCAGGTCCCTCGTGCTTTATCATGAAAGTAGACTTCGTGGGGCAGATTCTGGAAGTGATTGCGATCGCAAAGCTCTATTAGTTGCTTTGGAATCGGCTTTTGAAAAAAATTCTGTGAAAATCGCAAAAATTTTGGGTATCGAAATCTGGCAAAAGTCTGCATAAAAGGGCTCTCCTGGCCAAATGGTTTAACTTTGGCAGGTCCCTGCTGTTCTGTTATGAAACTAGAATATCTTTTACACATTCTGGAAGTGATTGCGATCGCAAAGCTCTATTAGTTGCTGTGGAATCGACTTTTAAAAAAGAGAGGGCGTAAAATTCGACAAAAAAATTTGGCGACGAAATCGAGCACATGCCTTCATAAAAGGGCTCTCCTGGCCAAATGGTTTAACTTTGGCAGGTCCCTCGTGCTTTATCATGAAAGTAGACTTCGTGGGGCAGATTCTGGAAGTGATTGCGATCGCAAAGCTCTATTAGTTGCTTTGGAATCGGCTTTTGAAAAAAATTCTGTGAAAATCGCAAAAATTTTGGGTATCGAAATCTGGCAAAAGTCTGCATAAAAGGGCTCTCCTGGCCAAATGGTTTAACTTTGGCAGGTCCCTGCTGTTCTGTTATGAAACTAGAATATCTTTTACACATTCTGGAAGTGATTGCGATCGCAAAGCTCTATTAGTTGCTGTGGAATCGACTTTTAAAAATGAGAGGGCGTAAAATTCGACAAAAAAATTTGGCGACGAAATCGAGCACATGCCTTCATAAAAGGGCTCTCCTGGCCAAATGGTTTAACTTTGGCAGGTCCCTCGTGCTTTATCATGAAAGTAGACTTCGTGGGGCAGATTCTGGAAGTGATTGCGATCGCAAAGCTCTATTAGTTGCTTTGGAATCGGCTTTTGAAAAAAATTCTGTGAAAATCGCAAAAATTTTGGGTATCGAAATCTGGCAAAAGTCTGCATAAAAGGGCTCTCCTGGCCAAATGGTTTAACTTTGGCAGGTCCCTGCTGTTCTGTTATGAAACTAGAATATCTTTTACACATTCTGGAAGTGATTGCGATCGCAAAGCTCTATTAGTTGCTGTGGAATCGACTTTTAAAAATGAGAGGGCGTAAAATTCGACAAAAAAATTTGGCGACGAAATCGAGCACATGCCTTCATAAAAGGGCTCTCCTGGCCAAATGGTTTAACTTTGGCAGGTCCCTCGTGCTTTATCATGAAAGTAGACTTCGTGGGGCAGATTCTGGAAGTGATTGCGATCGCAAAGCTCTATTAGTTGCTTTGGAATCGGCTTTTGAAAAAAATTCTGTGAAAATCGCAAAAATTTTGGGTATCGAAATCTGGCAAAAGTCTGCATAAAAGGGCTCTCCTGGCCAAATGGTTTAACTTTGGCAGGTCCCTGCTGTTCTGTTATGAAACTAGAATATCTTTTACACATTCTGGAAGTGATTGCGATCGCAAAGCTCTATTAGTTGCTGTGGAATCGACTTTTAAAAATGAGAGGGCGTAAAATTCGACAAAAAAATTTGGCGACGAAATCGAGCACATGCCTTCATAAAAGGGCTCTCCTGGCCAAATGGTTTAACTTTGGCAGGTCCCTCGTGCTTTATCATGAAAGTAGACTTCGTGGGGCAGATTCTGGAAGTGATTGCGATCGCAAAGCTCTATTAGTTGCTTTGGAATCGGCTTTTGAAAAAAATTCTGTGAAAATCGCAAAAATTTTGGGTATCGAAATCTGGCAAAAGTCTGCATAAAAGGGCTCTCCTGGCCAAATGGTTTAACTTTGGCAGGTCCCTGCTGTTCTGTTATGAAACTAGAATATCTTTTACACATTCTGGAAGTGATTGCGATCGCAAAGCTCTATTAGTTGCTGTGGAATCGACTTTTAAAAATGAGAGGGCGTAAAATTCGACAAAAAAATTTGGCGACGAAATCGAGCACATGCCTTCATAAAAGGGCTCTCCTGGCCAAATGGTTTAACTTTGGCAGGTCCCTCGTGCTTTATCATGAAAGTAGACTTCGTGGGGCAGATTCTGGAAGTGATTGCGATCGCAAAGCTCTATTAGTTGCTTTGGAATCGGCTTTTGAAAAAAATTCTGTGAAAATCGCAAAAATTTTGGGTATCGAAATCTGGCAAAAGTCTGCATAAAAGGGCTCTCCTGGCCAAATGGTTTAACTTTGGCAGGTCCCTGCTGTTCTGTTATGAAACTAGAATATCTTTTACACATTCTGGAAGTGATTGCGATCGCAAAGCTCTATTAGTTGCTGTGGAATCGACTTTTAAAAATGAGAGGGCGTAAAATTCGACAAAAAAATTTGGCGACGAAATCGAGCACATGCCTTCATAAAAGGGCTCTCCTGGCCAAATGGTTTAACTTTGGCAGGTCCCTCGTGCTTTATCATGAAAGTAGACTTCGTGGGGCAGATTCTGGAAGTGATTGCGATCGCAAAGCTCTATTAGTTGCTTTGGAATCGGCTTTTGAAAAAAATTCTGTGAAAATCGCAAAAATTTTGGGTATCGAAATCTGGCAAAAGTCTGCATAAAAGGGCTCTCCTGGCCAAATGGTTTAACTTTGGCAGGTCCCTCGTGCTTTATCATGAAAGTAGACTTCGTGGGGCAGATTCTGGAAGTGATTGCGATCGCAAAGCTCTATTAGTTGCTTTGGAATCGGCTTTTGAAAAAAATTCTGTGAAAATCGCAAAAATTTTGGGTATCGAAATCTGGCAAAAGTCTGCATAAAAGGGCTCTCCTGGCCAAATGGTTTAACTTTGGCAGGTCCCTGCTGTTCTGTTATGAAACTAGAATATCTTTTACACATTCTGGAAGTGATTGCGATCGCAAAGCTCTATTAGTTGCTGTGGAATCGACTTTTAAAAATGAGAGGGCGTAAAATTCGACAAAAAAATTTGGCGACGAAATCGAGCACATGCCTTCATAAAAGGGCTCTCCTGGCCAAATGGTTTAACTTTGGCAGGTCCCTCGTGCTTTATCATGAAAGTAGACTTCGTGGGGCAGATTCTGGAAGTGATTGCGATCGCAAAGCTCTATTAGTTGCTTTGGAATCGGCTTTTGAAAAAAATTCTGTGAAAATCGCAAAAATTTTGGGTATCGAAATCTGGCAAAAGTCTGCATAAAAGGGCTCTCCTGGCCAAATGGTTTAACTTTGGCAGGTCCCTGCTGTTCTGTTATGAAACTAGAATATCTTTTACACATTCTGGAAGTGATTGCGATCGCAAAGCTCTATTAGTTGCTGTGGAATCGACTTTTAAAAATGAGAGGGCGTAAAATTCGACAAAAAAATTTGGCGACGAAATCGAGCACATGCCTTCATAAAAGGGCTCTCCTGGCCAAATGGTTTAACTTTGGCAGGTCCCTCGTGCTTTATCATGAAAGTAGACTTCGTGGGGCAGATTCTGGAAGTGATTGCGATCGCAAAGCTCTATTAGTTGCTTTGGAATCGGCTTTTGAAAAAAATTCTGTGAAAATCGCAAAAATTTTGGGTATCGAAATCTGGCAAAAGTCTGCATAAAAGGGCTCTCCTGGCCAAATGGTTTAACTTTGGCAGGTCCCTGCTGTTCTGTTATGAAACTAGAATATCTTTTACACATTCTGGAAGTGATTGCGATCGCAAAGCTCTATTAGTTGCTGTGGAATCGACTTTTAAAAATGAGAGGGCGTAAAATTCGACAAAAAAATTTGGCGACGAAATCGAGCACATGCCTTCATAAAAGGGCTCTCCTGGCCAAATGGTTTAACTTTGGCAGGTCCCTCGTGCTTTATCATGAAAGTAGACTTCGTGGGGCAGATTCTGGAAGTGATTGCGATCGCAAAGCTCTATTAGTTGCTTTGGAATCGGCTTTTGAAAAAAATTCTGTGAAAATCGCAAAAATTTTGGGTATCGAAATCTGGCAAAAGTCTGCATAAAAGGGCTCTCCTGGCCAAATGGTTTAACTTTGGCAGGTCCCTGCTGTTCTGTTATGAAACTAGAATATCTTTTACACATTCTGGAAGTGATTGCGATCGCAAAGCTCTATTAGTTGCTGTGGAATCGACTTTTAAAAATGAGAGGGCGTAAAATTCGACAAAAAAATTTGGCGACGAAATCGAGCACATGCCTTCATAAAAGGGCTCTCCTGGCCAAATGGTTTAACTTTGGCAGGTCCCTCGTGCTTTATCATGAAAGTAGACTTCGTGGGGCAGATTCTGGAAGTGATTGCGATCGCAAAGCTCTATTAGTTGCTTTGGAATCGGCTTTTGAAAAAAATTCTGTGAAAATCGCAAAAATTTTGGGTATCGAAATCTGGCAAAAGTCTGCATAAAAGGGCTCTCCTGGCCAAATGGTTTAACTTTGGCAGGTCCCTGCTGTTCTGTTATGAAACTAGAATATCTTTTACACATTCTGGAAGTGATTGCGATCGCAAAGCTCTATTAGTTGCTGTGGAATCGACTTTTAAAAATGAGAGGGCGTAAAATTCGACAAAAAAATTTGGCGACGAAATCGAGCACATGCCTTCATAAAAGGGCTCTCCTGGCCAAATGGTTTAACTTTGGCAGGTCCCTCGTGCTTTATCATGAAAGTAGACTTCGTGGGGCAGATTCTGGAAGTGATTGCGATCGCAAAGCTCTATTAGTTGCTTTGGAATCGGCTTTTGAAAAAAATTCTGTGAAAATCGCAAAAATTTTGGGTATCGAAATCTGGCAGAAGTCTGCATAAAAGGGCTCTCCTGGCCAAATGGTTTAACTTTGGCAGGTCCCTGCTGTTCTGTTATGAAACTAGAATATCTTTTACACATTCTGGAAGTGATTGCGATCGCAAAGCTCTATTAGTTGCTGTGGAATCGACTTTTAAAAATGAGAGGGCGTAAAATTCGACAAAAAAATTTGGCGACGAAATCGAGCACATGCCTTCATAAAAGGGCTCTCCTGGCCAAATGGTTTAACTTTGGCAGGTCCCTCGTGCTTTATCATGAAAGTAGACTTCGTGGGGCAGATTCTGGAAGTGATTGCGATCGCAAAGCTCTATTAGTTGCTTTGGAATCGGCTTTTGAAAAAAATTCTGTGAAAATCGCAAAAATTTTGGGTATCGAAATCTGGCAAAAGTCTGCATAAAAGGGCTCTCCTGGCCAAATGGTTTAACTTTGGCAGGTCCCTGCTGTTCTGTTATGAAACTAGAATATCTTTTACACATTCTGGAAGTGATTGCGATCGCAAAGCTCTATTAGTTGCTGTGGAATCGACTTTTAAAAATGAGAGGGCGTAAAATTCGACAAAAAAATTTGGCGACGAAATCGAGCACATGCCTTCATAAAAGGGCTCTCCTGGCCAAATGGTTTAACTTTGGCAGGTCCCTCGTGCTTTATCATGAAAGTAGACTTCGTGGGGCAGATTCTGGAAGTGATTGCGATCGCAAAGCTCTATTAGTTGCTTTGGAATCGGCTTTTGAAAAAAATTCTGTGAAAATCGCAAAAATTTTGGGTATCGAAATCTGGCAAAAGTCTGCATAAAAGGGCTCTCCTGGCCAAATGGTTTAACTTTGGCAGGTCCCTGCTGTTCTGTTATGAAACTAGAATATCTTTTACACATTCTGGAAGTGATTGCGATCGCAAAGCTCTATTAGTTGCTGTGGAATCGACTTTTAAAAATGAGAGGGCGTAAAATTCGACAAAAAAATTTGGCGACGAAATCGAGCACATGCCTTCATAAAAGGGCTCTCCTGGCCAAATGGTTTAACTTTGGCAGGTCCCTCGTGCTTTATCATGAAAGTAGACTTCGTGGGGCAGATTCTGGAAGTGATTGCGATCGCAAAGCTCTATTAGTTGCTTTGGAATCGGCTTTTGAAAAAAATTCTGTGAAAATCGCAAAAATTTTGGGTATCGAAATCTGGCAAAAGTCTGCATAAAAGGGCTCTCCTGGCCAAATGGTTTAACTTTGGCAGGTCCCTGCTGTTCTGTTATGAAACTAGAATATCTTTTACACATTCTGGAAGTGATTGCGATCGCAAAGCTCTATTAGTTGCTGTGGAATCGACTTTTAAAAATGAGAGGGCGTAAAATTCGACAAAAAAATTTGGCGACGAAATCGAGCACATGCCTTCATAAAAGGGCTCTCCTGGCCAAATGGTTTAACTTTGGCTGGTCCCTCGTGCTTTATCATGAAAGTAGACTTCGTGGGGCAGATTCTGGAAGTGATTGCGATCGCAAAGCTCTATTAGTTGCTTTGGAATCGGCTTTTGAAAAAAATTCTGTGAAAATCGCAAAAATTTTGGGTATCGAAATCTGGCAAAAGTCTGCATAAAAGGGCTCTCCTGGCCAAATGGTTTAACTTTGGCAGGTCCCTGCTGTTCTGTTATGAAACTAGAATATCTTTTACACATTCTGGAAGTGATTGCGATCGCAAAGCTCTATTAGTTGCTGTGAAATCGACTTTTAAAAATGAGAGGGCGTAAAATTCGACAAAAAAATTTGGCGACGAAATCGAGCACATGCCTTCATAAAAGGGCTCTCCTAGCCAAATGGTTTAACTTTGGCAGGTCCCTCGTGCTTTATCATGAAAGTAGACTTCGTGGGGCAGATTCTGGAAGTGATTGCGATCGCAAAGCTCTATTAGTTGCTTTGGAATCGGCTTTTGAAAAAAAT
This sequence comes from Salticus scenicus, assembly GCA_963930645.1. Classification (NCBI taxonomy): domain Eukaryota; kingdom Metazoa; phylum Arthropoda; class Arachnida; order Araneae; family Salticidae; genus Salticus; species Salticus scenicus. Next base: position 370,904,965 of record OZ005651.1, read on the forward strand.
TCTGTGAAAATCGCAAAAATTTTGGGTATCGAAATCTGGCAAAAGTCTGCATAAAAGGGCTCTCCTGGCCAAATGGTTTAACTTTGGCAGGTCCCTGCTGTTCTGTTATGAAACTAGAATATCTTTTACACATTCTGGAAGTGATTGCGATCGCAAAGCTCTATTAGTTGCTGTGGAATCGACTTTTAAAAATGAGAGGGCGTAAAATTCGACAAAAAAATTTGGCGACGAAATCGAGCACATGCCTTCATAAAAGGGCTCTCCTGGCCAAATGGTTTAACTTTGGCAGGTCCCTCGTGCTTTATCATGAAAGTAGACTTCGTGGGGCAGATTCTGGAAGTGATTGCGATCGCAAAGCTCTATTAGTTGATTTGGAATCGGCTTTTGAAAAAAATTCTGTGAAAATCGCAAAAATTTTGGGTATCGAAATCTGGCAAAAGTCTGCATAAAAGGGCTCTCCTGGCCAAATGGTTTAACTTTGGCAGGTCCCTGCTGTTCTGTTATGAAACTAGAATATCTTTTACACATTCTGGAAGTGATTGCGATCGCAAAGCTCTATTAGTTGCTGTGGAATCGACTTTTAAAAATGAGAGGGCTTAAAATTCGACAAAAAAATTTGGCGACGAAATCGAGCACATGCCTTCATAAAAGGGCTCTCCTGGCCAAATGGTTTAACTTTGGCAGGTCCCTCGTGCTTTATCATGAAAGTAGACTTCGTGGGGCAGATTCTGGAAGTGATTGCGATCGCAAAGCTCTATTAGTTGCTTTGGAATCGGCTTTTGAAAAAAATTCTGTGAAAATCGCAAAAATTTTGGGTATCGAAATCTGGCAAAAGTCTGCATAAAAGGGCTCTCCTGGCCAAATGGTTTAACTTTGGCAGGTCCCTGCTGTTCTGTTATGAAACTAGAATATCTTTTACACATTCTGGAAGTGATTGCGATCGCAAAGCTCTATTAGTTGCTGTGGAATCGACTTTTAAAAATGAGAGGGCGTAAAATTCGACAAAAAAATTTGGCGACGAAATCGAGCACATGCCTTCATAAAAGGGCTCTCCTGGCCAAATGGTTTAACTTTGGCAGGTCCCTCGTGCTTTATCATGAAAGTAGACTTCGTGGGGCAGATTCTGGAAGTGATTGCGATCGCAAAGCTCTATTAGTTGCTTTGGAATCGGCTTTTGAAAAAAATTCTGTGAAAATCGCAAAAATTTTGGGTATCGAAATCTGGCAAAAGTCTGCATAAAAGGGCTCTCCTGGCCAAATGGTTTAACTTTGGCAGGTCCCTGCTGTTCTGTTATGAAACTAGAATATCTTTTACACATTCTGGAAGTGATTGCGATCGCAAAGCTCTATTAGTTGCTGTGGAATCGACTTTTAAAAATGAGAGGGCGTAAAATTCGACAAAAAAATTTGGCGACGAAATCGAGCACATGCCTTCATAAAAGGTCTCTCCTGGCCAAATGGTTTAACTTTGGCAGGTCCCTCGTGCTTTATCATGAAAGTAGACTTCGTGGGGCAGATTCTGGAAGTGATTGCGATCGCAAAGCTCTATTAGTTGCTTTGGAATCGGCTTTTGAAAAAAATTCTGTGAAAATCGCAAAAATTTTGGGTATCGAAATCTGGCAAAAGTCTGCATAAAAGGGCTCTCCTGGCCAAATGGTTTAACTTTGGCAGGTCCCTGCTGTTCTGTTATGAAACTAGAATATCTTTTACACATTCTGGAAGTGATTGCGATCGCAAAGCTCTATTAGTTGCTGTGGAATCGACTTTTAAAAATGAGAGGGCGTAAAATTCGACAAAAAAATTTGGCGACGAAATCGAGCACATGCCTTCATAAAAGGGCTCTCCTGGCCAAATGGTTTAACTTTGGCAGGTCCCTCGTGCTTTATCATGAAAGTAGACTTCGTGGGGCAGATTCTGGAAGTGATTGCGATCGCAAAGCTCTATTAGTTGCTTTGGAATCGGCTTTTGAAAAAAATTCTGTGAAAATCGCAAAAATTTTGGGTATCGAAATCTGGCAAAAGTCTGCATAAAAGGGCTCTCCTGGCCAAATGGTTTAACTTTGGCAGGTCCCTGCTGTTCTGTTATGAAACTAGAATATCTTTTACACATTCTGGAAGTGATTGCGATCGCAAAGCTCTATTAGTTGCTGTGGAATCGACTTTTAAAAATGAGAGGGCTTAAAATTCGACAAAAAAATTTGGCGACGAAATCGAGCACATGCCTTCATAAAAGGGCTCTCCTGGCCAAATGGTTTAACTTTGGCAGGTCCCTCGTGCTTTATCATGAAAGTAGACTTCGTGGGGCAGATTCTGGAAGTGATTGCGATCGCAAAGCTCTATTAGTTGCTTTGGAATCGGCTTTTGAAAAAAATTCTGTGAAAATTGCAAAAATTTTGGGTATCGAAATCTGGCAAAAGTCTGCATAAAAGGGCTCTCCTGGCCAAATGGTTTAACTTTGGCAGGTCCCTGCTGTTCTGTTATGAAACTAGAATATCTTTTACACATTCTGGAAGTGATTGCGATCGCAAAGCTCTATTAGTTGCTGTGGAATCGACTTTTAAAAATGAGAGGGCGTAAAATTCGACAAAAGAATTTGGCGACGAAATCGAGCACATGCCTTCATAAAAGGGCTCTCCTGGCCAAATGGTTTAACTTTGGCAGGTCCCTCGTGCTTTATCATGAAAGTAGACTTCGTGGGGCAGATTCTGGAAGTGATTGCGATCGCAAAGCTCTATTAGTTGCTTTGGAATCGGCTTTTGAAAAAAATTCTGTGAAAATCGCAAAAATTTTGGGTATCGAAATCTGTCAAAAGTCTGCATAAAAGGGCTCTCCTGGCCAAATGGTTTAACTTTGGCAGGTCCCTGCTGTTCTGTTATGAAACTAGAATATCTTTTGCACATTCTGGAAGTGATTGCGATCGCAAAGCTCTATTAGTTGCTGTGGAATCGACTTTTAAAAATGAGAGGGCGTAAAATTCGACAAAAAAATTTGGCGACGAAATCGAGCACATGCCTTCATAAAAGGGCTCTCCTGGCCAAATGGTTTAACTTTGGCAGGTCCCTCGTGCTTTATCATGAAAGTAGACTTCGTGGGGCAGATTCTGGAAGTGATTGCGATCGCAAAGCTCTATTAGTTGCTTTGGAATCGGCTTTTGAAAAAAATTCTGTGAAAATCGCAAAAATTTTGGGTATCGAAATCTGGCAAAAGTCTGCATAAAAGGGCTCTCCTGGCCAAATGGTTTAACTTTGGCAGGTCCCTGCTGTTCTGTTATGAAACTAGAATATCTTTTACACATTCTGGAAGTGATTGCGATCGCAAAGCTCTATTAGTTGCTGTGGAATCGACTTTTAAAAATGAGAGGGCGTAAAATTCGACAAAAAAATTTGGCGACGAAATCGAGCACATGCCTTCATAAAAGGGCTCTCCTGGCCAAATGGTTTAACTTTGGCAGGTCCCTCGTGCTTTATCATGAAAGTAGACTTCGTGGGGCAGATTCTGGAAGTGATTGCGATCGCAAAGCTCTATTAGTTGCTTTGGAATCGGCTTTTGAAAAAAATTCTGTGAAAATCGCAAAAATTTTGGGTATCGAAATCTGGCAAAAGTCTGCATAAAAGGGCTCTCCTGGCCAAATGGTTTAACTTTGGCAGGTCCCTGCTGTTCTGTTATGAAACTAGAATATCTTTTACACATTCTGGAAGTGATTGCGATCGCAAAGCTCTATTAGTTGCTGTGGAATCGACTTTTAAAAATGAGAGGGCGTAAAATTCGACAAAAAAATTTGGCGACGAAATCGAGCACATGCCTTCATAAAAGGGCTCTCCTGGCCAAATGGTTTAACTTTGGCAGGTCCCTCGTGCTTTATCATGAAAGTAGACTTCGTGGGGCAGATTCTGGAAGTGATTGCGATCGCAAAGCTCTATTAGTTGCTTTGGAATCGGCTTTTGAAAAAAATTCTGTGAAAATCGCAAAAATTTTGGGTATCGAAATCTGGCAAAAGTCTGCATAAAAGGGCTCTCCTGGCCAAATGGTTTAACTTTGGCAGGTCCCTGCTGTTCTGTTATGAAACTAGAATATCTTTTACACATTCTGGAAGTGATTGCGATCGCAAAGCTCTATTAGTTGCTGTGGAATCGACTTTTAAAAATGAGAGGGCGTAAAATTCGACAAAAAAATTTGGCGACGAAATCGAGCACATGCCTTCATAAAAGGGCTCTCCTGGCCAAATGGTTTAACTTTGGCAGGTCCCTCGTGCTTTATCATGAAAGTAGACTTCGTGGGGCAGATTCTGGAAGTGATTGCGATCGCAAAGCTCTATTAGTTGCTTTGGAATCGGCTTTTGAAAAAAATTCTGTGAAAATCGCAAAAATTTTGGGTATCGAAATCTGGCAAAAGTCTGCATAAAAGGGCTCTCTTGGCCAAATGGTTTAACTTTGGCAGGTCCCTGCTGTTCTGTTATGAAACTAGAATATCTTTTACACATTCTGGAAGTGATTGCGATCGCAAAGCTCTATTAGTTGCTGTGGAATCGACTTTTAAAAATGAGAGGGCGTAAAATTCGACAAAAAAATTTGGCGACGAAATCGTGCACATGCCTTCATAAAAGGGCTCTCCTGGCCAAATGGTTTAATTTTGGCAGGTCCCTCGTGCTTTATCATGAAAGTAGACTTCGTGGGGCAGATTCTGGAAGTGATTGCGATCGCAAAGCTCTATTAGTTGCTTTGGAATCGGCTTTTGAAAAAAATTCTGTGAAAATCGCAAAAATTTTGGGTATCGAAATCTGTCAAAAGTCTGCATAAAAGGGCTCTCCTGGCCAAATGGTTTAACTTTGGCAGGTCCCTGCTGTTCTGTTATGAAACTAGAATATCTTTTGCACATTCTGGAAGTGATTGCGATCGCAAAGCTCTATTAGTTGCTGTGGAATCGACTTTTAAAAATGAGAGGGCGTAAAATTCGACAAAAAAATTTGGCGACGAAATCGAGCACATGCCTTCATAAAAGGGCTCTCCTGGCCAAATGGTTTAACTTTGGCAGGTCCCTCGTGCTTTATCATGAAAGTAGACTTCGTGGGGCAGATTCTGGAAGTGATTGCGATCGCAAAGCTCTATTAGTTGCTTTGGAATCGGCTTTTGAAAAAAATTCTGTGAAAATCGCAAAAATTTTGGGTATCGAAATCTGGCAAAAGTCTGCATAAAAGGGCTCTCCTGGCCAAATGGTTTAACTTTGGCAGGTCCCTGCTGTTCTGTTATGAAACTAGAATATCTTTTACACATTCTGGAAGTGATTGCGATCGCAAAGCTCTATTAGTTGCTGTGGAATCGACTTTTAAAAATGAGAGGGCGTAAAATTCGACAAAAAAATTTGGCGACGAAATCGAGCACATGCCTTCATAAAAGGGCTCTCCTGGCCAAATGGTTTAACTTTGGCAGGTCCCTCGTGCTTTATCATGAAAGTAGACTTCGTGGGGCAGATTCTGGAAGTGATTGCGATCGCAAAGCTCTATTAGTTGCTTTGGAATCGGCTTTTGAAAAAAATTCTGTGAAAATCGCAAAAATTTTGGGTATCGAAATCTGGCAAAAGTCTGCATAAAAGGGCTCTCCTGGCCAAATGGTTTAACTTTGGCAGGTCCCTGCTGTTCTGTTATGAAACTAGAATATCTTTTACACATTCTGGAAGTGATTGCGATCGCAAAGCTCTATTAGTTGCTGTGGAATCGACTTTTAAAAATGAGAGGGCGTAAAATTCGACAAAAAAATTTGGCGACGAAATCGAGCACATGCCTTCATAAAAGGGCTCTCCTGGCCAAATGGTTTAACTTTGGCAGGTCCCTCGTGCTTTATCATGAAAGTAGACTTCGTGGGGCAGATTCTGGAAGTGATTGCGATCGCAAAGCTCTATTAGTTGCTTTGGAATCGGCTTTTGAAAAAAATTCTGTGAAAATCGCAAAAATTTTGGGTATCGAAATCTGGCAAAAGTCTGCATAAAAGGGCTCTCCTGGCCAAATGGTTTAACTTTGGCAGGTCCCTGCTGTTCTGTTATGAAACTAGAATATCTTTTACACATTCTGGAAGTGATTGCGATCGCAAAGCTCTATTAGTTGCTGTGGAATCGACTTTTAAAAATGAGAGGGCGTAAAATTCGACAAAAAAATTTGGCGACGAAATCGAGCACATGCCTTCATAAAAGGGCTCTCCTGGCCAAATGGTTTAACTTTGGCAGGTCCCTCGTGCTTTATCATGAAAGTAGACTTCGTGGGGCAGATTCTGGAAGTGATTGCGATCGCAAAGCTCTATTAGTTGCTTTGGAATCGGCTTTTGAAAAAAATTCTGTGAAAATCGCAAAAATTTTGGGTATCGAAATCTGGCAAAAGTCTGCATAAAAGGGCTCTCTTGGCCAAATGGTTTAACTTTGGCAGGTCCCTGCTGTTCTGTTATGAAACTAGAATATCTTTTACACATTCTGGAAGTGATTGCGATCGCAAAGCTCTATTAGTTGCTGTGGAATCGACTTTTAAAAATGAGAGGGCGTAAAATTCGACAAAAAAATTTGGCGACGAAATCGTGCACATGCCTTCATAAAAGGGCTCTCCTGGCCAAATGGTTTAATTTTGGCAGGTCCCTCGTGCTTTATCATGAAAGTAGACTTCGTGGGGCAGATTCTGGAAGTGATTGCGATCGCAAAGCTCTATTAGTTGCTTTGGAATCGGCTTTTGAAAAAAATTCTGTGAAAATCGCAAAAATTTTGGGTATCGAAATCTGGCAAAAGTCTGCATAAAAGGGCTCTCCTGGCCAAATGGTTTAACTTTGGCAGGTCCCTGCTGTTCTGTTATGGAACTAGAATATCTTTTACACATTCTGGAAGTGATTGCGATCGCAAAGCTCTATTAGTTGCTGTGGAATCGACTTTTAAAAATGAGAGGGCGTAAAATTCGACAAAAAAATTTGGCGACGAAATCGAGCACATGCCTTCATAAAAGGGCTCTCCTGGCCAAATGGTTTAACTTTGGCAGGTCCCTCGTGCTTTATCATGAAAGTAGACTTCGTGGGGCAGATTCTGGAAGTGATTGCGATCGCAAAGCTCTATTAGTTGCTTTGGAATCGGATTTTGAAAAAAATTCTGTGAAAATCGCAAAAATTTTGGGTATCGAAATCTGGCAAAAGTCTGCATAAAAGGGCTCTCCTGGCCAAATGGTTTAACTTTGGCAGGTCCCTGCTGTTCTGTTATGAAACTAGAATATCTTTTACACATTCTGGAAGTGATTGCTATCGCAAAGCTCTATTAGTTGCTGTGGAATCGACTTTTAAAAATGAGAGGGCGTAAAATTCGACAAAAAAATTTGGCGACGAAATCGAGCACATGCCTTCATAAAAGGGCTCTCCTGGCCAAATGGTTTAACTTTGGCAGGTCCCTCGTGCTTTATCATGAAAGTAGACTTCGTGGGGCAGATTCTGGAAGTGATTGCGATCGCAAAGCTCTATTAGTTGCTTTGGAATCGGCTTTTGAAAAAAATTCTGTGAAAATCGCAAAAATTTTGGGTATCGAAATCTGGCAAAAGTCTGCATAAAAGGGCTCTCCTGGCCAAATGGTTTAACTTTGGCAGGTCCCTGCTGTTCTGTTATGAAACTAGAATATCTTTTACACATTCTGGAAGTGATTGCGATCGCAAAGCTCTATTAGTTGCTGTGGAATCGACTTTTAAAAATGAGAGGGCGTAAAATTCGACAAAAAAATTTGGCGACGAAATCGAGCACATGCCTTCATAAAAGGGCTCTTCTGGCCAAATGGTTTAACTTTGGCAGGTCCCTCGTGCTTTATCATGAAAGTAGACTTCGTGGGGCAGATTCTGGAAGTGATTGCGATCGCAAAGCTCTATTAGTTGCTTTGGAATCGGCTTTTGAAAAAAATTCTGTGAAAATCGCAAAAATTTTGGGTATCGAAATCTGGTAAAAGTCTGCATAAAAGGGCTCTCCTGGCCAAATGGTTTAACTTTGGCAGGTCCCTGCTGTTCTGTTATGAAACTAGAATATCTTTTACACATTCTGGAAGTGATTGCGATCGCAAAGCTCTATTAGTTGCTGTGGAATCGACTTTTAAAAATGAGAGGGCGTAAAATTCGACAAAAAAATTTGGCGACGAAATCGAGCACATGCCTTCATAAAAGGGCTCTCCTGGCCAAATGGTTTAACTTTGGCAGGTCCCTCGTGCTTTATCATGAAAGTAGACTTCGTGGGGCAGATTCTGGAAGTGATTGCGATCGCAAAGCTCTATTAGTTGCTTTGGAATCGGCTTTTGAAAAAAATTCTGTGAAAATCGCAAAAATTTTGGGTATCGAAATCTGGCAAAAGTCTGCATAAAAGGGCTCTCCTGGCCAAATGGTTTAACTTTGGCAGGTCCCTGCTGTTCTGTTATGAAACTAGAATATCTTTTACACATTCTGGAAGTGATTGCGATCGCAAAGCTCTATTAGTTGCTGTGGAATCGACTTTTAAAAATGAGAGGGCGTAAAATTCGACAAAAAAATTTGGCGACGAAATCGAGCACATGCCTTCATAAAAGGGCTCTCCTGGCCAAATGGTTTAACTTTGCAGGTCCCTCGTGCTTTATCATGAAAGTAGACTTCGTGGGGCAGATTCTGGAAGTGATTGCGATCGCAAAGCTCTATTAGTTGCTTTGGAATCGGCTTTTGAAAAAAATTCTGTGAAAATCGCAAAAATTTTGGGTATCGAAATCTGGCAAAAGTCTGCATAAAAGGGCTCTCCTGGCCAAATGGTTTAACTTTGGCAGGTCCCTGCTGTTCTGTTATGAAACTAGAATATTTTTTACACATTCTGGAAGTGATTGCGATCGCAAAGCTCTATTAGTTGCTGTGGAATCGACTTTTAAAAATGAGAGGGCGTAAAATTCGACAAAAAAATTTGGCGACGAAATCGAGCACATGCCTTCATAAAAGGGCTCTCCTGGCCAAATGGTTTAACTTTGGCAGGTCCCTCGTGCTTTATCATGAAAGTAGACTTCGTGGGGCAGATTCTGGAAGTGATTGCGATCGCAAAGCTCTATTAGTTGCTTTGGAATCGGCTTTTGAAAAAAATTCTGTGAAAATCGCAAAAATTTTGGGTATCGAAATCTGGCAAAAGTCTGCATAAAAGGGCTCTCCTGGCCAAATGGTTTAACTTTGGCAGGTCCCTGCTGTTCTGTTATGAAACTAGAATATCTTTTACACATTCTGGAAGTGATTGCGATCGCAAAGCTCTATTAGTTGCTGTGGAATCGACTTTTAAAAATGAGAGGGCGTAAAATTCGACAAAAAAATTTGGCGACGAAATCGAGCACATGCCTTCATAAAAGGGCTCTCCTGGCCAAATGGTTTAACTTTGGCAGGTCCCTCGTGCTTTATCATGAAAGTAGACTTCGTGGGGCAGATTCTGGAAGTGATTGCGATCGCAAAGCTCTATTAGTTGCTTTGGAATCGGCTTTTGAAAAAAATTCTGTGAAAATCGCAAAAATTTTGGGTATCGAAATCTGGCAAAAGTCTGCATAAAAGGGCTCTCCTGGCCAAATGGTTTAACTTTGGCAGGTCCCTGCTGTTCTGTTATGAAACTAGAATATCTTTTACACATTCTGGAAGTGATTGCGATCGCAAAGCTCTATTAGTTGCTGTGGAATCGACTTTTAAAAATGAGAGGGCGTAAAATTCGACAAAAAAATTTGGCGACGAAATCGAGCACATGCCTTCATAAAAGGGCTCTCCTGGCCAAATGGTTTAACTTTGGCAGGTCCCTCGTGCTTTATCATGAAAGTAGACTTCGTGGGGCAGATTCTGGAAGTGATTGCGATCGCAAAGCTCTATTAGTTGCTTTGGAATCGGCTTTTGAAAAAAATTCTGTGAAAATCGCAAAAATTTTGGGTATCGAAATCTGGCAAAAGTCTGCATAAAAGGGCTCTCCTGGCCAAATGGTTTAACTTTGGCAGGTCCCTGCTGTTCTGTTATGAAACTAGAATATCTTTTACACATTCTGGAAGTGATTGCGATCGCAAAGCTCTATTAGTTGCTGTGGAATCGACTTTTAAAAATGAGAGGGCGTAAAATTCGACAAAAAAATTTGGCGACGAAATCGAGCACATGCCTTCATAAAAGGGCTCTCCTGGCCAAATGGTTTAACTTTGGCAGGTCCCTCGTGCTTTATCATGAAAGTAGACTTCGTGGGGCAGATTCTGGAAGTGATTGCGATCGCAAAGCTCTATTAGTTGCTTTGGAATCGGCTTTTGAAAAAAATTCTGTGAAAATCGCAAAAATTTTGGGTATCGAAATCTGGCAAAAGTCTGCATAAAAGGGCTCTCCTGGCCAAATGGTTTAACTTTGGCAGGTCCCTGCTGTTCTGTTATGAAACTAGAATATCTTTTACACATTCTGGAAGTGATTGCGATCGCAAAGCTCTATTAGTTGCTGTGGAATCGACTTTTAAAAATGAGAGGGCGTAAAATTCGACAAAAAAATTTGGCGACGAAATCGAGCACATGCCTTCATAAAAGGGCTCTCCTGGCCAAATGGTTTAACTTTGGCAGGTCCCTCGTGCTTTATCATGAAAGTAGACTTCGTGGGGCAGATTCTGGAAGTGATTGCGATCGCAAAGCTCTATTAGTTGCTTTGGAATCGGCTTTTGAAAAAAATTCTGTGAAAATCGCAAAAATTTTGGGTATCGAAATCTGGCAAAAGTTTGCATAAAAGGGCTCTCCTGGCCAAATGGTTTAACTTTGGCAGGTCCCTGCTGTTCTGTTATGAAACTAGAATATCTTTTACACATTCTGGAAGTGATTGCGATCGCAAAGCTCTATTAGTTGCTGTGGAATCGACTTTTAAAAATGAGAGGGCGTAAAATTCGACAAAAAAATTTGGCGACGAAATCGAGCACATGCCTTCATAAAAGGGCTCTCCTGGCCAAATGGTTTAACTTTGGCAGGTCCCTCGTGCTTTATCATGAAAGTAGACTTCGTGGGGCAGATTCTGGAAGTGATTGCGATCGCAAAGCTCTATTAGTTGCTTTGGAATCGGCTTTTGAAAAAAATTCTGTGAAAATCGCAAAAATTTTGGGTATCGAAATCTGGCAAAAGTCTGCATAAAAGGGCTCTCCTGGCCAAATGGTTTAACTTTGGCAGGTCCCTGCTGTTCTGTTATGAAACTAGAATATCTTTTACACATTCTGGAAGTGATTGCGATCGCAAAGCTCTATTAGTTGCTGTGGAATCGACTTTTAAAAATGAGAGGGCGTAAAATTCGACAAAAAAATTTGGCGACGAAATCGAGCACATGCCTTCATAAAAGGGCTCTCCTGGCCAAATGGTTTAACTTTGGCAGGTCCCTCGTGCTTTATCATGAAAGTAGACTTCGTGGGGCAGATTCTGGAAGTGATTGCGATCGCAAAGCTCTATTAGTTGCTTTGGAATCGGCTTTTGAAAAAAATTCTGTGAAAATCGCAAAAATTTTGGGTATCGAAATCTGGCAAAAGTCTGCATAAAAGGGCTCTCCTGGCCAAATGGTTTAACTTTGGCAGGTCCCTGCTGTTCTGTTATGAAACTAGAATATCTTTTACACATTCTGGAAGTGATTGCGATCGCAAAGCTCTATTAGTTGCTGTGGAATCGACTTTTAAAAATGAGAGGGCGTAAAATTCGACAAAAAAATTTGGCGACGAAATCGAGCACATGCCTTCATAAAAGGGCTCTCCTGGCCAAATGGTTTAACTTTGGCAGGTCCCTCGTGCTTTATCATGAAAGTAGACTTCGTGGGGCAGATTCTGGAAGTGATTGCGATCGCAAAGCTCTATTAGTTGCTTTGGAATCGGCTTTTGAAAAAAATTCTGTGAAAATCGCAAAAATTTTGGGTATCGAAATCTGGCAAAAGTCTGCATAAAAGGGCTCTCCTGGCCAAATGGTTTAACTTTGGCAGGTCCCTGCTGTTCTGTTATGAAACTAGAATATCTTTTACACATTCTGGAAGTGATTGCGATCGCAAAGCTCTATTAGTTGCTGTGGAATCGACTTTTAAAAATGAGAGGGCGTAAAATTCGACAAAAAAATTTGGCGACGAAATCGAGCACATGCCTTCATAAAAGGGCTCTCCTGGCCAAATGGTTTAACTTTGGCAGGTCCCTCGTGCTTTATCATGAAAGTAGACTTCGTGGGGCAGATTCTGGAAGTGATTGCGATCGCAAAGCTCTATTAGTTGCTTTGGAATCGGCTTTTGAAAAAAATTCTGTGAAAATCGCAAAAATTTTGGGTATCGAAATCTGGCAAAAGTCTGCATAAAAGGGCTCTCCTGGCCAAATGGTTTAACTTTGGCAGGTCCCTGCTGTTCTGTTATGAAACTAGAATATCTTTTACACATTCTGGAAGTGATTGCGATCGCAAAGCTCTATTAGTTGCTGTGGAATCGACTTTTAAAAATGAGAGGGCGTAAAATTCGACAAAAAAATTTGGCGACGAAATCGAGCACATGCCTTCATAAAAGGGCTCTCCTGGCCAAATGGTTTAACTTTGTCAGGTCCCTGCTGTTCTGTTATGAAACTAGAATATCTTTTACACATTCTGGAAGTGATTGCGATCGCAAAGCTCTATTAGTTGCTGTGGAATCGACTTTTAAAAATGAGAGGGCGTAAAATTCGACAAAAAAATTTGGCGACGAAATCGAGCACATGCCTTCATAAAAGGGCTCTCCTGGCCAAATGGTTTAACTTTGGCAGGTCCCTCGTGCTTTATCATGAAAGTAGACTTCGTGGGGCAGATTCTGGAAGTGATTGCGATCGCAAAGCTCTATTAGTTGCTTTGGAATCGGCTTTTGAAAAAAATTCTGTGAAAATCGCAAAAATTTTGGGTATCGAAATCTGGCAAAAGTCTGCATAAAAGGGCTCTCCTGGCCAAATGGTTTAACTTTGGCAGGTCCCTGCTGTTCTGTTATGAAACTAGAATATCTTTTACACATTCTGGAAGTGATTGCGATCGCAAAGCTCTATTAGTTGCTGTGGAATCGACTTTTAAAAATGAGAAGGCGTAAAATTCGACAAAAAAATTTGGCGACGAAATCGAGCACATGCCTTCATAAAAGGGCTCTCCTGGACAAATGGTTTAACTTTGGCAGGTCCCTCGTGCTTTATCATGAAAGTAGACTTCGTGGGGCAGATTCTGGAAGTGATTGCGATCGCAGAGCTCTATTAGTTGCTTTGGAATCGGCTTTTGAAAAAAATTCTGTGAAAATCGCAAAAATTTTGGGTATCGAAATCTGGCAAAAGTCTGCATAAAAGGGCTCTCCTGGCCAAATGGTTTAACTTTGGCAGGTCCCTGCTGTTCTGTTATGAAACTAGAATATCTTTTACACATTCTGGAAGTGATTGCGATCGCAAAGCTCTATTAGTTGCTGTGGAATCGACTTTTAAAAATGAGAGGGCGTAAAATTCGACAAAAAAATTTGGCGACGAAATCGAGCACATGCCTTCATAAAAGGGCTCTCCTGGCCAAATGGTTTAACTTTGGCAGGTCCCTCGTGCTTTATCATGAAAGTAGACTTCGTGGGGCAGATTCTGGAAGTGATTGCGATCGCAAAGCTCTATTAGTTGCTTTGGAATCGGCTTTTGAAAAAAATTCTGTGAAAATCGCAAAAATTTTGGGTATCGAAATCTGGCAAAAGTCTGCATAAAAGGGCTCTCCTGGCCAAATGGTTTAACTTTGGCAGGTCCCTGCTGTTCTGTTATGAAACTAGAATATCTTTTACACATTCTGGAAGTGATTGCGATCGCAAAGCTCTATTAGTTGCTGTGGAATCGACTTTTAAAAATGAGAGGGCGTAAAATTCGACAAAAAAATTTGGCGACGAAATCGAGCACATGCCTTCATAAAAGGGCTCTCCTGGCCAAATGGTTTAACTTTGGCAGGTCCCTCGTGCTTTATCATGAAAGTAGACTTCGTGGGGCAGATTCTGGAAGTGATTGCGATCGCAAAGCTCTATTAGTTGCTTTGGAATCGGCTTTTGAAAAAAATTCTGTGAAAATCGCAAAAATTTTGGGTATCGAAATCTGGCAAAAGTCTGCATAAAAGGGCTCTCCTGGCCAAATGGTTTAACTTTGGCAGGTCCCTGCTGTTCTGTTATGAAACTAGAATATCTTTTACACATTCTGGAAGTGATTGCGATCGCAAAGCTCTATTAGTTGCTGTGGAATCGACTTTTAAAAATGAGAGGGCGTAAAATTCGACAAAAAAATTTGGCGACGAAATCGAGCACATGCCTTCATAAAAGGGCTCTCCTGGCCAAATGGTTTAACTTTGGCAGGTCCCTCGTGCTTTATCATGAAAGTAGACTTCGTGGGGCAGATTCTGGAAGTGATTGCGATCGCAAAGCTCTATCAGTTGCTTTGGAATCGGCTTTTGAAAAAAATTCTGTGAAAATCGCAAAAATTTTGGGTATCGAAATCTGGCAAAAGTCTGCATAAAAGGGCTCTCCTGGCCAAATGGTTTAACTTTGGCAGGTCCCTGCTGTTCTGTTATGAAACTAGAATATCTTTTACACATTCTGGAAGTGATTGCGATCGCAAAGCTCTATTAGTTGCTGTGGAATCGACTTTTAAAAATGAGAGGGCGTAAAATTCGACAAAAAAATTTGGCGACGAAATCGAGCACATGCCTTCATAAAAGGGCTCTCCTGGCCAAATGGTTTAACTTTGGCAGGTCCCTCGTGCTTTATCATGAAAGTAGACTATGTGGGGCAGATTCTGGAAGTGATTGCGATCGCAAAGCTCTATTAGTTGCTTTGGAATCGGCTTTTGAAAAAAATTCTGTGAAAATCGCAAAAATTTTGGGTATCGAAATCTGGCAAAAGTCTGCATAAAAGGGCTCTCCTGGCCAAATGGTTTAACTTTGGCAGGTCCCTGCTGTTCTGTTATGAAACTAGAATATCTTTTACACATTCTGGAAGTGATTGCGATCGCAAAGCTCTATTAGTTGCTGTGGAATCGACTTTTAAAAATGAGAGGGCGTAAAATTCGACAAAAAAATTTGGCGACGAAATCGAGCACATGCCTTCATAAAAGGGCTCTCCTGGCCAAATGGTTTAACTTTGGCAGGTCCCTCGTGCTTTATCATGAAAGTAGACTTCGTGGGGCAGATTCTGGAAGTGATTGCGATCGCAAAGCTCTATTAGTTGCTTTGGAATCGGCTTTTGAAAAAAATTCTGTGAAAATCGCAAAAATTTTGGGTATCGAAATCTGGCAAAAGTCTGCATAAAAGGGCTCTCCTGGCCAAATGGTTTAACTTTGGCAGGTCCCTGCTGTTCTGTTATGAAACTAGAATATCTTTTACACATTCTGGAAGTGATTGCGATCGCAAAGCTCTATTAGTTGCTGTGGAATCGACTTTTAAAAATGAGAGGGCGTAAAATTCGACAAAAAAATTTGGCGACGAAATCGAGCACATGCCTTCATAAAAGGGCTCTCCTGGCCAAATGGTTTAACTTTGGCAGGTCCCTCGTGCTTTATCATGAAAGTAGACTTCGTGGGGCAGATTCTGGAAGTGATTGCGATCGCAAAGCTCTATCAGTTGCTTTGGAATCGGCTTTTGAAAAAAATTCTGTGAAAATCGCAAAAATTTTGGGTATCGAAATCTGGCAAAAGTCTGCATAAAAGGGCTCTCCTGGCCAAATGGTTTAACTTTGGCAGGTCCCTGCTGTTCTGTTATGAAACTAGAATATCTTTTACACATTCTGGAAGTGATTGCGATCGCAAAGCTCTATTAGTTGCTGTGGAATCGACTTTTAAAAATGAGAGGGCGTAAAATTCGACAAAAAAATTTGGCGACGAAATCGAGCACATGCCTTCATAAAAGGGCTCTCCTGGCCAAATGGTTTAACTTTGGCAGGTCCCTCGTGCTTTATCATGAAAGTAGACTATGTGGGGCAGATTCTGGAAGTGATTGCGATCGCAAAGCTCTATTAGTTGCTTTGGAATCGGCTTTTGAAAAAAATTCTGTGAAAATCGCAAAAATTTTGGGTATCGAAATCTGGCAAAAGTCTGCATAAAAGGGCTCTCCTGGCCAAATGGTTTAACTTTGGCAGGTCCCTGCTGTTCTGTTATGAAACTAGAATATCTTTTACACATTCTGGAAGTGATTGCGATCGCAAAGCTCTATAAGTTGCTGTGGAATCGACTTTTAAAAATGAGAGGGCGTAAAATTCGACAAAAAAATTTGGCGACGAAATCGAGCACATGCCTTCATAAAAGGGCTCTCCTGGCCAAATGGTTTAACTTTGGCAGGTCCCTCGTGCTTTATCATGAAAGTAGACTTCGTGGGGCAGATTCTGGAAGTGATTGCGATCGCAAAGCTCTATTAGTTGCTTTGGAATCGGCTTTTGAAAAAAATTCTGTGAAAATCGCAAAAATTTTGGGTATCGAAATCTGGCAAAAGTCTGCATAAAAGGGCTCTCCTGGCCAAATGGTTTAACTTTGGCAGGTCCCTGCTGTTCTGTTATGAAACTAGAATATCTTTTACACATTCTGGAAGTGATTGCGATCGCAAAGCTCTATTAGTTGCTGTGGAATCGACTTTTAAAAATGAGAGGGCGTAAAATTCGACAAAAAAATTTGGCGACGAAATCGAGCACATGCCTTCATAAAAGGGCTCTCCTGGCCAAATGGTTTAACTTTGGCAGGTCCCTCGTGCTTTATCATGAAAGTAGACTTCGTGGGGCAGATTCTGGAAGTGATTGCGATCGCAAAGCTCTATTAGTTGCTTTGGAATCGGCGTTTGAAAAAAATTCTGTGAAAATCGCAAAAATTTTGGGTATCGAAATCTGGCAAAAGTCTGCATAAAAGGGCTCTCCTGGCCAAATGGTTTAACTTTGGCAGGTCCCTGCTGTTCTGTTATGAAACTAGAATATCTTTTACACATTCTGGAAGTGATTGCGATCGCAAAGCTCTATTAGTTGCTGTGGAATCGACTTTTAAAAATGAGAGGGCGTAAAATTCGACAAAAAAATTTGGCGACGAAATCGAGCACATGCCTTCATAAAAGGGCTCTCCTGGCCAAATGGTTTATCATGGTCCCTCGTGCTTTATCATGAAAGTAGACTTCGTGGGGCAGATTCTGGAAGTGATTGCGATCGCAAAGCTCTATTAGTTGCTTTGGAATCGGCTTTTGAAAAAAATTCTGTGAAAATCGCAAAAATTTTGGGTATCGAAATCTGGCAAAAGTCTGCATAAAAGGGCTCTCCTGGCCAAATGGTTTAACTTTGGCAGGTCCCTGCTGTTCTGTTATGAAACTAGAATATCTTTTACACATTCTGTAAGTGATTGCTATCGCAAAGCTCTATTAGTTGCTGTGGAATCGACTTTTAAAAATGAGAGGGCGTAAAATTCGACAAAAAAATTTGGCGACGAAATCGAGCACATGCCTTCATAAAAGGGCTCTCCTGGCCAAATGGTTTAACTTTGGCAGGTCCCTCGTGCTTTATCATGAAAGTAGACTTCGTGGGGCAGATTCTGGAAGTGATTGCGATCGCAAAGCTCTATTAGTTGCTTTGGAATCGGCTTTTGAAAAAAAATTCTGTGAAAATCGCAAAAATTTTGGGTATCGAAATCTGGCAAAAGTCTGCATAAAAGGGCTCTCCTGGCCAAATGGTTTAACTTTGGCAGGTCCCTGCTGTTCTGTTATGAAACTAGAATATCTTTTACACATTCTGGAAGTGATTGCGATCGCAAAGCTCTATTAGTTGCTGTGGAATCGACTTTTAAAAATGAGAGGGCGTAAAATTCGACAAAAAAATTTGGCGACGAAATCGAGCACATGCCTTCATAAAAGGGCTCTCCTGGCCAAATGGTTTAACTTTGGCAGGTCCCTCGTGCTTTTTCATGAAAGTAGACTTCGTGGGGCAGATTCTGGAAGTGATTGCGATCGCAAAGCTCTATTAGTTGCTTTGGAATCGGCTTTTGAAAAAAATTCTGTGAAAATCGCAAAAATTTTGGGTATCGAAATCTGGTAAAAGTCTGCATAAAAGGGCTCTCCTGGCCAAATGGTTTAACTTTGGCAGGTCCCTGCTGTTCTGTTATGAAACTAGAATATCTTTTACACATTCTGGAAGTGATTGCGATCGCAAAGCTCTATTAGTTGCTGTGGAATCGACTTTTAAAAATGAGAGGGCGTAAAATTCGACAAAAAAATTTGGCGACGAAATCGAGCACATGCCTTCATAAAAGGGCTCTCCTGGCCAAATGGTTTAACTTTGGCAGGTCCCTCGTGCTTTATCATGAAAGTAGACTTCGTGGGGCAGATTCTGGAAGTGATTGCGATCGCAAAGCTCTATTAGTTGCTTTGGAATCGGCTTTTGAAAAAAATTCTGTGAAAATCGGAAAAATTTTGGGTATCGAAATCTGGCAAAAGTCTGCATAAAAGGGCTCTCCTGGCCAAATGGTTTAACTTTGGCAGGTCCCTGCTGTTCTGTTATGAAACTAGAATATCTTCTACACATTCTGGAAGTGATTGCGATCGCAAAGCTCTATTAGTTGCTGTGGAATCGACTTTTAAAAATGAGAGGGCGTAAAATTCGACAAAAAAATTTGGCGACGAAATCGAGCACATGCCTTCATAAAAGGGCTCTCCAGGCCAAATGGTTTAACTTTGGCAGGTCCCTCGTGCTTTATCATGAAAGTAGACTTCGTGGGGCAGATTCTGGAAGTGATTGCGATCGCAAAGCTCTATTAGTTGCTTTGGAATCGGCTTTTGAAAAAAATTCTGTGAAAATCGCAAAAATTTTGGGTATCGAAATCTGGCAAAAGTCTGCATAAAAGGGCTCTCCTGGCCAAATGGTTTAACTTTGGCAGGTCCCTGCTGTTCTGTTATGAAACTAGAATATCTTTTACACATTCTGGAAGTGATTGCGATCGCAAAGCTCTATTAGTTGCTGTGGAATCGACTTTTAAAAATGAGAGGGCGTAAAATTCGACAAAAAAATTTGGCGACGAAATCGAGCACATGCCTTCATAAAAGGGCTCTCCTGGCCAAATGGTTTAACTTTGGCAGGTCCCTCGTGCTTTATCATGAAAGTAGACTTCGTGGGGCAGATTCTGGAAGTGATTGCGATCGCAAAGCTCTATTAGTTGCTTTGAAATCGGCTTTTGAAAAAAATTCTGTGAAAATCGCAAAAATTTTGGGTATCGAAATCTGGCAAAAGTCTGCATAAAAGGGCTCTCCTGGCCAAATGGTTTAACTTTGGCAGGTCCCTGCTGTTCTGTTATGAAACTAGAATATCTTTTACACATTCTGGAAGTGATTGCGATCGCAAAGCTCTATTAGTTGCTGTGGAATCGACTTTTAAAAATGAGAGGACGTAAAATTCGACAAAAAAATTTGGCGACGAAATCGAGCACATGCCTTCATAAAAGGGCTCTCCTGGCCAAATGGTTTAACTTTGGCAGGTCCCTCGTGCTTTATCATGAAAGTAGACTTCGTGGGGCAGATTCTGGAAGTGATTGCGATCGCAAAGCTCTATTAGTTGCTTTGGAATCGGCTTTTGAAAAAAATTCTGTGAAAATCGCAAAAATTTTGGGTATCGAAATCTGGCAAAAGTCTGCATAAAAGGGCTCTCCTGGCCAAATGGTTTAACTTTGGCAGGTCCCTGCTGTTCTGTTATGAAACTAGAATATCTTTTACACATTCTGGAAGTGATTGCGATCGCAAAGCTCTATTAGTTGCTGTGGAATCGACTTTTAAAAATGAGAGGGCGTAAAATTCGACAAAAAAATTTGGCGACGAAATCGAGCACATGCCTTCATAAAAGGGCTCTCCTGGCCAAATGGTTTAACTTTGGCAGGTCCCTCGTGCTTTATCATGAAAGTAGACTTCGTGGGGCAGATTCTGGAAGTGATTGCGATCGCAAAGCTCTATTAGTTGCTTTGGAATCGGCTTTTGAAAAAAATTCTGTGAAAATCGCAAAAATTTTGGGTATCGAAATCTGGCAAAAGTCTGCATAAAAGGGCTCTCCTGGCCAAATGGTTTAACTTTGGCAGGTCCCTGCTGTTCTGTTATGAAACTAGAATATCTTTTACACATTCTGGAAGTGATTGCGATCGCAAAGCTCTATTAGTTGCTGTGGAATCGACTTTTAAAAATGAGAGGGCGTAAAATTCGACAAAAAAATTTGGCGACGAAATCGAGCACATGCCTTCATAAAAGGGCTCTCCTGGCCAAATGGTTTAACTTTGGCAGGTCCCTCGTGCTTTATCATGAAAGTAGACTTCGTGGGGCAGATTCTGGAAGTGATTGCGATCGCAAAGCTCTATTAGTTGCTTTGGAATCGGCTTTTGAAAAAAATTCTGTGAAAATCGCAAAAATTTTGGGTATCGAAATCTGGCAAAAGTCTGCATAAAAGGGCTCTCCTGGCCAAATGGTTTAACTTTGGCAGGTCCCTGCTGTTCTGTTATGAAACTAGAATATCTTTTACACATTCTGGAAGTGATTGCGATCGCAAAGCTCTATTAGTTGCTGTGGAATCGACTTTTAAAAATGAGAGGGCGTAAAATTCGACAAAAAAATTTGGCGACGAAATCGAGCACATGCCTTCATAAAAGGGCTCTCCTGGCCAGATGGTTTAACTTGGGCAGGTCCCTCGTGCTTTATCATGAAAGTAGACTTCGTGGGGCGGATTCTGGAAGTGATTGCGATCGCAAAGCTCTATTAGTTGCTTTGGAATCGGCTTTTGAAAAAAATTCTGTGAAAATCGCAAAAATTTAGGGTATCGAAATCTGGCAAAAGTCTGCATAAAAGGGCTCTCCTGGCCAAATGGTTTAACTTTGGCAGGTCCCTGCTGTTCTGTTATGAAACTAGAATATCTTTTACACATTCTGGAAGTGATTGCGATCGCAAAGCTCTATTAGTTGCTGTGGAATCGACTTTTAAAAATGAGAGGGCGTAAAATTCGACAAAAAAATTTGGCGACGAAATCGAGCACATGCCTTCATAAAAGGGCTCTCCTGGCCAAATGGTTTAACTTTGGCAGGTCCCTCGTGCTTTATCATGAAAGTAGACTTCGTGGGGCAGATTCTGGAAGTGATTGCGATCGCAAAGCTCTATTAGTTGCTTTGGAATCGGCTTTTGAAAAAAATTCTGTGAAAATCGCAAAAATTTTGGGTATCGAAATCTGGCAAAAGTCTGCATAAAAGGGCTCTCCTGGCCAAATGGTTTAACTTTGGCAGGTCCCTGCTGTTCTGTTATGAAACTAGAATATCTTTTACACATTCTGGAAGTGATTGCGATCGCAAAGCTCTATTAGTTGCTGTGGAATCGACTTTTAAAAATGAGAGGGCGTAAAATTCGACAAAAAAATTTGGCGACGAAATCGAGCACATGCCTTCATAAAAGGGCTCTCCTGGCCAAATGGTTTAACTTTGGCAGGTCCCTCGTGCTTTATCATGAAAGTAGACTTCGTGGGGCAGATTCTGGAAGTGATTGCGATCGCAAAGCTCTATTAGTTGCTTTGGAATCGGCTTTTGAAAAAAATTCTGTGAAAATCGCAAAAATTTTGGGTATCGAAATCTGGAAAAAGTCTGCATAAAAGGGCTCTCCTGGCCAAATGGTTTAACTTTGGCAGGTCCCTGCTGTTCTGTTATGAAACTAGAATATCTTTTACACATTCTGGAAGTGATTGCGATCGCAAAGCTCTATTAGTTGCTGTGGAATCGACTTTTAAAAATGAGAGGGCGTAAAATTCGACAAAAAAATTTGGCGACGAAATCGAGCACATGCCTTCATAAAAGGGCTCTCCTGGCCAAACGGTTTAACTTTGGCAGGTCCCTGCTGTTCTGTTATGAAACTAGAATATCTTTTACACATTCTGGAAGTGATTGCGATCGCAAAGCTCTATTAGTTGCTGTGGAATCGACTTTTAAAAATGAGAGGGCGTAAAATTCGACAAAAAAATTTGGCGACGAAATCGAGCACATGCCTTCATAAAAGGGCTCTCCTGGCCAAATGGTTTAACTTTGGCAGGTCCCTCGTGCTTTATCATGAAAGTAGACTTCGTGGGGCAGATTCTGGAAGTGATTGCGATCGCAAAGCTCTATTAGTTGCTTTGGAATCGGCTTTTGAAAAAAATTCTGTGAAAATCGCAAAAATTTTGGGTATCGAAATCTGGCAAAAGTCTGCATAAAAGGGCTCTCCTGGCCAAATGGTTTAACTTTGGCAGGTCCCTGCTGTTCTGTTATGAAACTAGAATATCTTTTACACATTCTGGAAGTGATTGCGATCGCAAAGCTCTATTAGTTGCTGTGGAATCGACTTTTAAAAATGAGAGGGCGTAAAATTCGACAAAAAAATTTGGCGACGAAATCGAGCACATGCCTTCATAAAAGGGCTCTCCTGGCCAAATGGTTTAACTTTGGCTTTTCCCTCGTGCTTTATCATGAAAGTAGACTTCGTGGGGCAGATTCTGGAAGTGATTGCGATCGCAAAGCTCTATTAGTTGCTTTGGAATCGGCTTTTGAAAAAAATTCTGTGAAAATCGCAAAAATTTTGGGTATCGAAATCTGGCAAAAGTCTGCATAAAAGGGCTCTCCTGGCCAAATGGTTTAACTTTGGCAGGTCCCTGCTGTTCTGTTATGAAACTAGAATATCTTTTACACATTCTGGAAGTGATTGCGATCGCAAAGCTCTATTAGTTGCTGTGGAATCGACTTTTAAAAATGAGAGGGCGTAAAATTCGACAAAAAAATTTGGCGACGAAATCGAGCACATGCCTTCATAAAAGGGCTCTCCTGGCCAAATGGTTTAACTTTGGCAGGTCCCTCGTGCTTTATCATGAAAGTAGACTTCGTGGGGCAGATTCTGGAAGTGATTGCGATCGCAAAGCTCTATTAGTTGCTTTGGAATCGGCTTTTGAAAAAAATTCTGTGAAAATCGCAAAAATTTTGGGTATCGAAATCTGGCAAAAGTCTGCATAAAAGGGCTCTCCTGGCCAAATGGTTTAACTTTGGCAGGTCCCTGCTGTTCTGTTATGAAACTAGAATATCTTTTACACATTCTGGAAGTGATTGCGATCGCAAAGCTCTATTAGTTGCTGTGGAATCGACTTTTAAAAATGAGAGGGCGTAAAATTCGACAAAAAAATTTGGCGACGAAATCGAGCACATGCCTTCATAAAAGGGCTCTCCTGGCCAAATGGTTTAACTTTGGCAGGTCCCTCGTGCTTTATCATGAAAGTAGACTTCGTGGGGCAGATTCTGGAAGTGATTGCGATCGCAAAGCTCTATTAGTTGCTTTGGAATCGGCTTTTGAAAAAAAGTCTGTGAAAATCGCAAAAATTTTGGGTATCGAAATCTGGCAAAAGTCTGCATAAAAGGGCTCTCCTGGCCAAATGGTTTAACTTTGGCAGGTCCCTGCTGTTCTGTTATGAAACTAGAATATCTTTTACACATTCTGGAAGTGATTGCGATCGCAAAGCTCTATTAGTTGCTGTGGAATCGACTTTTAAAAATGAGAGGGCGTAAAATTCGACAAAAAAATTTGGCGACGAAATCGAGCACATGCCTTCATAAAAGGGCTCTCCTGGCCAAATGGTTTAACTTTGGCAGGTCCCTCGTGCTTTATCATGAAAGTAGACTTCGTGGGGCAGATTCTGGAAGTGATTGCGATCGCAAAGCTCTATTAGTTGCTTTGGAATCGGCTTTTGAAAAAAATTCTGTGAAAATCGCAAAAATTTTGGGTATCGAAATCTGGCAAAAGTCTGCATAAAAGGGCTCTCCTGGCCAAATGGTTTAACTTTGGCAGGTCCCTGCTGTTCTGTTATGAAACTAGAATATCTTTTACACATTCTGGAAGTGATTGCGATCGCAAAGCTCTATTAGTTGCTGTGGAATCGACTTTTAAAAATGAGAGGGCGTAAAATTCGACAAAAAAATTTGGCGACGAAATCGAGCACATGCCTTCATAAAAGGGCTCTCCTGGCCAAATGGTTTAACTTGGGCAGGTCCCTCGTGCTTTATCATGAAAGTAGACTTCGTGGGGCAGATTCTGGAAGTGATTGCGATCGCAAAGCTCTATTAGTTGCTTTGGAATCGGCTTTTGAAAAAAATTCTGTGAAAATCGCAAAAATTTAGGGTATCGAAATCTGGCAAAAGTCTGCATAAAAGGGCTCTCCTGGCCAAATGGTTTAACTTTGGCAGGTCCCTGCTGTTCTGTTATGAAACTAGAATATCTTTTACACATTCTGGAAGTGATTGCGATCGCAAAGCTCTATTAGTTGCTGTGGAATCGACTTTTAAAAATGAGAGGGCGTAAAATTCGACAAAAAAATTTGGCGACGAAATCGAGCACATGCCTTCATAAAAGGGCTCTCCTGGCCAAATGGTTTAACTTTGGCAGGTCCCTCGTGCTTTATCATGAAAGTAGACTTCGTGGGGCAGATTCTGGAAGTGATTGCGATCGCAAAGCTCTATTAGTTGCTTTGGAATCGGCTTTTGAAAAAAATTCTGTGAAAATCGCAAAAATTTTGGGTATCGAAATCTGGCAAAAGTCTGCATAAAAGGGCTCTCCTGGCCAAATGGTTTAACTTTGGCAGGTCCCTGCTGTTCTGTTATGAAACTAGAATATCTTTTACACATTCTGGAAGTGATTGCGATCGCAAAGCTCTATTAGTTGCTGTGGAATCGACTTTTAAAAATGAGAGGGCGTAAAATTCGACAAAAAAATTTGGCGACGAAATCGAGCACATGCCTTCATAAAAGGGCTCTCCTGGCCAAATGGTTTAACTTTGGCAGGTCCCTCGTGCTTTATCATGAAAGTAGACTTCGTGGGGCAGATTCTGGAAGTGACTGCGATCGCAAAGCTCTATTAGTTGCTTTGGAATCGGCTTTTGAAAAAAATTCTGTGAAAATCGCAAAAATTTTGGGTATCGAAATCTGGCAAAAGTCTGCATAAAAGGGCTCTCCTGGCCAAATGGTTTAACTTTGGCAGGTCCCTGCTGTTCTGTTATGAAACTAGAATATCTTTTACACATTCTGGAAGTGATTGCGATCGCAAAGCTCTATTAGTTGCTGTGGAATCGACTTTTAAAAATGAGAGGGCGTAAAATTCGACAAAAAAATTTGGCGACGAAATCGAGCACATGCCTTCATAAAAGGGCTCTCCTGGCCAAATGGTTTAACTTTGGCAGGTCCCTGCTGTTCTGTTATGAAACTAGAATATCTTTTACACATTCTGGAAGTGATTGCGATCGCAAAGCTCTATTAGTTGCTGTGGAATCGACTTTTAAAAATGAGAGGGCGTAAAATTCGACAAAAAAATTTGGCGACGAAATCGAGCACATGCCTTCATAAAAGGGCTCTCCTGGCCAAATGGTTTAACTTTGGCAGGTCCCTCGTGCTTTATCATGAAAGTAGACTTCGTGGGGCAGATTCTGGAAGTGATTGCGATCGCAAAGCTCTATTAGTTGCTTTGGAATCGGCTTTTGAAAAAAATTCTGTGAAAATCGCAAAAATTTTGGGTATCGAAATCTGGCAAAAGTCTGCATAAAACGGCTCTCCTGGCCAAATGGTTTAACTTTGTCAGGTCCCTGCTGTTCTGTTATGAAACTAGAATATCTTTTACACATTCTGGAAGTGATTGCGATCGCAAAGCTCTATTAGTTGCTGTGGAATCGACTTTTAAAAATGAGAGGGCGTAAAATTCGACAAAAAAATTTGGCGACGAAATCGAGCACATGCCTTCATAAAAGGGCTCTCCTGGCCAAATGGTTTAACTTTGGCAGGTCCCTCGTGCTTTATCATGAAAGTAGACTTCGTGGGGCAGATTCTGGAAGTGATTGCGATCGCAAAGCTCTATTAGTTGCTTTGGAATCGGCTTTTGAAAAAAATTCTGTGAAAATCGCAAAAATTTTGGGTATCGAAATCTGGCAAAAGTCTGCATAAAAGGGCTCTCCTGGCCAAATGGTTTAACTTTGGCAGGTCCCTGCTGTTCTGTTATGAAACTAGAATATCTTTTACACATTCTGGAAGTGATTGCGATCGCAAAGCTCTATTAGTTGCTGTGGAATCGACTTTTAAAAATGAGAGGGCGTAAAATTCGACAAAAAAATTTGGCGACGAAATCGAGCACATGCCTTCATAAAAGGGCTCTCCTGGCCAAATGGTTTAACTTAGGCAGGTCCCTGCTGTTCTGTTATGAAACTAGAATATCTTTTACACATTCTGGAAGTGATTGCGATCGCAAAGCTCTATTAGTTGCTGTGGAATCGACTTTTAAAAATGAGAGGGCGTAAAATTCGACAAAAAAATTTGGCGACGAAATCGAGCACATGCCTTCATAAAAGGGCTCTCCTGGCCAAATGGTTTAACTTGGGCAGGTCCCTCGTGCTTTATCATGAAAGTAGACTTCGTGGGGCAGATTCTGGAAGTGATTGCGATCGCAAAGCTCTATTAGTTGCTTTGGAATCGGCTTTTGAAAAAAATTCTGTGAAAATCGCAAAAATTTAGGGTATCGAAATCTGGCAAAAGTCTGCATAAAAGGGCTCTCCTGGCCAAATGGTTTAACTTTGGCAGGTCCCTGCTGTTCTGTTATGAAACTAGAATATCTTTTACACATTCTGGAAGTGATTGCGATCGCAAAGCTCTATTAGTTGCTGTGGAATCGACTTTTAAAAATGATAGGGCGTAAAATTCGACAAAATAATTTGGCGACGAAATCGAGCACATGCCTTCATAAAAGGGCTCTCCTGGCCAAATGGTTTAACTTTGGCAGGTCCCTCGTGCTTTATCATGAAAGTAGACTTCGTGGGGCAGATTCTGGAAGTGATTGCGATCGCAAAGCTCTATTAGTTGCTTTGGAATCGGCTTTTGAAAAAAATTCTGTGAAAATCGCAAAAATTTTGGGTATCGAAATCTGGCAAAAGTCTGCATAAAAGGGCTCTCCTGGCCAAATGGTTTAACTTTGGCAGGTCCCTGCTGTTCTGTTATGAAACTAGAATATCTTTTACACATTCTGGAAGTGATTGCGATCGCAAAGCTCTATTAGTTGCTGTGGAATCGACTTTTAAAAATGAGAGGGCGTAAAATTCGACAAAAAAATTTGGCGACGAAATCGAGCACATGCCTTCATAAAAGGGCTCTCCTGGCCAAATGGTTTAACTTTGGCAGGTCCCTCGTGCTTTATCATGAAAGTAGACTTCGTGGGGCAGATTCTGGAAGTGATTGCGATCGCAAAGCTCTATTAGTTGCTTTGGAATCGGCTTTTGAAAAAAATTCTGTGAAAATCGCAAAAATTTTGGGTATCGAAATCTTGCAAAAGTCTGCATAAAAGGGCTCTCCTGGCCAAATGGTTTAACTTTGGCAGGTCCCTGCTGTTCTGTTATGAAACTAGAATATCTTTTACACATTCTGGAAGTGATTGCGATCGCAAAGCTCTATTAGTTGCTGTGGAATCGACTTTTAAAAATGAGAGGGCGTAAAATTCGACAAAAAAATTTGGCGACGAAATCGAGCACATGCCTTCATAAAAGGGCTCTCCTGGCCAAATGGTTTAACTTTGGCAGGTCCCTCGTGCTTTATCATGAAAGTAGACTTCGTGGGGCAGATTCTGGAAGTGATTGCGATCGCAAAGCTCTATTAGTTGCTTTGGAATCGGCTTTTGAAAAAAATTCTGTGAAAATCGCAAAAATTTTGGGTATCGAAATCTGGCAAAAGTCTGCATAAAACGGCTCTCCTGGCCAAATGGTTTAACTTTGTCAGGTCCCTGCTGTTCTGTTATGAAACTAGAATATCTTTTACACATTCTGGAAGTGATTGCGATCGCAAAGCTCTATTAGTTGCTGTGGAATCGACTTTTAAAAATGAGAGGGCGTAAAATTCGACAAAAAAATTTGGCGACGAAATCGAGCACATGCCTTCATAAAAGGGCTCTCCTGGCCAAATGGTTTAACTTTGGCAGGTCCCTCGTGCTTTATCATGAAAGTAGACTTCGTGGGGCAGATTCTGGAAGTGATTGCGATCGCAAAGCTCTATTAGTTGCTTTGGAATCGGCTTTTGAAAAAAATTCTGTGAAAATCGCAAAAATTTTGGGTATCGAAATCTGGCAAAAGTCTGCATAAAAGGGCTCTCCTGGCCAAATGGTTTAACTTTGGCAGGTCCCTGCTGTTCTGTTATGAAACTAGAATATCTTTTACACATTCTGGAAGTGATTGCGATCGCAAAGCTCTATTAGTTGCTGTGGAATCGACTTTTAAAAATGAGAGGGCGTAAAATTCGACAAAAAAATTTGGCGACGAAATCGAGCACATGCCTTCATAAAAGGGCTCTCCTGGCCAAATGGTTTAACTTTGGCAGGTCCCTGCTGTTCTGTTATGAAACTAGAATATCTTTTACACATTCTGGAAGTGATTGCGATCGCAAAGCTCTATTAGTTGCTGTGGAATCGACTTTTAAAAATGAGAGGGCGTAAAATTCGACAAAAAAATTTGGCGACGAAATCGAGCACATGCCTTCATAAAAGGGCTCTCCTGGCCAAATGGTTTAACTTGGGCAGGTCCCTCGTGCTTTATCATGAAAGTAGACTTCGTGGGGCAGATTCTGGAAGTGATTGCGATCGCAAAGCTCTATTAGTTGCTTTGGAATCGGCTTTTGAAAAAAATTCTGTGAAAATCGCAAAAATTTAGGGTATCGAAATCTGGCAAAAGTCTGCATAAAAGGGCTCTCCTGGCCAAATGGTTTAACTTTGGCAGGTCCCTGCTGTTCTGTTATGAAACTAGAATATCTTTTACACATTCTGGAAGTGATTGCGATCGCAAAGCTCTATTAGTTGCTGTGGAATCGACTTTTAAAAATGATAGGGCGTAAAATTCGACAAAATAATTTGGCGACGAAATCGAGCACATGCCTTCATAAAAGGGCTCTCCTGGCCAAATGGTTTAACTTTGGCAGGTCCCTCGTGCTTTATCATGAAAGTAGACTTCGTGGGGCAGATTCTGGAAGTGATTGCGATCGCAAAGCTCTATTAGTTGCTTTGGAATCGGCTTTTGAAAAAAATTCTGTGAAAATCGCAAAAATTTTGGGTATCGAAATCTGGCAAAAGTCTGCATAAAAGGGCTCTCCTGGCCAAATGGTTTAACTTTGGCAGGTCCCTGCTGTTCTGTTATGAAACTAGAATATCTTTTACACATTCTGGAAGTGATTGCGATCGCAAAGCTCTATTAGTTGCTGTGGAATCGACTTTTAAAAATGAGAGGGCGTAAAATTCGACAAAAAAATTTGGCGACGAAATCGAGCACATGCCTTCATAAAAGGGCTCTCCTGGCCAAATGGTTTAACTTTGGCAGGTCCCTCGTGCTTTATCATGAAAGTAGACTTCGTGGGGCAGATTCTGGAAGTGATTGCGATCGCAAAGCTCTATTAGTTGCTTTGGAATCGGCTTTTGAAAAAAATTCTGTGAAAATCGCAAAAATTTTGGGTATCGAAATCTTGCAAAAGTCTGCATAAAAGGGCTCTCCTGGCCAAATGGTTTAACTTTGGCAGGTCCCTGCTGTTCTGTTATGAAACTAGAATATCTTTTACACATTCTGGAAGTGATTGCGATCGCAAAGCTCTATTAGTTGCTGTGGAATCGACTTTTAAAAATGAGAGGGCGTAAAATTCGACAAAAAAATTTGGCGACGAAATCGAGCACATGCCTTCATAAAAGGGCTCTCCTGGCCAAATGGTTTAACTTTGGCAGGTCCCTCGTGCTTTATCATGAAAGTAGACTTCGTGGGGCAGATTCTGGAAGTGATTGCGATCGCAAAGCTCTATTAGTTGCTTTGGAATCGGCTTTTGAAAAAAATTCTGTGAAAATCGCAAAAATTTTGGGTATCGAAATCTGGCAAAAGTCTGCATAAAAGGGCTCTCCTGGCCAAATGGTTTAACTTTGGCAGGTCCCTGCTGTTCTGTTATGAAACTAGAATATCTTTTACACATTCTGGAAATGATTGCGATCGCAAAGCTCTATTAGTTGCTGTGGAATCGACTTTTAAAAATGAGAGGGCGTAAAATTCGACAAAAAAATTTGGCGACGAAATCGAGCACATGCCTTCATAAAAGGGCTCTCCTGGCCAAATGGTTTAACTTTGGCAGGTCCCTCGTGCTTTATCATGAAAGTAGACTTCGTGGGGCAGATTCTGGAAGTGATTGCGATCGCAAAGCTCTATCAGTTGCTTTGGAATCGGCTTTTGAAAAAAATTCTGTGAAAATCGCAAAAATTTTGGGTATCGAAATCTGGCAAAAGTCTGCATAAAAGGGCTCTCCTGGCCAAATGGTTTAACTTTGGCAGGTCCCTGCTGTTCTGTTATGAAACTAGAATATCTTTTACACATTCTGGAAGTGATTGCGATCGCAAAGCTCTATTAGTTGCTGTGGAATCGACTTTTAAAAATGAGAGGGCGTAAAATTCGACAAAAAAATTTGGCGACGAAATCGAGCACATGCCTTCATAAAAGGGCTCTCCTGGCCAAATGGTTTAACTTTGGCAGGTCCCTCGTGCTTTATCATGAAAGTAGACTTCGTGGGGCAGATTCTGGAAGTGATTGCGATCGCAAAGCTCTATTAGTTGCTTTGGAATCGGCTTTTGAAAAAAATTCTGTGAAAATCGCAAAAATTTTGGGTATCGAAATCTGGCAAAAGTCTGCATAAAAGGGCTCTCCTGGCCAAATGGTTTAACTTTGGCAGGTCCCTGCTGTTCTGTTATGAAACTAGAATATCTTTTACACATTCTGGAAGTGATTGCGATCGCAAAGCTCTATTAGTTGCTGTGGAATCGACTTTTAAAAATGAGAGGGCGTAAAATTCGACAAAAAAATTTGGCGACGAAATCGAGCACATGCCTTCATAAAAGGGCTCTCCTGGCCAAATGGTTTAACTTTGGCAGGTCCCTCGTGCTTTATCATGAAAGTAGACTTCGTGGGGCAGATTCTGGAAGTGATTGCGATCGCAAAGCTCTATTAGTTGCTTTGGAATCGGCTTTTGAAAAAAATTCTGTGAAAATCGCAAAAATTTTGGGTATCGAAATCTGGCAAAAGTCTGCATAAAAGGGCTCTCCTGGCCAAATGGTTTAACTTTGGCAGGTCCCTGCTGTTCTGTTATGAAACTAGAATATCTTTTACACATTCTGGAATTGATTGCGATCGCAAAGCTCTATTAGTTGCTGTGGAATCGACTTTTAAAAATGAGAGGGCGTAAAATTCGACAAAAAAATTTGGCGACGAAATCGAGCACATGCCTTCATAAAAGGGCTCTCCTGGCCAAATGGTTTAACTTTGGCAGGTCCCTCGTGCTTTATCATGAAAGTAGACTTCGTGGGGCAGATTCTGGAAGTGATTGCGATCGCAAAGCTCTATTAGTTGCTTTGGAATCGGCTTTTGAAAAAAATTCTGTGAAAATCGCAAAAATTTTGGGTATCGAAATCTGGCAAAAGTCTGCATAAAAGGGCTCTCCTGGCCAAATGGTTTAACTTTGGCAGGTCCCTGCTGTTCTGTTATGAAACTAGAATATCTTTTACACATTCTGGAAGTGATTGCGATCGCAAAGCTCTATTAGTTGCTGTGGAATCGACTTTTAAAAATGAGGGCGTAAAATTCGACAAAAAAATTTGGCGACGAAATCGAGCACATGCCTTCATAAAAGGGCTCTCCTGGCCAAATGGTTTAACTTTGGCAGGTCCCTCGTGCTTTATCATGAAAGTAGACTTCGTGGGGCAGATTCTGGAAGTGATTGCGATCGCAAAGCTCTATTAGTTGCTTTGGAATCGGCTTTTGAAAAAAATTCTGTGAAAATCGCAAAAATTTTGGGTATCGAAATCTGGCAAAAGTCTGCATAAAAGGGCTCTCCTGGCCAAATGGTTTAACTTTGGCAGGTCCCTGCTGTTCTGTTATGAAACTAGAATATCTTTTACACATTCTGGAAGTGATTGCGATCGCAAAGCTCTATTAGTTGCTGTGGAATCGACTTTTAAAAATGAGAGGGCGTAAAATTCGACAAAAAAATTTGGCGACGAAATCGAGCACATGCCTTCATAAAAGGGCTCTCCTGGCCAAATGGTTTAACTTTGGCAGGTCCCTCGTGCTTTATCATGAAAGTAGACTTCGTGGGGCAGATTCTGGAAGTGATTGCGATCGCAAAGCTCTATTAGTTGCTTTGGAATCGGCTTTTGAAAAAAATTCTGTGAAAATCGCAAAAATTTTGGGTATCGAAATCTGGCAAAAGTCTGCATAAAAGGGCTCTCCTGGCCAAATGGTTTAACTTTGGCAGGTCCCTGCTGTTCTGTTATGAAACTAGAATATCTTTTACACATTCTGGAAGTGATTGCGATCGCAAAGCTCTATTAGTTGCTGTGGAATCGACTTTTAAAAATGAGAGGGCGTAAAATTCGACAAAAAAATTTGGCGACGAAATCGAGCACATGCCTTCATAAAAGGGCTCTCCTGGCCAAATGGTTTAACTTTGGCAGGTCCCTCGTGCTTTATCATGAAAGTAGACTTCGTGGGGCAGATTCTGGAAGTGATTGCGATCGCAAAGCTCTATTAGTTGCTTTGGAATCGGCTTTTGAAAAAAATTCTGTGAAAATCGCAAAAATTTTGGGTATCGAAATCTGGCAAAAGTCTGCATAAAAGGGCTCTCCTGGCCAAATGGTTTAACTTTGGCAGGTCCCTGCTGTTCTGTTATGAAACTAGAATATCTTTTACACATTCTGGAAGTGATTGCGATCGCAAAGCTCTATTAGTTGCTGTGGAATCGACTTTTAAAAATGAGAGGGCGTAAAATTCGACAAAAAAATTTGGCGACGAAATCGAGCACATGCCTTCATAAAAGGGCTCTCCTGGCCAAATGGTTTAACTTTGGCAGGTCCCTCGTGCTTTATCATGAAAGTAGACTTCGTGGGGCAGATTCCGGAAGTGATTGCGATCGCAAAGCTCTATTAGTTGCTTTGGAATCGGCTTTTGAAAAAAGTTCTGTGAAAATCGCAAAAATTTTGGGTATCGAAATCTGGCAAAAGTCTGCATAAAAGGGCTCTCCTGGCCAAATGGTTTAACTTTGGCAGGTCCCTGCTGTTCTGTTATGAAACTAGAATATCTTTTACACATTCTGGAAGTGATTGCGAACGCAAAGCTCTATTAGTTGCTGTGGAATCGACTTTTAAAAATGAGAGGGCGTAAAATTCGACAAAAAAATTTGGCGACGAAATCGAGCACATGCCTTCATAAAAGGGCTCTCCTGGCCAAATGGTTTAACTTTGGCAGGTCCCTCGTGCTTTATCATGAAAGTAGACTTCGTGGGGCAGATTCTGGAAGTGATTGCGATCGCAAAGCTCTATTAGTTGCTTTGGAATCGGCTTTTGAAAAAAATTCTGTGAAAATCGCAAAAATTTTGGGTATCGAAATCTGGCAAAAGTCTGCATAAAAGGGCTCTCCTGGCCAAATGGTTTAACTTTGGCAGGTCCCTGCTGTTCTGTTATGAAACTAGAATATCTTTTATACATTCTGGAAGTGATTGCGATCGCAAAGCTCTATTAGTTGCTGTGGAATCGACTTTTAAAAATGAGAGGGCTTAAAATTCGACAAAAAAATTTGGCGACGAAATCGAGCACATGCCTTCATAAGAGGGCTCTCCTGGCCAAATGGTTTAACTTTGGCAGGTCTCTCGTGCTTTATCATGAAAGTAGACTTCGTGGGGCAGATTCTGGAAGTGATTGCGATCGCAAAGCTCTATTAGTTGCTTTGGAATCGGCTTTTGAAAAAAATTCTGTGAAAATCACAAAAATTTTGGGTATCGAAATCTGGCAAAAGTCTGCATAAAAGGGCTCTCCTGGCCAAATGGTTTAACTTTGGCAGGTCCCTGCTGTTCTGTTATGAAACTAGAATATCTTTTACACATTCTAGAAGTGATTGCGATCGCAAAGCTCTATTAGTTGCTGTGGAATCGACTTTTAAAAATGAGAGGGCGTAAAATTCGACAAAAAAATTTGGCGACGAAATCGAGCACATGCCTTCATAAAAGGGCTCTCCTGGCCAAATGGTTTAACTTTGGCAGGTCCCTCGTGCTTTATCATGAAAGTAGACTTCGTGGGGCAGATTCTGGAAGTGATTGCGATCGCAAAGCTCTATTAGTTGCTTTGGAATCGGCTTTTGAAAAAAATTCTGTGAAAATCGCAAAAATTTTGGGTATCGAAATCTGGCAAAAGTCTGCATAAAAGGGCTCTCCTGGCCAAATGGTTTAACTTTGGCAGGTCCCTCGTGCTTTATCATGAAAGTAGACTTCGTGGGGCAGATTCTGGAAGTGATTGCGATCGCAAAGCTCTATTAGTTGCTTTGGAATCGGCTTTTGAAAAAAATTCTGTGAAAATCGCAAAAATTTTGGGTATCGAAATCTGGCAAAAGTCTGCATAAAAGGGCTCTCCTGGCCAAATGGTTTAACTTTGGCAGGTCCCTGCTGTTCTGTTATGAAACTAGAATATCTTTTACACATTCTGGAAGTGATTGCGATCGCAAAGCTCTATTAGTTGCTGTGGAATCGACTTTTAAAAATGAGAGGGCGTAAAATTCGACAAAAAAATTTGGCGACGAAATCGAGCACATGCCTTCATAAAAGGGCTCTCCTGGCCAAATGGTTTAACTTTGGCAGGTCCCTCGTGCTTTATCATGAAAGTAGACTTCGTGGGGCAGATTCTGGAAGTGATTGCGATCGCAAAGCTCTATTAGTTACTTTGGAATCGGCTTTTGAAAAAAATTCTGTGAAAATCGCAAAAATTTTGGGTATCGAAATCTGGCAAAAGTCTGCATAAAAGGGCTCTCCTGGCCAAATGGTTTAACTTTGGCCCGTCCCTGCTGTTCTGTTATGAAACTAGAATATCTTTTACACATTCTGGAAGTGATTGCGATCGCAAAGCTCTATTAGTTGCTGTGGAATCGACTTTTAAAAATGAGAGGGCGTAAAATTCGACAAAAAAATTTGGCGACGAAATCGAGCACATGCCTTCATAAAAGGGCTCTCCTGGCCAAATGGTTTAACTTTGGCAGGTCCCTCGTGCTTTATCATGAAAGTAGACTTCGTGGGGCAGATTCTGGAAGTGATTGCGATCGCAAAGCTCTATTAGTTGCTTTGGAATCGGCTTTTGAAAAAAATTCTGTGAAAATCGCAAAAATTTTGGGTATCGAAATCTGGCAAAAGTCTGCATAAAAGGGCTCTCCTGGCCAAATGGTTTAACTTTGGCAGGTCCCTGCTGTTCTGTTATGAAACTAGAATATCTTTTACACATTCTGGAAGTGATTGCGATCGCAAAGCTCTATTAGTTGCTGTGGAATCGACTTTTAAAAATGAGAGGGCGTAAAATTCGACAAAAGAATTTGGCGACGAAATCGAGCACATGCCTTCATAAAAGGGCTCTCCTGGCCAAATGGTTTAACTTTGGCAGGTCCCTCGTGCTTTATCATGAAAGTAGACTTCGTGGGGCAGATTCTGGAAGTGATTGCGATCGCAAAGCTCTATTAGTTGCTTTGGAATCGGCTTTTGAAAAAAATTCTGTGAAAATCGCAAAAATTTTGGGTATAGAAATCTGGCAAAAGTCTGCATAAAAGGGCTCTCCTGGCCAAATGGTTTAACTTTGGCAGGTCCCTGCTGTTCTGTTATGAAACTAGAATATCTTTTACACATTCTGGAAGTGATTGCGATCGCAAAGCTCTATTAGTTGCTGTGGAATCGACTTTTAAAAATGAGAGGGCGTAAAATTCGACAAAAAAATTTGGCGACGAAATCGAGCACATGCCTTCATAAAAGGGCTCTCCTGGCCAAATGGTTTAACTTTGGCAGGTCCCTCGTGCTTTATCATGAAAGTAGACTTCGTGGGGCAGATTCTGGAAGTGATTGCGATCGCAAAGCTCTATTAGTTGCTTTGGAATCGGCTTTTGAAAAAAATTCTGTGAAAATCGCAAAAATTTTGGGTATCGAAATCTGGCAAAAGTCTGCATAAAAGGGCTCTCCTGGCCAAATGGTTTAACTTTGGCAGGTCCCTGCTGTTCTGTTATGAAACTAGAATATCTTTTACACATTCTGGAAGTGATTGCGATCGCAAAGCTCTATTAGTTGCTGTGGAATCGACTTTTAAAAATGAGAGGGCGTAAAATTCGACAAAAAAATTTGGCGACGAAATCGTGCACATGCCTTCATAAAAGGGCTCTCCTGGCCAAATGGTTTAACTTTGGCAGGTCCCTCGTGCTTTATCATGAAAGTAGACTTCGTGGGGCAGATTCTGGAAGTGATTGCGATCGCAAAGCTCTATTAGTTGCTTTGGAATCGGCTTTTGAAAAAAATTCTGTGAAAATCGCAAAAATTTTGGGTATCGAAATCTGGCAAAAGTCTGCATAAAAGGGCTCTCCTGGCCAAATGGTTTAACTTTGGCAGGTCCCTGCTGTTCTGTTATGAAACTAGAATATCTTTTACACATTCTGGAAGTGATTGCGATCGCAAAGCTCTATTAGTTGCTGTGGAATCGACTTTTAAAAATGAGAGGGCGTAAAATTCGACAAAAAAATTTGGCGACGAAATCGAGCACATGCCTTCATAAAAGGGCTCTCCTGGCCAAATGGTTTAACTTTGGCAGGTCCCTCGTGCTTTATCATGAAAGTAGACTTCGTGGGGCAGATTCTGGAAGTGATTGCGATCGCAAAGCTCTATTAGTTGCTTTGGAATCGGCTTTTGAAAAAAATTCTGTGAAAATCGCAAAAATTTTGGGTATCGAAATCTGGCAAAAGTCTGCATAAAAGGGCTCTCCTGGCCAAATGGTTTAACTTTGGCAGGTCCCTGCTGTTCTGTTATGAAACTAGAATATCTTTTACACATTCTGGAAGTGATTGCGATCGCAAAGCTCTATTAGTTGCTGTGGAATCGACTTTTAAAAATGAGAGGGCGTAAAATTCGACAAAAAAATTTGGCGACGAAATCGAGCACATGCCTTCATAAAAGGGCTCTCCTGGCCAAATGGTTTAACTTTGGCAGGTCCCTCGTGCTTTATCATGAAAGTAGACTTCGTGGGGCAGATTCTGGAAGTGATTGCGATCGCAAAGCTCTATTAGTTGCTTTGGAATCGGCTTTTGAAAAAAATTCTGTGAAAATCGCAAAAATTTTGGGTATCGAAATCTGGCAAAAGTCTGCATAAAAGGGCTCTCCTGGCCAAATGGTTTAACTTTGGCAGGTCCCTGCTGTTCTGTTATGAAACTAGAATATCTTTTACACATTCTGGAAGTGATTGCGATCGCAAAGCTCTATTAGTTGCTGTGGAATCGACTTTTAAAAATGAGAGGGCGTAAAATTCGACAAAAAAATTTGGCGACGAAATCGAGCACATGCCTTCATAAAAGGGCTCTCCTGGCCAAATGGTTTAACTTTGGCAGGTCCCTCGTGCTTTATCATGAAAGTAGACTTCGTGGGGCAGATTCTGGAAGTGATTGCGATCGCAAAGCTCTATTAGTTGCTTTGGAATCGGCTTTTGAAAAAAATTCTGTGAAAATCGCAAAAATTTTGGGTATCGAAATCTGGCAAAAGTCTGCATAAAAGGGCTCTCCTGGCCAAATGGTTTAACTTTGGCAGGTCCCTGCTGTTCTGTTATGAAACTAGAATATCTTTTACACATTCTGGAAGTGATTGCGATCGCAAAGCTCTATTAGTTGCTGTGGAATCGACTTTTAAAAATGAGAGGGCGTAAAATTCGACAAAAAAATTTGGCGACGAAATCGAGCACATGCCTTCATAAAAGGGCTCTCCTGGCCAAATGGTTTAACTTTGGCAGGTCCCTCGTGCTTTATCATGAAAGTAGACTTCGTGGGGCAGATTCTGGAAGTGATTGCGATCGCAAAGCTCTATTAGTTGCTTTGGAATCGGCTTTTGAAAAAAATTCTGTGAAAATCGCAAAAATTTTGGGTATCGAAATCTGGCAAAAGTCTGCATAAAAGGGCTCTCCTGGCCAAATGGTTTAACTTTGGCAGGTCCCTGCTGTTCTGTTATGAAACTAGAATATCTTTTACACATTCTGGAAGTGATTGCGATCGCAAAGCTCTATTAGTTGCTGTGGAATCGACTTTTAAAAATGAGAGGGCGTAAAATTCGACAAAAAAATTTGGCGACGAAATCGAGCACATGCCTTCATAAAAGGGCTCTCCTGGCCAAATGGTTTAAATTTGGCAGGTCCCTCGTGCTTTATCATGAAAGTAGACTTCGTGGGGCAGATTCTGGAAGTGATTGCGATCGCAAAGCTCTATTAGTTGCTTTGGAATCGGCTTTTGAAAAAAATTCTGTGAAAATCGCACAAATTTTGGGTATCGAAATCTGGCAAAAGTCTGCATAAAAGGGCTCTCCTGGCCAAATGGTTTAACTTTGGCAGGTCCCTGCTGTTCTGTTATGAAACTAGAATATCTTTTACACATTCTGGAAGTGATTGCGATCGCAAAGCTCTATTAGTTGCTGTGGAATCGACTTTTAAAAATGAGAGGGCGTAAAATTCGACAAAAAAATTTGGCGACGAAATCGAGCACATGCCTTCATAAAAGGGCTCTCCTGGCCAAATGGTTTAACTTTGACAGGTCCCTCGTGCTTTATCATGAAAGTAGACTTCGTGGGGCAGATTCTGGAAGTGATTGCGATCGCAAAGCTCTATTAGTTGCTTTGGAATCGGCTTTTGAAAAAAATTCTGTGAAAATCGCAAAAATTTTGGGTATCGAAATCTGGCAAAAGTCTGCATAAAAGGGCTCTCCTGGCCAAATGGTTTAACTTTGGCAGGTCCCTGCTGTTCTGTTATGAAACTAGAATATCTTTTACACATTCTGGAAGTGATTGCGATCGCAAAGCTCTATTAGTTGCTGTGGAATCGACTTTTAAAAATGAGAGGGCGTAAAATTCGACAAAAAAATTTGGCGACGAAATCGAGCACATGCCTTCATAAAAGGGCTCTCCTGGCCAAATGGTTTAACTTTGGCAGGTCCCTCGTGCTTTATCATGAAAGTAGACTTCGTGGGGCAGATTCTGGAAGTGATTGCGATCGCAAAGCTCTATTAGTTGCTTTGGAATCGGCTTTTGAAAAAAATTCTGTGAAAATCGCAAAAATTTTGGGTATCGAAATCTGGCAAAAGTCTGCATAAAAGGGCTCTCCTGGCCAAATGGTTTAACTTTGGCAGGTCCCTGCTGTTCTGTTATGAAACTAGAATATCTTTTACACATTCTGGAAGTGATTGCGATCGCAAAGCTCTATTAGTTGCTGTGGAATCGACTTTTAAAAATGAGAGGGCGTAAAATTCGACAAAAAAATTTGGCGACGAAATCGAGCACATGCCTTCATAAAAGGGCTCTCCTGGCCAAATGGTTTAAATTTGGCAGGTCCCTCGTGCTTTATCATGAAAGTAGACTTCGTGGGGCAGATTCTGGAAGTGATTGCGATCGCAAAGCTCTATTAGTTGCTTTGGAATCGGCTTTTGAAAAAAATTCTGTGAAAATCGCAAAAATTTTGGGTATCGAAATCTGGCAAAAGTCTGCATAAAAGGGCTCTCCTGGCCAAATGGTTTAACTTTGGCAGGTCCCTGCTGTTCTGTTATGAAACTAGAATATCTTTTACACATTCTGGAAGTGATTGCGATCGCAAAGCTCTATTAGTTGCTGTGGAATCGACTTTTAAAAATGAGAGGGCGTAAAATTCGACAAAAAAATTTGGCGACGAAATCGAGCACATGCCTTCATGAAAGGGCTCTCCTGGCCAAATGGTTTAACTTTGGCAGGTCCCTCGTGCTTTATCATGAAAGTAGACTTCGTGGGGCAGATTCTGGAAGTGATTGCGATCGCAAAGCTCTATTAGTTGCTTTGGAATCGGCTTTTGAAAAAAATTCTGTGAAAATCGCAAAAATTTTGGGTATCGAAATCTGGCAAAAGTCTGCATAAAAGGGCTCTCCTGGCCAAATGGTTTAACTTTGGCAGGTCCCTGCTGTTCTGTTATGAAACTAGAATATCTTTTACACATTCTGGAAGTGATTGCGATCGCAAAGCTCTATTAGTTGCTGTGGAATCGACTTTTAAAAATGAGAGGGCGTAAAATTCGACAAAAAAATTTGGCGACGAAATCGAGCACATGCCTTCATAAAAGGGCTCTCCTGGCCAAATGGTTTAACTTTGGCAGGTCCCTCGTGCTTTATCATGAAAGTAGACTTCGTGGGGCAGATTCTGGAAGTGATTGCGATCGCAAAGCTCTATTAGTTGCTTTGGAATCGGCTTTTGAAAAAAATTCTGTGAAAATCGCAAAAATTTTGGGTATCGAAATCTGGCAAAAGTCTGCATAAAAGGGCTCTCCTGGCCAAATGGTTTAACTTTGGCAGGTCCCTGCTGTTCTGTTATGAAACTAGAATATCTTTTACACATTCTGGAAGTGATTGCGATCGCAAAGCTCTATTAGTTGCTGTGGAATCGACTTTTAAAAATGAGAGGGCGTAAAATTCGACAAAAAAATTTGGCGACGAAATCGAGCACATGCCTTCATAAAAGGGCTCTCCTGGCCAAATGGTTTAAATTTGGCAGGTCCCTCGTGCTTTATCATGAAAGTAGACTTCGTGGGGCAGATTCTGGAAGTGATTGCGATCGCAAAGCTCTATTAGTTGCTTTGGAATCGGCTTTTGAAAAAAATTCTGTGAAAATCGCAAAAATTTTGGGTATCGAAATCTGGCAAAAGTCTGCATAAAAGGGCTCTCCTGGCCAAATGGTTTAACTTTGGCAGGTCCCTGCTGTTCTGTTATGAAACTAGAATATCTTTTACACATTCTGGAAGTGATTGCGATCGCAAAGCTCTATTAGTTGCTGTGGAATCGACTTTTAAAAATGAGAGGGCGTAAAATTCGACAAAAAAATTTGGCGACGAAATCGAGCACATGCCTTCATAAAAGGGCTCTCCTGGCCAAATGGTTTAACTTTGACAGGTCCCTCGTGCTTTATCATGAAAGTAGACTTCGTGGGGCAGATTCTGGAAGTGATTGCGATCGCAAAGCTCTATTAGTTGCTTTGGAATCGGCTTTTG
Organism: Salticus scenicus; assembly: GCA_963930645.1. Lineage (NCBI taxonomy): Eukaryota > Metazoa > Arthropoda > Arachnida > Araneae > Salticidae > Salticus > Salticus scenicus. Next base: position 370,946,036 of record OZ005651.1, read on the forward strand.
AAAAAAATTCTGTGAAAATCGCAAAAATTTTGGGTATCGAAATCTGGCAAAAGTCTGCATAAAAGGGCTCTCCTGGCCAAATGGTTTAACTTTGGCAGGTCCCTGCTGTTCTGTTATGAAACTAGAATATCTTTTACACATTCTGGAAGTGATTGCGATCGCAAAGCTCTATTAGTTGCTGTGGAATCGACTTTTAAAAATGAGAGGGCGTAAAATTCGACAAACAAATTTGGCGACGAAATCGAGCACATGCCTTCATAAAAGGGCTCTCCTGGCCAAATGGTTTAACTTTGGCAGGTCCCTCGTGCTTTATCATGAAAGTAGACTTCGTGGGGCAGATTCTGGAAGTGATTGCGATCGCAAAGCTCTATTAGTTGCTTTGGAATCGGCTTTTGAAAAAAATTCTGTGAAAATCGCAAAAATTTTGGGTATCGAAATCTGGCAAAAGTCTGCATAAAAGGGCTCTCCTGGCCAAATGGTTTAACTTTGGCAGGTCCCTGCTGTTCTGTTATGAAACTAGAATATCTTTTACACATTCTGGAAGTGATTGCGATCGCAAAGCTCTATTAGTTGCTGTGGAATCGACTTTTAAAAATGAGAGGGCGTAAAATTCGACAAAAGAATTTGGCGACGAAATCGAGCACATGCCTTCATAAAAGGGCTCTCCTGGCCAAATGGTTTAACTTTGGCAGGTCCCTCGTGCTTTATCATGAAAGTAGACTTCGTGGGGCAGATTCTGGAAGTGATTGCGATCGCAAAGCTCTATTAGTTGCTTTGGAATCGGCTTTTGAAAAAAATTCTGTGAAAATCGCAAAAATTTTGGGTATCGAAATCTGGCAAAAGTCTGCATAAAAGGGCTCTCCTGGCCAAATGGTTTAACTTTGGCAGGTCCCTGCTGTTCTGTTATGAAACTAGAATATCTTTTACACATTCTGGAAGTGATTGCGATCGCAAAGCTCTATTAGTTGCTGTGGAATCGACTTTTAAAAATGAGAGGGCGTAAAATTCGACAAAAAAATTTGGCGACGAAATCGAGCACATGCCTTCATAAAAGGGCTCTCCTGGCCAAATGGTTTAACTTTGGCAGGTCCCTCGTGCTTTATCATGAAAGTAGACTTCGTGGGGCAGATTCTGGAAGTGATTGCGATCGCAAAGCTCTATTAGTTGCTTTGGAATCGGCTTTTGAAAAAAATTCTGTGAAAATCGCAAAAATTTTGGGTATCGAAATCTGGCAAAAGTCTGCATAAAAGGGCTCTCCTGGCCAAATGGTTTAACTTTGGCAGGTCCCTGCTGTTCTGTTATGAAACTAGAATATCTTTTACACATTCTGGAAGTGATTGCGATCGCAAAGCTCTATTAGTTGCTGTGGAATCGACTTTTAAAAATGAGAGGGCGTAAAATTCGACAAAAAAATTTGGCGACGAAATCGAGCACATGCCTTCATAAAAGGGCTCTCCTGGCCAAATGGTTTAACTTTGGCAGGTCCCTCGTGCTTTATCATGAAAGTAGACTTCGTGGGGCAGATTCTGGAAGTGATTGCGATCGCAAAGCTCTATTAGTTGCTTTGGAATCGGCTTTTGAAAAAAATTCTGTGAAAATCGCAAAAATTTTGGGTATCGAAATCTGGCAAAAGTCTGCATAAAAGGGCTCTCCTGGCCAAATGGTTTAACTTTGGCAGGTCCCTGCTGTTCTGTTATGAAACTAGAATATCTTTTACACATTCTGGAAGTGATTGCGATCGCAAAGCTCTATTAGTTGCTGTGGAATCGACTTTTAAAAATGAGAGGGCGTAAAATTCGACAAAAAAATTTGGCGACGAAATCGAGCACATGCCTTCATAAAAGGGCTCTCCTGGCCAAATGGTTTAACTTTGGCAGGTCCCTCGTGCTTTATCATGAAAGTAGACTTCGTGGGGCAGATTCTGGAAGTGATTGCGATCGCAAAGCTCTATTAGTTGCTTTGGAATCGGCTTTTGAAAAAAATTCTGTGAAAATCGCAAAAATTTTGGGTATCGAAATCTGGCAAAAGTCTGCATAAAAGGGCTCTCCTGGCCAAATGGTTTAACTTTGGCAGGTCCCTGCTGTTCTGTTATGAAACTAGAATATCTTTTACACATTCTGGAAGTGATTGCGATCGCAAAGCTCTATTAGTTGCTTTGGAATCGACTTTTAAAAATGAGAGGGCGTAAAATTCGACAAAAAAATTTGGCGACGAAATCGAGCACATGCCTTCATAAAAGGGCTCTCCTGGCCAAATGGTTTAACTTTGGCAGGTCCCTCGTGCTTTATCATGAAAGTAGACTTCGTGGGACAGATTCTGGAAGTGATTGCGATCGCAAAGCTCTATTAGTTGCTTTGGAATCGGCTTTTGAAAAAAATTCTGTGAAAATCGCAAAAATTTTGGGTATCGAAATCTGGTAAAAGTCTGCATAAAAGGGCTCTCCTGGCCAAATGGTTTAACTTTGGCAGGTCCCTGCTGTTCTGTTATGAAACTAGAATATCTTTTACACATTCTGGAAGTGATTGCGATCGCAAAGCTCTATTAGTTGCTGTGGAATCGACTTTTAAAAATGAGAGGGCGTAAAATTCGACAAAAAAATTTGGCGACGAAATCGAGCACATGCCTTCATAAAAGGGCTCTCCTGGCCAAATGGTTTAACTTTGGCAGGTCCCTCGTGCTCTATCATGAAAGTAGACTTCGTGGGGCAGATTCTGGAAGTGATTGCGATCGCAAAGCTCTATTAGTTGCTTCGGAATCGGCTTTTGAAAAAAATTCTGTGAAAATCGCAAAAATTTTGGGTATCGAAATCTGGCAAAAGTCTGCATAAAAGGGCTCTCCTAGCCAAATGGTTTAACTTTGGCAGGTCCCTGCTGTTCTGTTATGAAACTAGAATATCTTTTACACATTCTGGAAGTGATTGCGATCGCAAAGCTCTATTAGTTGCTGTGGAATCGACTTTTAAAAATGAGAGGGCGTAAAATTCGACAAAAAAATTTGGCGACGATATCGAGCACATGCCTTCATAAAAGGGCTCTCCTGGCCAAATGGTTTAACTTTGGCAGGTCCCTCGTGCTTTATCATGAAAGTAGACTTCTTGGGGCAGATTCTGGAAGTGATTGCGATCGCAAAGCTCTATTAGTTGCTTTGGAATCGGCTTTTGAAAAAAATTCTGTGAAAATCGCAAAAATTTTGGGTATCGAAATCTGGCAAAAGTCTGCATAAAAGGGCTCTCCTGGCCAAATGGTTTAACTTTGGCAGGTCCCTGCTGTTCTGTTATGAAACTAGAATATCTTTTACACATTCTGGAAGTGATTGCGATCGCAAAGCTCTATTAGTTGCTGTGGAATCGACTTTTAAAAATGAGAGGGCGTAAAATTCGACAAAAAAATTTGGCAACGAAATCGAGCACATGCCTTCATAAAAGGGCTCTCCTAGCCAAATGGTTTAACTTTGGCAGGTCCCTCGTGCTTTATCATGAAAGTAGACTTCGTGGGGCAGATTCTGGAAGTGATTGCGATCGCAAAGCTCTATTAGTTGCTTTGGAATCGGCTTTTGAAAAAAATTCTGTGAAAATCGCAAAAATTTTGGGTATCGAAATCTGGCAAAAGTCTGCATAAAAGGGCTCTCCTGGCCAAATGGTTTAACTTTGGCAGGTCCCTGCTGTTCTGTTATGAAACTAGAATATCTTTTACACATTCTGGAAGTGATTGCGATCGCAAAGCTCTATTAGTTGCTGTGGAATCGACTTTTAAAAATGAGAGGGCGTAAAATTCGACAAAAAAATTTGGCGACGAAATCGAGCACATGCCTTCATAAAAGGGCTCTCCTGGCCAAATGGTTTAACTTTGGCAGGTCCCTCGTTCTTTATCATGAAAGTAGACTTCGTGGGGCAGATTCTGGAAGTGATTGCGATCGCAAAGCTCTATTAGTTGCTTTGGAATCGGCTTTTGAAAAAAATTCTGTGAAAATCGCAAAAATTTTGGGTATCGAAATCTGGCAAAAGTCTGCATAAAAGGGCTCTCCTGGCCAAATGGTTTAACTTTGGCAGGTCCCTGCTGTTCTGTTATGAAACTAGAATATCTTTTACACATTCTGGAAGTGATTGCGATCGCAAAGCTCTATTAGTTGCTGTGGAATCGACTTTTAAAAATGAGAGGGCGTAAAATTCGACAAAAAAATTTGGCGACGAAATCGAGCACATGCCTTCATAAAAGGGCTCTCCTGGCCAAATGGTTTAACTTTGGCAGGTCCCTCGTGCTTTATCATGAAAGTAGACTTCGTGGGGCAGATTCTGGAAGTGATTGCGATCGCAAAGCTCTATTAGTTGCTTTGGAATCGGCTTTTGAAAAAAATTCTGTGAAAATCGCAAAAATTTTGGGTATCGAAATCTGGCAAAAGTCTGCATAAAAGGGCTCTCCTGGCCAAATGGTTTAACTTTGGCAGGTCCCTGCTGTTCTGTTATGAAACTAGAATATCTTTTACACATTCTGGAAGTGATTGCGATCGCAAAGCTCTATTAGTTGCTGTGGAATCGACTTTTAAAAATGAGAGGGCGTAAAATTCGACAAAAAAATTTGGCGACGAAATCGAGCACATGCCTTCATAAAAGGGCTCTCCTGGCCAAATGGTTTAACTTTGGCAGGTCCCTCGTGCTTTATCATGAAAGTAGACTTCGTGGGGCAGATTCTGGAAGTGATTGCGATCGCAAAGCTCTATTAGTTGCTTTGGAATCGGCTTTTGAAAAAAATTCTGTGAAAATCGCAAAAATTTTGGGTATCGAAATCTGGCAAAAGTCTGCATAAAAGGGCTCTCCTGGCCAAATGGTTTAACTTTGGCAGGTCCCTGCTGTTCTGTTATGAAACTAGAATATCTTTTACACATTCTGGAAGTGATTGCGATCGCAAAGCTCTATTAGTTGCTGTGGAATCGACTTTTAAAAATGAGAGGGCGTAAAATTCGACAAAAAAATTTGGCGACGAAATCGAGCACATGCCTTCATAAAAGGGCTCTCCTGGCCAAATGGTTTAACTTTGGCAGGTCCCTCGTGCTTTATCATGAAAGTAGACTTCGTGGGGCAGATTCTGGAAGTGATTGCGATCGCAAAGCTCTATTAGTTGCTTTGGAATCGGCTTTTGAAAAAAAATCTGTGAAAATCGCAAAAATTTTGGGTATCGAAATCTGGCAAAAGTCTGCATAAAAGGGCTCTCCTGGCCAAATGGTTTAACTTTGGCAGGTCCCTGCTGTTCTGTTATGAAACTAGAATATCTTTTACACATTCTGGAAGTGATTGCGATCGCAAAGCTCTATTAGTTGCTGTGGAATCGACTTTTAAAAATGAGAGGGCGTAAAATTCGACAAAAAAATTTGGCGACGAAATCGAGCACATGCCTTCATAAAAGGGCTCTCCTGGCCAAATGGTTTAACTTTGGCAGGTCCCTCGTGCTTTATCATGAAAGTAGACTTCGTGGGGCAGATTCTGGAAGTAATTGCGATCGCAAAGCTCTATTAGTTGCTTTGGAATCGGCTTTTGAAAAAAATTCTGTGAAAATCGCAAAAATTTTGGGTATCAAAATCTGGCAAAAGTCTGCATAAAAGGGCTCTCCTGGCCAAATGGTTTAACTTTGGCAGGTCCCTGCTGTTCTGTTATGAAACTAGAATATCTTTTACACATTCTGGAAGTGATTGCGATCGCAAAGCTCTATTAGTTGCTGTGGAATCGACTTTTAAAAATGAGAGGGCGTAAAATTCGACAAAAAAATTTGGCGACGAAATCGAGCACATGCCTTCATAAAAGGGCTCTCCTGGCCAAATGGTTTAACTTTGGCAGGTCCCTCGTGCTTTATCATGAAAGTAGACTTCGTGGGGCAGATTCTGGAAGTGATTGCGATCGCAAAGCTCTATTAGTTGCTTTGGAATCGGCTTTTGAAAAAAATTCTGTGAAAATCGCAAAAATTTTGGGTATCGAAATCTGGCAAAAGTCTGCATAAAAGGGCTCTCCTGGCCAAATGGTTTAACTTTGGCAGGTCCCTGCTGTTCTGTTATGAAACTAGAATATCTTTTACACATTCTGGAAGTGATTGCGATCGCAAAGCTCTATTAGTTGCTGTGGAATCGACTTTTAAAAATGAGAGGGCGTAAAATTCGACAAAAAAATTTGGCGACGAAATCGAGCACATGCCTTCATAAAAGGGCTCTCCTGGCCAAATGGTTTAACTTTGGCAGGTCCCTCGTGCTTTATCATGAAAGTAGACTTCGTGGGGCAGATTCTGGAAGTGATTGCGATCGCAAAGCTCTATTAGTTGCTTTGGAATCGGCTTTTGAAAAAAATTCTGTGAAAATCGCAAAAATTTTGGGTATCGAAATCTGGCAAAAGTCTGCATAAAAGGGCTCTCCTGGCCAAATGGTTTAACTTTGGCAGGTCCCTGCTGTTCTGTTATGAAACTAGAATATCTTTTACACATTCTGGAAGTGATTGCGATCGCAAAGCTCTATTAGTTGCTGTGGAATCGACTTTTAAAAATGAGAGGGCGTAAAATTCGACAAAAAAATTTGGCGACGAAATCGAGCACATGCCTTCATAAAAGGGCTCTCCTGGCCAAATGGTTTAACTTTGGCAGGTCCCTCGTGCTTTATCATGAAAGTAGACTTCGTGGGGCAGATTCTGGAAGTGATTGCGATCGCAAAGCTCTATTAGTTGCTTTGGAATCGGCTTTTGAAAAAAATTCTGTGAAAATCGCAAAAATTTTGGGTATCGAAATCTGGCAAAAGTCTGCATAAAAGGGCTCTCCTGGCCAAATGGTTTAACTTTGGCAGGTCCCTGCTGTTCTGTTATGAAACTAGAATATCTTTTACACATTCTGGAAGTGATTGCGATCGCAAAGCTCTATTAGTTGCTGTGGAATCGACTTTTAAAAATGAGAGGGCGTAAAATTCGACAAAAAAATTTGGCGACGAAATCGAGCACATGCCTTCATAAAAGGGCTCTCCTGGCCAAATGGTTTAACTTTGGCAGGTCCCTCGTGCTTTATCATGAAAGTAGACTTCGTGGGGCAGATTCTGGAAGTGATTGCGATCGCAAAGCTCTATTAGTTGCTTTGGAATCGGCTTTTGAAAAAAATTCTGTGAAAATCGCAAAAATTTTGGGTATCGAAATCTGGCAAAAGTCTGCATAAAAGGGCTCTCCTGGCCAAATGGTTTAACTTTGGCAGGTCCCTGCTGTTCTGTTATGAAACTAGAATATCTTTTACACATTCTGGAAGTGATTGCGATCGCAAAGCTCTATTAGTTGCTGTGGAATCGACTTTTAAAAATGAGAGGGCGTAAAATTCGACAAAAAAATTTGGCGACGAAATCGAGCACATGCCTTCATAAAAGGGCTCTCCTGGCCAAATGGTTTAACTTTGGCAGGTCCCTCGTGCTTTATCATGAAAGTAGACTTCGTGGGGCAGATTCTGGAAGTAATTGCGATCGCAAAGCTCTATTAGTTGCTTTGGAATCGGCTTTTGAAAAAAATTCTGTGAAAATCGCAAAAATTTTGGGTATCAAAATCTGGCAAAAGTCTGCATAAAAGGGCTCTCCTGGCCAAATGGTTTAACTTTGGCAGGTCCCTGCTGTTCTGTTATGAAACTAGAATATCTTTTACACATTCTGGAAGTGATTGCGATCGCAAAGCTCTATTAGTTGCTGTGGAATCGACTTTTAAAAATGAGAGGGCGTAAAATTCGACAAAAAAATTTGGCGACGAAATCGAGCACATGCCTTCATAAAAGGGCTCTCCTGGCCAAATGGTTTAACTTTGGCAGGTCCCTCGTGCTTTATCATGAAAGTAGACTTCGTGGGGCAGATTCTGGAAGTGATTGCGATCGCAAAGCTCTATTAGTTGCTTTGGAATCGGCTTTTGAAAAAAATTCTGTGAAAATCGCAAAAATTTTGGGTATCGAAATCTGGCAAAAGTCTGCATAAAAGGGCTCTCCTGGCCAAATGGTTTAACTTTGGCAGGTCCCTGCTGTTCTGTTATGAAACTAGAATATCTTTTACACATTCTGGAAGTGATTGCGATCTCAAAGCTCTATTAGTTGCTGTGGAATCGACTTTTAAAAATGAGAGGGCGTAAAATTCGACAAAAAAATTTGGCGACGAAATCGAGCACATGCCTTCATAAAAGGGCTCTCCTGGCCAAATGGTTTAACTTTGGCAGGTCCCTGCTGTTCTGTTATGAAACTAGAATATCTTTTACACATTCTGGAAGTGATTGCGATCGCAAAGCTCTATTAGTTGCTGTGGAATCGACTTTTAAAAATGAGAGGGCGTAAAATTCGACAAAAAAATTTGGCGACGAAATCGAGCACATGCCTTCATAAAAGGGCTCTCCTGGCCAAATGGTTTAACTTTGACAGGTCCCTCGTGCTTTATCATGAAAGTAGACTTCGTGGGGCAGATTCTGGAAGTGATTGCGATCGCAAAGCTCTATTAGTTGCTTTGGAATCGGCTTTTGAAAAAAATTCTGTGAAAATCGCAAAAATTTTGGGTATCGAAATCTGGCAAAAGTCTGCATAAAAGGGCTCTCCTGGCCAAATGGTTTAACTTTGGCAGGTCCCTGCTGTTCTGTTATGAAACTAGAATATCTTTTACACATTCTGGAAGTGATTGCGATCGCAAAGCTCTATTAGTTGCTGTGGAATCGACTTTTAAAAATGAGAGGGCGTAAAATTCGACAAAAAAATTTGGCGACGAAATCGAGCACATGCCTTCATAAAAGGGCTCTCCTGGCCAAATGGTTTAACTTTGGCAGGTCCCTCGTGCTTTATCATGAAAGTAGACTTCGTGGGGCAGATTCTGGAAGTGATTGCGATCGCAAAGCTCTATTAGTTGCTTTGGAATCGGCTTTTGAAAAAAATTCTGTGAAAATCGCAAAAATTTTGGGTATCGAAATCTGGCAAAAGTCTGCATAAAAGGGCTCTCCTGGCCAAATGGTTTAACTTTGGCAGGTCCCTGCTGTTCTGTTATGAAACTAGAATATCTTTTACACATTCTGGAAGTGATTGCGATCGCAAAGCTCTATTAGTTGCTGTGGAATCGACTTTTAAAAATGAGAGGGCGTAAAATTCGACAAAAAAATTTGGCGACGAAATCGAGCACATGCCTTCATAAAAGGGCTCTCCTGGCCAAATGGTTTAAATTTGGCAGGTCCCTCGTGCTTTATCATGAAAGTAGACTTCGTGGGGCAGATTCTGGAAGTGATTGCGATCGCAAAGCTCTATTAGTTGCTTTGGAATCGGCTTTTGAAAAAAATTCTGTGAAAATCGCAAAAATTTTGGGTATCGAAATCTGGCAAAAGTCTGCATAAAAGGGCTCTCCTGGCCAAATGGTTTAACTTTGGCAGGTCCCTGCTGTTCTGTTATGAAACTAGAATATCTTTTACACATTCTGGAAGTGATTGCGATCGCAAAGCTCTATTAGTTGCTGTGGAATCGACTTTTAAAAATGAGAGGGCGTAAAATTCGACAAAAAAATTTGGCGACGAAATCGAGCACATGCCTTCATGAAAGGGCTCTCCTGGCCAAATGGTTTAACTTTGGCAGGTCCCTCGTGCTTTATCATGAAAGTAGACTTCGTGGGGCAGATTCTGGAAGTGATTGCGATCGCAAAGCTCTATTAGTTGCTTTGGAATCGGCTTTTGAAAAAAATTCTGTGAAAATCGCAAAAATTTTGGGTATCGAAATCTGGCAAAAGTCTGCATAAAAGGGCTCTCCTGGCCAAATGGTTTAACTTTGGCAGGTCCCTGCTGTTCTGTTATGAAACTAGAATATCTTTTACACATTCTGGAAGTGATTGCGATCGCAAAGCTCTATTAGTTGCTGTGGAATCGACTTTTAAAAATGAGAGGGCGTAAAATTCGACAAAAAAATTTGGCGACGAAATCGAGCACATGCCTTCATAAAAGGGCTCTCCTGGCCAAATGGTTTAACTTTGGCAGGTCCCTCGTGCTTTATCATGAAAGTAGACTTCGTGGGGCAGATTCTGGAAGTGATTGCGATCGCAAAGCTCTATTAGTTGCTTTGGAATCGGCTTTTGAAAAAAATTCTGTGAAAATCGCAAAAATTTTGGGTATCGAAATCTGGCAAAAGTCTGCATAAAAGGGCTCTCCTGGCCAAATGGTTTAACTTTGGCAGGTCCCTGCTGTTCTGTTATGAAACTAGAATATCTTTTACACATTCTGGAAGTGATTGCGATCGCAAAGCTCTATTAGTTGCTGTGGAATCGACTTTTAAAAATGAGAGGGCGTAAAATTCGACAAAAAAATTTGGCGACGAAATCGAGCACATGCCTTCATAAAAGGGCTCTCCTGGCCAAATGGTTTAAATTTGGCAGGTCCCTCGTGCTTTATCATGAAAGTAGACTTCGTGGGGCAGATTCTGGAAGTGATTGCGATCGCAAAGCTCTATTAGTTGCTTTGGAATCGGCTTTTGAAAAAAATTCTGTGAAAATCGCAAAAATTTTGGGTATCGAAATCTGGCAAAAGTCTGCATAAAAGGGCTCTCCTGGCCAAATGGTTTAACTTTGGCAGGTCCCTGCTGTTCTGTTATGAAACTAGAATATCTTTTACACATTCTGGAAGTGATTGCGATCGCAAAGCTCTATTAGTTGCTGTGGAATCGACTTTTAAAAATGAGAGGGCGTAAAATTCGACAAAAAAATTTGGCGACGAAATCGAGCACATGCCTTCATAAAAGGGCTCTCCTGGCCAAATGGTTTAACTTTGACAGGTCCCTCGTGCTTTATCATGAAAGTAGACTTCGTGGGGCAGATTCTGGAAGTGATTGCGATCGCAAAGCTCTATTAGTTGCTTTGGAATCGGCTTTTGAAAAAAATTCTGTGAAAATCGCAAAAATTTTGGGTATCGAAATCTGGCAAAAGTCTGCATAAAAGGGCTCTCCTGGCCAAATGGTTTAACTTTGGCAGGTCCCTGCTGTTCTGTTATGAAACTAGAATATCTTTTACACATTCTGGAAGTGATTGCGATCGCAAAGCTCTATTAGTTGCTGTGGAATCGACTTTTAAAAATGAGAGGGCGTAAAATTCGACAAACAAATTTGGCGACGAAATCGAGCACATGCCTTCATAAAAGGGCTCTCCTGGCCAAATGGTTTAACTTTGGCAGGTCCCTCGTGCTTTATCATGAAAGTAGACTTCGTGGGGCAGATTCTGGAAGTGATTGCGATCGCAAAGCTCTATTAGTTGCTTTGGAATCGGCTTTTGAAAAAAATTCTGTGAAAATCGCAAAAATTTTGGGTATCGAAATCTGGCAAAAGTCTGCATAAAAGGGCTCTCCTGGCCAAATGGTTTAACTTTGGCAGGTCCCTGCTGTTCTGTTATGAAACTAGAATATCTTTTACACATTCTGGAAGTGATTGCGATCGCAAAGCTCTATTAGTTGCTGTGGAATCGACTTTTAAAAATGAGAGGGCGTAAAATTCGACAAAAGAATTTGGCGACGAAATCGAGCACATGCCTTCATAAAAGGGCTCTCCTGGCCAAATGGTTTAACTTTGGCAGGTCCCTCGTGCTTTATCATGAAAGTAGACTTCGTGGGGCAGATTCTGGAAGTGATTGCGATCGCAAAGCTCTATTAGTTGCTTTGGAATCGGCTTTTGAAAAAAATTCTGTGAAAATCGCAAAAATTTTGGGTATCGAAATCTGGCAAAAGTCTGCATAAAAGGGCTCTCCTGGCCAAATGGTTTAACTTTGGCAGGTCCCTGCTGTTCTGTTATGAAACTAGAATATCTTTTACACATTCTGGAAGTGATTGCGATCGCAAAGCTCTATTAGTTGCTGTGGAATCGACTTTTAAAAATGAGAGGGCGTAAAATTCGACAAAAAAATTTGGCGACGAAATCGAGCACATGCCTTCATAAAAGGGCTCTCCTGGCCAAATGGTTTAACTTTGGCAGGTCCCTCGTGCTTTATCATGAAAGTAGACTTCGTGGGGCAGATTCTGGAAGTGATTGCGATCGCAAAGCTCTATTAGTTGCTTTGGAATCGGCTTTTGAAAAAAATTCTGTGAAAATCGCAAAAATTTTGGGTATCGAAATCTGGCAAAAGTCTGCATAAAAGGGCTCTCCTGGCCAAATGGTTTAACTTTGGCAGGTCCCTGCTGTTCTGTTATGAAACTAGAATATCTTTTACACATTCTGGAAGTGATTGCGATCGCAAAGCTCTATTAGTTGCTGTGGAATCGACTTTTAAAAATGAGAGGGCGTAAAATTCGACAAAAAAATTTGGCGACGAAATCGAGCACATGCCTTCATAAAAGGGCTCTCCTGGCCAAATGGTTTAACTTTGGCAGGTCCCTCGTGCTTTATCATGAAAGTAGACTTCGTGGGGCAGATTCTGGAAGTGATTGCGATCGCAAAGCTCTATTAGTTGCTTTGGAATCGGCTTTTGAAAAAAATTCTGTGAAAATCGCAAAAATTTTGGGTATCGAAATCTGGCAAAAGTCTGCATAAAAGGGCTCTCCTGGCCAAATGGTTTAACTTTGGCAGGTCCCTGCTGTTCTGTTATGAAACTAGAATATCTTTTACACATTCTGGAAGTGATTGCGATCGCAAAGCTCTATTAGTTGCTGTGGAATCGACTTTTAAAAATGAGAGGGCGTAAAATTCGACAAAAAAATTTGGCGACGAAATCGAGCACATGCCTTCATAAAAGGGCTCTCCTGGCCAAATGGTTTAACTTTGGCAGGTCCCTCGTGCTTTATCATGAAAGTAGACTTCGTGGGGCAGATTCTGGAAGTGATTGCGATCGCAAAGCTCTATTAGTTGCTTTGGAATCGGCTTTTGAAAAAAATTCTGTGAAAATCGCAAAAATTTTGGGTATCGAAATCTGGCAAAAGTCTGCATAAAAGGGCTCTCCTGGCCAAATGGTTTAACTTTGGCAGGTCCCTGCTGTTCTGTTATGAAACTAGAATATCTTTTACACATTCTGGAAGTGATTGCGATCGCAAAGCTCTATTAGTTGCTTTGGAATCGACTTTTAAAAATGAGAGGGCGTAAAATTCGACAAAAAAATTTGGCGACGAAATCGAGCACATGCCTTCATAAAAGGGCTCTCCTGGCCAAATGGTTTAACTTTGGCAGGTCCCTCGTGCTTTATCATGAAAGTAGACTTCGTGGGACAGATTCTGGAAGTGATTGCGATCGCAAAGCTCTATTAGTTGCTTTGGAATCGGCTTTTGAAAAAAATTCTGTGAAAATCGCAAAAATTTTGGGTATCGAAATCTGGTAAAAGTCTGCATAAAAGGGCTCTCCTGGCCAAATGGTTTAACTTTGGCAGGTCCCTGCTGTTCTGTTATGAAACTAGAATATCTTTTACACATTCTGGAAGTGATTGCGATCGCAAAGCTCTATTAGTTGCTGTGGAATCGACTTTTAAAAATGAGAGGGCGTAAAATTCGACAAAAAAATTTGGCGACGAAATCGAGCACATGCCTTCATAAAAGGGCTCTCCTGGCCAAATGGTTTAACTTTGGCAGGTCCCTCGTGCTCTATCATGAAAGTAGACTTCGTGGGGCAGATTCTGGAAGTGATTGCGATCGCAAAGCTCTATTAGTTGCTTCGGAATCGGCTTTTGAAAAAAATTCTGTGAAAATCGCAAAAATTTTGGGTATCGAAATCTGGCAAAAGTCTGCATAAAAGGGCTCTCCTAGCCAAATGGTTTAACTTTGGCAGGTCCCTGCTGTTCTGTTATGAAACTAGAATATCTTTTACACATTCTGGAAGTGATTGCGATCGCAAAGCTCTATTAGTTGCTGTGGAATCGACTTTTAAAAATGAGAGGGCGTAAAATTCGACAAAAAAATTTGGCGACGATATCGAGCACATGCCTTCATAAAAGGGCTCTCCTGGCCAAATGGTTTAACTTTGGCAGGTCCCTCGTGCTTTATCATGAAAGTAGACTTCTTGGGGCAGATTCTGGAAGTGATTGCGATCGCAAAGCTCTATTAGTTGCTTTGGAATCGGCTTTTGAAAAAAATTCTGTGAAAATCGCAAAAATTTTGGGTATCGAAATCTGGCAAAAGTCTGCATAAAAGGGCTCTCCTGGCCAAATGGTTTAACTTTGGCAGGTCCCTGCTGTTCTGTTATGAAACTAGAATATCTTTTACACATTCTGGAAGTGATTGCGATCGCAAAGCTCTATTAGTTGCTGTGGAATCGACTTTTAAAAATGAGAGGGCGTAAAATTCGACAAAAAAATTTGGCAACGAAATCGAGCACATGCCTTCATAAAAGGGCTCTCCTAGCCAAATGGTTTAACTTTGGCAGGTCCCTCGTGCTTTATCATGAAAGTAGACTTCGTGGGGCAGATTCTGGAAGTGATTGCGATCGCAAAGCTCTATTAGTTGCTTTGGAATCGGCTTTTGAAAAAAATTCTGTGAAAATCGCAAAAATTTTGGGTATCGAAATCTGGCAAAAGTCTGCATAAAAGGGCTCTCCTGGCCAAATGGTTTAACTTTGGCAGGTCCCTGCTGTTCTGTTATGAAACTAGAATATCTTTTACACATTCTGGAAGTGATTGCGATCGCAAAGCTCTATTAGTTGCTGTGGAATCGACTTTTAAAAATGAGAGGGCGTAAAATTCGACAAAAAAATTTGGCGACGAAATCGAGCACATGCCTTCATAAAAGGGCTCTCCTGGCCAAATGGTTTAACTTTGGCAGGTCCCTCGTTCTTTATCATGAAAGTAGACTTCGTGGGGCAGATTCTGGAAGTGATTGCGATCGCAAAGCTCTATTAGTTGCTTTGGAATCGGCTTTTGAAAAAAATTCTGTGAAAATCGCAAAAATTTTGGGTATCGAAATCTGGCAAAAGTCTGCATAAAAGGGCTCTCCTGGCCAAATGGTTTAACTTTGGCAGGTCCCTGCTGTTCTGTTATGAAACTAGAATATCTTTTACACATTCTGGAAGTGATTGCGATCGCAAAGCTCTATTAGTTGCTGTGGAATCGACTTTTAAAAATGAGAGGGCGTAAAATTCGACAAAAAAATTTGGCGACGAAATCGAGCACATGCCTTCATAAAAGGGCTCTCCTGGCCAAATGGTTTAACTTTGGCAGGTCCCTCGTGCTTTATCATGAAAGTAGACTTCGTGGGGCAGATTCTGGAAGTGATTGCGATCGCAAAGCTCTATTAGTTGCTTTGGAATCGGCTTTTGAAAAAAATTCTGTGAAAATCGCAAAAATTTTGGGTATCGAAATCTGGCAAAAGTCTGCATAAAAGGGCTCTCCTGGCCAAATGGTTTAACTTTGGCAGGTCCCTGCTGTTCTGTTATGAAACTAGAATATCTTTTACACATTCTGGAAGTGATTGCGATCGCAAAGCTCTATTAGTTGCTGTGGAATCGACTTTTAAAAATGAGAGGGCGTAAAATTCGACAAAAAAATTTGGCGACGAAATCGAGCACATGCCTTCATAAAAGGGCTCTCCTGGCCAAATGGTTTAACTTTGGCAGGTCCCTCGTGCTTTATCATGAAAGTAGACTTCGTGGGGCAGATTCTGGAAGTGATTGCGATCGCAAAGCTCTATTAGTTGCTTTGGAATCGGCTTTTGAAAAAAATTCTGTGAAAATCGCAAAAATTTTGGGTATCGAAATCTGGCAAAAGTCTGCATAAAAGGGCTCTCCTGGCCAAATGGTTTAACTTTGGCAGGTCCCTGCTGTTCTGTTATGAAACTAGAATATCTTTTACACATTCTGGAAGTGATTGCGATCGCAAAGCTCTATTAGTTGCTGTGGAATCGACTTTTAAAAATGAGAGGGCGTAAAATTCGACAAAAAAATTTGGCGACGAAATCGAGCACATGCCTTCATAAAAGGGCTCTCCTGGCCAAATGGTTTAACTTTGGCAGGTCCCTCGTGCTTTATCATGAAAGTAGACTTCGTGGGGCAGATTCTGGAAGTGATTGCGATCGCAAAGCTCTATTAGTTGCTTTGGAATCGGCTTTTGAAAAAAAATCTGTGAAAATCGCAAAAATTTTGGGTATCGAAATCTGGCAAAAGTCTGCATAAAAGGGCTCTCCTGGCCAAATGGTTTAACTTTGGCAGGTCCCTGCTGTTCTGTTATGAAACTAGAATATCTTTTACACATTCTGGAAGTGATTGCGATCGCAAAGCTCTATTAGTTGCTGTGGAATCGACTTTTAAAAATGAGAGGGCGTAAAATTCGACAAAAAAATTTGGCGACGAAATCGAGCACATGCCTTCATAAAAGGGCTCTCCTGGCCAAATGGTTTAACTTTGGCAGGTCCCTCGTGCTTTATCATGAAAGTAGACTTCGTGGGGCAGATTCTGGAAGTAATTGCGATCGCAAAGCTCTATTAGTTGCTTTGGAATCGGCTTTTGAAAAAAATTCTGTGAAAATCGCAAAAATTTTGGGTATCAAAATCTGGCAAAAGTCTGCATAAAAGGGCTCTCCTGGCCAAATGGTTTAACTTTGGCAGGTCCCTGCTGTTCTGTTATGAAACTAGAATATCTTTTACACATTCTGGAAGTGATTGCGATCGCAAAGCTCTATTAGTTGCTGTGGAATCGACTTTTAAAAATGAGAGGGCGTAAAATTCGACAAAAAAATTTGGCGACGAAATCGAGCACATGCCTTCATAAAAGGGCTCTCCTGGCCAAATGGTTTAACTTTGGCAGGTCCCTCGTGCTTTATCATGAAAGTAGACTTCGTGGGGCAGATTCTGGAAGTGATTGCGATCGCAAAGCTCTATTAGTTGCTTTGGAATCGGCTTTTGAAAAAAATTCTGTGAAAATCGCAAAAATTTTGGGTATCGAAATCTGGCAAAAGTCTGCATAAAAGGGCTCTCCTGGCCAAATGGTTTAACTTTGGCAGGTCCCTGCTGTTCTGTTATGAAACTAGAATATCTTTTACACATTCTGGAAGTGATTGCGATCGCAAAGCTCTATTAGTTGCTGTGGAATCGACTTTTAAAAATGAGAGGGCGTAAAATTCGACAAAAAAATTTGGCGACGAAATCGAGCACATGCCTTCATAAAAGGGCTCTCCTGGCCAAATGGTTTAACTTTGGCAGGTCCCTCGTGCTTTATCATGAAAGTAGACTTCGTGGGGCAGATTCTGGAAGTGATTGCGATCGCAAAGCTCTATTAGTTGCTTTGGAATCGGCTTTTGAAAAAAATTCTGTGAAAATCGCAAAAATTTTGGGTATCGAAATCTGGCAAAAGTCTGCATAAAAGGGCTCTCCTGGCCAAATGGTTTAACTTTGGCAGGTCCCTGCTGTTCTGTTATGAAACTAGAATATCTTTTACACATTCTGGAAGTGATTGCGATCGCAAAGCTCTATTAGTTGCTGTGGAATCGACTTTTAAAAATGAGAGGGCGTAAAATTCGACAAAAAAATTTGGCGACGAAATCGAGCACATGCCTTCATAAAAGGGCTCTCCTGGCCAAATGGTTTAACTTTGGCAGGTCCCTCGTGCTTTATCATGAAAGTAGACTTCGTGGGGCAGATTCTGGAAGTGATTGCGATCGCAAAGCTCTATTAGTTGCTTTGGAATCGGCTTTTGAAAAAAATTCTGTGAAAATCGCAAAAATTTTGGGTATCGAAATCTGGCAAAAGTCTGCATAAAAGGGCTCTCCTGGCCAAATGGTTTAACTTTGGCAGGTCCCTGCTGTTCTGTTATGAAACTAGAATATCTTTTACACATTCTGGAAGTGATTGCGATCGCAAAGCTCTATTAGTTGCTGTGGAATCGACTTTTAAAAATGAGAGGGCGTAAAATTCGACAAAAAAATTTGGCGACGAAATCGAGCACATGCCTTCATAAAAGGGCTCTCCTGGCCAAATGGTTTAACTTTGGCAGGTCCCTCGTGCTTTATCATGAAAGTAGACTTCGTGGGGCAGATTCTGGAAGTGATTGCGATCGCAAAGCTCTATTAGTTGCTTTGGAATCGGCTTTTGAAAAAAATTCTGTGAAAATCGCAAAAATTTTGGGTATCGAAATCTGGCAAAAGTCTGCATAAAAGGGCTCTCCTGGCCAAATGGTTTAACTTTGGCAGGTCCCTGCTGTTCTGTTATGAAACTAGAATATCTTTTACACATTCTGGAAGTGATTGCGATCGCAAAGCTCTATTAGTTGCTGTGGAATCGACTTTTAAAAATGAGAGGGCGTAAAATTCGACAAAAAAATTTGGCGACGAAATCGAGCACATGCCTTCATAAAAGGGCTCTCCTGGCCAAATGGTTTAACTTTGGCAGGTCCCTCGTGCTTTATCATGAAAGTAGACTTCGTGGGGCAGATTCTGGAAGTAATTGCGATCGCAAAGCTCTATTAGTTGCTTTGGAATCGGCTTTTGAAAAAAATTCTGTGAAAATCGCAAAAATTTTGGGTATCAAAATCTGGCAAAAGTCTGCATAAAAGGGCTCTCCTGGCCAAATGGTTTAACTTTGGCAGGTCCCTGCTGTTCTGTTATGAAACTAGAATATCTTTTACACATTCTGGAAGTGATTGCGATCGCAAAGCTCTATTAGTTGCTGTGGAATCGACTTTTAAAAATGAGAGGGCGTAAAATTCGACAAAAAAATTTGGCGACGAAATCGAGCACATGCCTTCATAAAAGGGCTCTCCTGGCCAAATGGTTTAACTTTGGCAGGTCCCTCGTGCTTTATCATGAAAGTAGACTTCGTGGGGCAGATTCTGGAAGTGATTGCGATCGCAAAGCTCTATTAGTTGCTTTGGAATCGGCTTTTGAAAAAAATTCTGTGAAAATCGCAAAAATTTTGGGTATCGAAATCTGGCAAAAGTCTGCATAAAAGGGCTCTCCTGGCCAAATGGTTTAACTTTGGCAGGTCCCTGCTGTTCTGTTATGAAACTAGAATATCTTTTACACATTCTGGAAGTGATTGCGATCTCAAAGCTCTATTAGTTGCTGTGGAATCGACTTTTAAAAATGAGAGGGCGTAAAATTCGACAAAAAAATTTGGCGACGAAATCGAGCACATGCCTTCATAAAAGGGCTCTCCTGGCCAAATGGTTTAACTTTGGCAGGTCCCTGCTGTTCTGTTATGAAACTAGAATATCTTTTACACATTCTGGAAGTGATTGCGATCGCAAAGCTCTATTAGTTGCTGTGGAATCGACTTTTAAAAATGAGAGGGCGTAAAATTCGACAAAAAAATTTGGCGACGAAATCGAGCACATGCCTTCATAAAAGGGCTCTCCTGGCCAAATGGTTTAACTTTGGCAGGTCCCTCGTGCTTTATCATGAAAGTAGACTTCGTGGGGCAGATTCTGGAAGTGATTGCGATCGCAAAGCTCTATTAGTTGCTTTGGAATCGGCTTTTGAAAAAAATTCTGTGAAAATCGCAAAAATTTTGGGTATCGAAATCTGGCAAAAGTCTGCATAAAAGGGCTCTCCTGGCCAAATGGTTTAACTTTGGCAGGTCCCTGCTGTTCTGTTATGAAACTAGAATATCTTTTACACATTCTGGAAGTGATTGCGATCGCAAAGCTCTATTAGTTGCTGTGGAATCGACTTTTAAAAATGAGAGGGCGTAAAATTCGACAAAAAAATTTGGCGACGAAATCGAGCACATGCCTTCATAAAAGGGCTCTCCTGGCCAAATGGTTTAACTTTGGCAGGTCCCTCGTGCTTTATCATGAAAGTAGACTTCGTGGGGCAGATTCTGGAAGTGGTTGCGATCGCAAAGCTCTATTAGTTGCTTTGGAATCGGCTTTTGAAAAAAATTCTGTGAAAATCGCAAAAATTTTGGGTATCGAAATCTGGCAAAAGTCTGCATAAAAGGGCTCTCCTGGCCAAATGGTTTAACTTTGGCAGGTCCCTGCTGTTCTGTTATGAAACTAGAATATCTTTTACACATTCTGGAAGTGATTGCGATCGCAAAGCTCTATTAGTTGCTGTGGAATCGACTTTTAAAAATGAGAGGGCGTAAAATTCGACAAAAAAATTTGGCGACGAAATCGAGCACATGCCTTCATAAAAGGGCTCTCCTGGCCAAATGGTTTAACTTTGGCAGGTCCCTCGTGCTTTATCATGAAAGTAGACTTCGTGGGGCAGATTCTGGAAGTGATTGCGATCGCAAAGCTCTATTAGTTGCTTTGGAATCGGCTTTTGAAAAAAATTCTGTGAAAATCGCAAAAATTTTGGGTATCGAAATCTGGCAAAAGTCTGCATAAAAGGGCTCTCCTGGCCAAATGGTTTAACTTTGGCAGGTCCCTGCTGTTCTGTTATGAAACTAGAATATCTTTTACACATTCTGGAAGTGATTGCGATCGCAAAGCTCTATTAGTTGCTGTGGAATCGACTTTTAAAAATGAGAGGGCGTAAAATTCGACAAAAAAATTTGGCGACGAAATCGAGCACATGCCTTCATAAAAGGGCTCTCCTGGCCAAATGGTTTAACTTTGGCAGGTCCCTCGTGCTTTATCATGAAAGTAGACTTCGTGGGGCAGATTCTGGAAGTGATTGCGATCGCAAAGCTCTATTAGTTGCTTTGGAATCGGCTTTTGAAAAAAATTCTGTGAAAATCGCAAAAATTTTGGGTATCGAAATCTGGCAAAAGTCTGCATAAAAGGGCTCTCCTGGCCAAATGGTTTAACTTTGGCAGGTCCCTGCTGTTCTGTTATGAAACTAGAATATCTTTTACACATTCTGGAAGTGATTGCGATCGCAAAGCTCTATTAGTTGCTGTGGAATCGACTTTTAAAAATGAGAGGGCGTAAAATTCGACAAAAAAATTTGGCGACGAAATCGAGCACATGCCTTCATAAAAGGGCTCTCCTGGCCAAATGGTTTAACTTTGGCAGGTCCCTCGTGCTTTATCATGAAAGTAGACTTCGTGGGGCAGATTCTGGAAGTGATTGCGATCGCAAAGCTCTATTAGTTGCTTTGGAATCGGCTTTTGAAAAAAATTCTGTGAAAATCGCAAAAATTTTGGGTATCGAAATCTGGCAAAAGTCTGCATAAAAGGGCTCTCCTGGCCAAATGGTTTAACTTTGGCAGGTCCCTGCTGTTCTGTTATGAAACTAGAATATCTTTTACACATTCTGGAAGTGATTGCGATCGCAAAGCTCTATTAGTTGCTGTGGAATCGACTTTTAAAAATGAGAGGGCGTAAAATTCGACAAAAAAATTTGGCGACGAAATCGAGCACATGCCTTCATAAAAGGGCTCTCCTGGCCAAATGGTTTAACTTTGGCAGGTCCCTGCTGTTCTGTTATGAAACTAGAATATCTTTTACACATTCTGGAAGTGATTGCGATCGCAAAGCTCTATTAGTTGCTGTGGAATCGACTTTTAAAAATGAGAGGGCGTAAAATTCGACAAAAAAATTTGGCGACGAAATCGAGCACATGCCTTCATAAAAGGGCTCTCCTGGCCAAATGGTTTAACTTTGGCAGGTCCCTCGTGCTTTATCATGAAAGTAGACTTCGTGGGGCAGATTCTGGAAGTGATTGCGATCGCAAAGCTCTATTAGTTGCTTTGGAATCGGCTTTTGAAAAAAATTCTGTGAAAATCGCAAAAATTTTGGGTATCGAAATCTGGCAAAAGTCTGCATAAAAGGGCTCTCCTGGCCAAATGGTTTAACTTTGGCAGGTCCCTGCTGTTCTGTTATGAAACTAGAATATCTTTTACACATTCTGGAAGTGATTCCGATCGCAAAGCTCTATTAGTTGCTGTGGAATCGACTTTTAAAAATGAGAGGGCGTAAAATTCGACAAAAAAATTTGGCGACGAAATCGAGCACATGCCTTCATAAAAGGGCTCTCCTGGCCAAATGGTTTAACTTTGGCAGGTCCCTCGTGCTTTATCATGAAAGTAGACTTCGTGGGGCAGATTCTGGAAGTGATTGCGATCGCAAAGCTCTATTAGTTGCTTTGGAATCGGCTTTTGAAAAAAATTCTGTGAAAATCGCAAAAATTTTGGGTATCGAAATCTGGCAAAAGTCTGCATAAAAGGGCTCTCCTGGCCAAATGGTTTAACTTTGGCAGGTCCCTGCTGTTCTGTTATGAAACTAGAATATCTTTTACACATTCTGGAAGTGATTGCGATCGCAAAGCTCTATTAGTTGCTGTGGAATCGACTTTTAAAAATGAGAGGGCGTAAAATTCGACAAAAAAATTTGGCGACGAAATCGAGCACATGCCTTCATAAAAGGGCTCTCCTGGCCAAATGGTTTAACTTTGGCAGGTCCCTCGTGTTTTATCATGAAAGTAGACTTCGTGGGGCAGATTCTGGAAGTGATTGCGATCGCAAGGCTCTATTAGTTGCTTTGGAATCGGCTTTTGAAAAAAATTCTGTGAAAATCGCAAAAATTTTGGGTATCGAAATCTGGCAAAAGTCTGCATAAAAGGGCTCTCCTGGCCAAATGGTTTAACTTTGGCAGGTCCCTGCTGTTCTGTTATGAAACTAAAATATCTTTTACACATTCTGGAAGTGATTGCGATCGCAAAGCTCTATTAGTTGCTGTGGAATCGACTTTTAAAAATGAGAGGGCGTAAAATTCGACAAAAAAATTTGGCGACGAAATCGAGCACATGCCTTCATAAAAGGGCTCTCCTGGCCAAATGGTTTAACTTTGGCAGGTCCCTCGTGCTTTATCATGAAAGTAGACTTCGTGGGGCAGATTCTGGAAGTGATTGCGATCGCAAAGCTCTATTAGTTGCTTTGGAATCGGCTTTTGAAAAAAATTCTGTGAAAATCGCAAAAATTTTGGGTATCGAAATCTGGCAAAAGTCTGCATAAAAGGGCTCTCCTGGCCAAATGGTTTATCTTTGGCAGGTCCCTGCTGTTCTGTTATGAAACTAGAATATCTTTTACACATTCTGGAAGTGATTGCGATCGCAAAGCTCTATTAGTTGCTGTGGAATCGACTTTTAAAAATGAGAGGGCGTAAAATTCGACAAAAAAATTTGGCGACGAAATCGAGCACATGCCTTCATAAAAGGGCTCTCCTGGCCAAATGGTTTAACTTTGGCAGGTCCCTCGTGCTTTATCATGAAAGTAGACTTCGTGGGGCAGATTCTGGAAGTGATTGCGATCGCAAAGCTCTATTAGTTGCTTTGGAATCGGCTTTTGAAAAAAATTCTGTGAAAATCGCAAAAATTTTGGGTATCAAAATCTGGCAAAAGTCTGCATAAAAGGGCTCTCCTGGCCAAATGGTTTAACTTTGGCAGGTCCCTGCTGTTCTGTTATGAAACTAGAATATCTTTTACACATTCTGGAAGTGATTGCGATCGCAAAGCTCTATTAGTTGCTGTGGAATCGACTTTTAAAAATGAGAGGGCGTAAAATTCGACAAAAAAATTTGGCGACGAAATCGAGCACATGCCTTCATAAAAGGGCTCTCCTGGCCAAATGGTTTAACTTTGGCAGGTCCCTCGTGCTTTATCATGAAAGTAGACTTCGTGGGGCAGATTCTGGAAGTGATTGCGATCGCAATGCTCTATTAGTTGCTTTGGAATCGGCTTTTGAAAAAAATTCTGTGAAAATCGCAAAAATTTTGGGTATCGAAATCTGGCAAAAGTCTGCATAAAAGGGCTCTCCTGGCCAAATGGTTTAACTTTGGCAGGTCCCTGCTGTTCTGTTATGAAACTAGAATATCTTTTACACATTCTGGAAGTGATTGCGATCGCAAAGCTCTATTAGTTGCTGTGGAATCGACTTTTAAAAATGAGAGGGCGTAAAATTCGACAAAAAAATTTGGCGACGAAATCGAGCACATGCCTTCATAAAAGGGCTCTCCTGGCCAAATGGTTTAACTTTGGCAGGTCCCTCGTGCTTTATCATGAAAGTAGACTTCGTGGGGCAGATTCTGGAAGTGATTGCGATCGCAAAGCTCTATTAGTTGCTTTGGAATCGGCTTTTGAAAAAAATTCTGTGAAAATCGCAAAAATTTTGGGTATCGAAATCTGGCAAAAGTCTGCATAAAAGGGCTCTCCTGGCCAAATGGTTTATCTTTGGCAGGTCCCTGCTGTTCTGTTATGAAACTAGAATATCTTTTACACATTCTGGAAGTGATTGCGATCGCAAAGCTCTATTAGTTGCTGTGGAATCGACTTTTAAAAATGAGAGGGCGTAAAATTCGACAAAAAAATTTGGCGACGAAATCGAGCACATGCCTTCATAAAAGGGCTCTCCTGGCCAAATGGTTTAACTTTGGCAGGTCCCTCGTGCTTTATCATGAAAGTAGACTTCGTGGGGCAGATTCTGGAAGTGATTGCGATCGCAATGCTCTATTAGTTGCTTTGGAATCGGCTTTTGAAAAAAATTCTGTGAAAATCGCAAAAATTTTGGGTATCGAAATCTGGCAAAAGTCTGCATAAAAGGGCTCTCCTGGCCAAATGGTTTAACTTTGGCAGGTCCCTGCTGTTCTGTTATGAAACTAGAATATCTTTTACACATTCTGGAAGTGATTGCGATCGCAAAGCTCTATTAGTTGCTGTGGAATCGACTTTTAAAAATGAGAGGGCGTAAAATTCGACAAAAAAATTTGGCGACGAAATCGAGCACATGCCTTCATAAAAGGGCTCTCCTGGCCAAATGGTTTAACTTTGGCAGGTCCCTCGTGCTTTATCATGAAAGTAGACTTCGTGGGGCAGATTCTGGAAGTGATTGCGATCGCAAAGCTCTATTAGTTGCTTTGGAATCGGCTTTTGAAAAAAATTCTGTGAAAATCGCAAAAATTTTGGGTATCGAAATCTGGCAAAAGTCTGCATAAAAGGGCTCTCCTGGCCAAATGGTTTATCTTTGGCAGGTCCCTGCTGTTCTGTTATGAAACTAGAATATCTTTTACACATTCTGGAAGTGATTGCGATCGCAAAGCTCTATTAGTTGCTGTGGAATCGACTTTTAAAAATGAGAGGGCGTAAAATTCGACAAAAAAATTTGGCGACGAAATCGAGCACATGCCTTCATAAAAGGGCTCTCCTGGCCAAATGGTTTAACTTTGGCAGGTCCCTCGTGCTTTATCATGAAAGTAGACTTCGTGGGGCAGATTCTGGAAGTGATTGCGATCGCAAAGCTCTATTAGTTGCTTTGGAATCGGCTTTTGAAAAAAATTCTGTGAAAATCGCAAAAATTTTGGGTATCGAAATCTGGCAAAAGTCTGCATAAAAGGGCTCTCCTGGCCAAATGGTTTAACTTTGGCAGGTCCCTGCTGTTCTGTTATGAAACTAGAATATCTTTTACACATTCTGGAAGTGATTGCGATCGCAAAGCTCTATTAGTTGCTGTGGAATCGACTTTTAAAAATGAGAGGGCGTAAAATTCGACAAAAAAATTTGGCGACGAAATCGAGCACATGCCTTCATAAAAGGGCTCTCCTGGCCAAATGGTTTAACTTTGGCAGGTCCCTCGTGCTTTATCATGAAAGTAGACTTCGTGGGGCAGATTCTGGAAGTGATTGCGATCGCAAAGCTCTATTAGTTGCTTTGGAATCGGCTTTTGAAAAAAATTCTGTGAAAATCGCAAAAATTTTGGGTATCGAAATCTGGCAAAAGTCTGCATAAAAGGGCTCTCCTGGCCAAATGGTTTAACTTTGGCAGGTCCCTGCTGTTCTGTTATGAAACTAGAATATCTTTTACACATTCTGGAAGTGATTGCGATCGCAAAGCTCTATTAGTTGCTGTGGAATCGACTTTTAAAAATGAGAGGGCGTAAAATTCGACAAAAAAATTTGGCGACGAAATCGAGCACATGCCTTCATAAAAGGGCTCTCCTGGCCAAATGGTTTAACTTTGGCAGGTCCCTCGTGCTTTATCAAGAAAGTAGACTTCGTGGGGCAGATTCTGGAAGTGATTGCGATCGCAAAGCTCTATTAGTTGCTTTGGAATCGGCTTTTGAAAAAAATTCTGTGAAAATCGCAAAAATTTTGGGTATCGAAATCTGGCAAAAGTCTGCATAAAAGGGCTCTCCTGGCCAAATGGTTTAACTTTGGCAGGTCCCTGCTGTTCTGTTATGAAACTAGAATATCTTTTACACATTCTGGAAGTGATTGCGATCGCAAAGCTCTATTAGTTGCTGTGGAATCGACTTTTAAAAATGAGAGGGCGTAAAATTCGACAAAAAAATTTGGCGACGAAATCGAGCACATGCCTTCATAAAAGGGCTCTCCTGGCCAAATGGTTTAACTTTGGCAGGTCCCTCGTGCTTTATCATGAAAGTAGACTTCGTGGGGCAGATTCTGGAAGTGATTGCGATCGCAAAGCTCTATTAGTTGCTTTGGAATCGGCTTTTGAAAAAAATTCTGTGAAAATCGCAAAAATTTTGGGTATCGAAATCTGGCAAAAGTCTGCATAAAAGGGCTCTCCTGGCCAAATGGTTTAACTTTGGCAGGTCCCTGCTGTTCTGTTATGAAACTAGAATATCTTTTACACATTCTGGAAGTGATTGCGATCGCAAAGCTCTATTAGTTGCTGTGGAATCGACTTTTAAAAATGAGAGGGCGTAAAATTCGACAAAAAAATTTGGCGACGAAATCGAGCACATGCCTTCATAAAAGGGCTCTCCTGGCCAAATGGTTTAACTTTGGCAGGTCCCTCGTGCTTTATCATGAAAGTAGACTTCGTGGGGCAGATTCTGGAAGTGATTGCGATCGCAAAGCTCTATTAGTTGCTTTGGAATCGGCTTTTGAAAAAAATTCTGTGAAAATCGCAAAAATTTTGGGTATCGAAATCTGGCAAAAGTCTGCATAAAAGGGCTCTCCTGGCCAAATGGTTTAACTTTGGCAGGTCCCTGCTGTTGTGTTATGAAACTAAAATATCTTTTACACATTCTGGAAGTGATTGCGATCGCAAAGCTCTATTAGTTGCTGTGGAATCGACTTTTAAAAATGAGAGGGCGTAAAATTCGACAAAAAAATTTGGCGACGAAATCGAGCACATGCCTTCATAAAAGGGCTCTCCTGGCCAAATGGTTTAACTTTGGCAGGTCCCTCGTGCTTTATCATGAAAGTAGACTTCGTGGGGCAGATTCTGGAAGTGATTGCGATCGCAAAGCTCTATTAGTTGCTTTGGAATCGGCTTTTGAAAAAAATTCTGTGAAAATCGCAAAAATTTTGGGTATCGAAATCTGGCAAAAGTCTGCATAAAAGGGCTCTCCTGGCCAAATGGTTTAACTTTGGCAGGTCCCTGCTGTTCTGTTATGAAACTAGAATATCTTTTACACATTCTGGAAGTGATTGCGATCGCAAAGCTCTATTAGTTGCTGTGAAATCGACTTTTAAAAATGAGAGGGCGTAAAATTCGACAAAAAAATTTGGCGACGAAATCGAACACATGCCTTCATAAAAGGGCTCTCCTGGCCAAATGGTTTAACTTTGGCAGGTTCCTCGTGCTTTATCATGAAAGTAGACTTCGTGGGGCAGATTCTGGAAGTGATTGCGATCGCAAAGCTCTATTAGTTGCTTTGGAATCGGCTTTTGAAAAAAATTCTGTGAAAATCGCAAAAATTTTGGGTATCGAAATCTGGCAAAAGTCTGCATAAAAGGGCTCTCCTGGCCAAATGGTTTAACTTTGGCAGGTCCCTGCTGTTCTGTTATGAAACTAGAATATCTTTTACACATTCTGGAAGTGATTGCGATCGCAAAGCTCTATTAGTTGCTGTGGAATCGACTTTTAAAAATGAGAGGGCGTAAAATTCGACAAAAAAATTTGGCGACGAAATCGAGCACATGCCTTCATAAAAGGGCTCTCCTGGCCAAATGGTTTACTTTGGCAGGTCCCTCGTGCTTTATCATGAAAGTAGACTTCGTGGGGCAGATTCTGGAAGTGATTGCGATCGCAAAGCTCTATTAGTTGCTTTGGAATCGGCTTTTGAAAAAAATTCTGTGAAAATCGCAAAAATTTTGGGTATCGAAATCTGGCAAAAGTCTGCATAAAAGGGCTCTCCTGGCCAAATGGTTTAACTTTGGCAGGTCCCTGCTGTTCTGTTATGAAACTAGAATATCTTTTACACATTCTGGAAGTGATTGCGATCGCAAAGCTCTATTAGTTGCTGTGGAATCGACTTTTAAAAATGAGAGGGCGTAAAATTCGACAAAAAAATTTGGCGACGAAATCGAGCACATGCCTTCATAAAAGGGCTCTCCTGGCCAAATGGTTTAACTTTGGCAGGTCCCTCGTGCTTTATCATGAAAGTAGACTTCGTGGGGCAGATTCTGGAAGTGATTGCGATCGCAAAGCTCTATTAGTTGCTTTGGAATCGGCTTTTGAAAAAAATTCTGTGAAAATCGCAAAAATTTTGGGTATCGAAATCTGGCAAAAGTCTGCATAAAAGGGCTCTCCTGGCCAAATGGTTTAACTTTGGCAGGTCCCTGCTGTTCTGTTATGAAACTAGAATATCTTTTACACATTCTGGAAGTGATTGCGATCGCAAAGCTCTATTAGTTGCTGTGGAATCGACTTTTAAAAATGAGAGGGCGTAAAATTCGACAAAAAAATTTGGCGACGAAATCGAGCACATGCCTTCATAAAAGGGCTCTCCTGGCCAAATGGTTTAACTTTGGCAGGTCCCTCGTGCTTTATCATGAAAGTAGACTTCGTGGGGCAGATTCTGGAAGTGATTGCGATCGCAAAGCTCTATTAGTTGCTTTGGAATCGGCTTTTGAAAAAAATTCTGTGAAAATCGCAAAAATTTTGGGTATCGAAATCTGGCAAAAGTCTGCATAAAAGGGCTCTCCTGGCCAAATGGTTTAACTTTGGCAGGTCCCTGCTGTTCTGTTATGAAACTAGAATATCTTTTACACATTCTGGAAGTGATTGCGATCGCAAAGCTCTATTAGTTGCTGTGGAATCGACTTTTAAAAATGAGAGGGCGTAAAATTCGACAAAAAAATTTGGCGACGAAATCGAGCACATGCCTTCATAAAAGGGCTCTCCTGGCCAAATGGTTTAACTTTGGCAGGTCCCACGTGCTTTATCATGAAAGTAGACTTCGTGGGGCAGATTCTGGAAGTGATTGCGATCGCAAAGCTCTATTAGTTGCTTTGGAATCGGCTTTTGAAAAAAATTCTGTGAAAATCGCAAAAATTTTGGGTATCGAAATCTGGCAAAAGTCTGCATAAAAGGGCTCTCCTGGCCAAATGGTTTAACTTTGGCAGGTCCCTGCTGTTCTGTTATGAAACTAGAATATCTTTTACACATTCTGGAAGTGATTGCGATCGCAAAGCTCTATTAGTTGCTGTGGAATCGACTTTTAAAAATGAGAGGGCGTAAAGTCGACAAAAAAATTTGGCGACGAAATCGAGCACATGCCTTCATAAAAGGGCTCTCCTGGCCAAATGGTTTAACTTTGGCAGGTCCCTCGTGCTTTATCATGAAAGTAGACTTCGTGGGGCAGATTCTGGAAGTGATTGCGATCGCAAAGCTCTATTAGTTGCTTTGGAATCGGCTTTTGAAAAAAATTCTGTGAAAATCGCAAAAATTTTGGGTATCGAAATCTGGCAAAAGTCTGCATAAAAGGGCTCTCCTGGCCAAATGGTTTAACTTTGGCAGGTCCCTGCTGTTCTGTTATGAAACTAGAATATCTTTTACACATTCTGGAAGTGATTGCGATCGCAAAGCTCTATTAGTTGCTGTGGAATCGACATTTAAAAATGAGAGGGCGTAAAATTCGACAAAAAAATTTGGCGACGAAATCGAGCACATGCCTTTATAAAAGGGCTCTCCTGGCCAAATGGTTTAACTTTGGCAGGTCCCTCGTGCTTTATCATGAAAGTAGACTTCGTGAGGCAGATTCTGGAAGTGATTGCGATCGCAAAGCTCTATTAGTTGCTTTGGAATCGGCTTTTGAAAAAAATTCTGTGAAAATCGCAAAAATTTTGGGTATCGAAATCTGGCAAAAGTCTGCATAAAAGGGCTCTCCTGGCCAAATGGTTTAACTTTGGCAGGTCCCTGCTGTTCTGTTATGAAACTAGAATATCTTTTACACATTCTGGAAGTGATTGCGATCGCAAAGCTCTATTAGTTGCTGTGGAATCGACTTTTAAAAATGAGAGGGCGTAAAATTCGACAAAAAAATTTGGCGACGAAATCGAGCACATGCCTTCATAAAAGGGCTCTCCTGGCCAAATGGTTTAACTTTGGCAGGTCCCTCGTGCTTTATCATGAAAGTAGACTTCGTGGGGCAGATTCTGGAAGTGATTGCGATCGCAAAGCTCTATTAGTTGCTTTGGAATCGGCTTTTGAAAAAAATTCTGTGAAAATCGCAAAAATTTTGGGTATCGAAATCTGGCAAAAGTCTGCATAAAAGGGCTCTCCTGGCCAAATGGTTTAACTTTGGCAGGTCCCTGCTGTTGTGTTATGAAACTAGAATATCTTTTACACATTCTGGAAGTGATTGCGATCGCAAAGCTCTATTAGTTGTTGTGGAATCGACTTTTAAAAATGAGAGGGCGTAAAATTCGACAAAAAAATTTGGCGACGAAATCGAGCACATGCCTTCATAAAAGGGCTCTCCTGGCCAAATGGTTTAACTTTGGCAGGTCCCTCGTGCTTTATCATGAAAGTAGACTTCGTGGGGCAGATTCTGGAAGTGATTGCGATCGCAAAGCTCTATTAGTTGCTTTGGAATCGGCTTTTGAAAAAAATTCTGTGAAAATCGCAAAAATTTTGGGTATCGAAATCTGGCAAATGTCTGCATAAAAGGGCTCTCCTGGCCAAATGGTTTAACTTTGGCAGGTCCCTGCTGTTCTGTTATGAAACTAGAATATCTTTTACACATTCTGGAAGTGATTGCGATCGCAAAGCTCTATTAGTTGCTGTGGAATCGACATTTAAAAATGAGAGGGCGTAAAATTCGACAAAAAAATTTGGCGACGAAATCGAGCACATGCCTTTATAAAAGGGCTCTCCTGGCCAAATGGTTTAACTTTGGCAGGTCCCTCGTGCTTTATCATGAAAGTAGACTTCGTGAGGCAGATTCTGGAAGTGATTGCGATCGCAAAGCTCTATTAGTTGCTTTGGAATCGGCTTTTGAAAAAAATTCTGTGAAAATCGCAAAAATTTTGGGTATCGAAATCTGGCAAAAGTCTGCATAAAAGGGCTCTCCTGGCCAAATGGTTTAACTTTGGCAGGTCCCTGCTGTTCTGTTATGAAACTAGAATATCTTTTACACATTCTGGAAGTGATTGCGATCGCAAAGCTCTATTAGTTGCTGTGGAATCGACTTTTAAAAATGAGAGGGCGTAAATTTCGACAAAAAAATTTGGCGACGAAATCGAGCACATGCCTTCATAAAAGGGCTCTCCTGGCCAAATGGTTTAACTTTGGCAGGTCCCTCGTGCTTTATCATGAAAGTAGACTTCGTGGGGCAGATTCTGGAAGTGATTGCGATCGCAAAGCTCTATTAGTTGCTTTGGAATCGGCTTTTGAAAAAAATTCTGTGAAAATCGCAAAAATTTTGGGTATCGAAATCTGGCAAAAGTCTGCATAAAAGGGCTCTCCTGGCCAAATGGTTTAACTTTGGCAGGTCCCTGCTGTTCTGTTATGAAACTAGAATATCTTTTACACATTCTGGAAGTGATTGCGATCGCAAAGCTCTATTAGTTGTTGTGGAATCGACTTTTAAAAATGAGAGGGCGTAAAATTCGACAAAAAAATTTGGCGACGAAATCGAGCACATGCCTTCATAAAAGGGCTCTCCTGGCCAAATGGTTTAACTTTGGCAGGTCCCTCGTGCTTTATCATGAAAGTAGACTTCGTGGGGCAGATTCTGGAAGTGATTGCGATCGCAAAGCTCTATTAGTTGCTTTGGAATCGGCTTTTGAAAAAAATTCTGTGAAAATCGCAAAAATTTTGGGTATCGAAATCTGGCAAAAGTCTGCATAAAAGGGCTCTCCTGGCCAAATGGTTTAACTTTGGCAGGTCCCTGCTGTTCTGTTATGAAACTAGAATATCTTTTACACATTCTGGAAGTGATTGCGATCGCAAAGCTCTATTAGTTGCTGTGGAATCGACTTTTAAAAATGAGAGGGCGTAAAATTCGACAAAAAAATTTGGCGACGAAATCGAGCACATGCCTTCATAAAAGGGCTCTCCTGGCCAAATGGTTTAACTTTGGCAGGTCCCTCGTGCTTTATCATGAAAGTAGACTTCGTGGGGCAGATTCTGGAAGTGATTGCGATCGCAAAGCTCTATTAGTTGCTTTGGAATCGGCTTTTGAAAAAAATTCTGTGAAAATCGCAAAAATTTTGGGTATCGAAATCTGGCAAATGTCTGCATAAAAGGGCTCTCCTGGCCAAATGGTTTAACTTTGGCAGGTCCCTGCTGTTCTGTTATGAAACTAGAATATCTTTTACACATTCTGGAAGTGATTGCGATCGCAAAGCTCTATTAGTTGCTGTGAAATCGACTTTTAAAAATGAGAGGGCGTAAAATTCGACAAAAAAATTTGGCGACGAAATCGAGCACATGCCTTCATAAAAGGGCTCTCCTGGCCAAATGGTTTAACTTTGGCAGGTTCCTCGTGCTTTATCATGAAAATAGACTTCGTGGGGCAGATTCTGGAAGTGATTGCGATCGCAAAGCTCTATTAGTTGCTTTGGAATCGGCTTTTGAAAAAAATTCTGTGAAAATCGCAAAAATTTTGGGTATCGAAATCTGGCAAAAGTCTGCATAAAAGGGCTCTCCTGGCCAAATGGTTTAACTTTGGCAGGTCCCTGCTGTTCTGTTATGAAACTAGAATATCTTTTACACATTCTGGAAGTGATTGCGATCGCAAAGCTCTATTAGTTGCTGTGGAATCGACTTTTAAAAATGAGAGGGCGTAAAATTCGACAAAAAAATTTGGCGACGAAATCGAGCACATGCCTTCATAAAAGGGCTCTCCTGGCCAAATGGTTTAACTTTGGCAGGTCCCTCGTGCTTTATCATGAAAGTAGACTTCGTGGGGCAGATTCTGGAAGTGATTGCGATCGCAAAGCTCTATTAGATGCTTTGGAATCGGCTTTTGAAAAAAATTCTGTGAAAATCGCAAAAATTTTGGGTATCGAAATCTGGCAAAAGTCTGCATAAAAGGGCTCTCCTGGCCAAATGGTTTAACTTTGGCAGGTCCCTGCTGTTCTGTTATGAAACTAGAATATCTTTTACACATTCTGGAAGTGATTGCGATCGCAAAGCTCTATTAGTTGCTGTGGAATCGACTTTTAAAAATGAGAGGGCGTAAAGTCGACAAAAAAATTTGGCGACGAAATCGAGCACATGCCTTCATAAAAGGGCTCTCCTGGCCAAATGGTTTAACTTTGGCAGGTCCCTCGTGCTTTATCATGAAAGTAGACTTCGTGGGGCAGATTCTGGAAGTGATTGCGATCGCAAAGCTCTATTAGTTGCTTTGGAATCGGCTTTTGAAAAAAATTCTGTGAAAATCGCAAAAATTTTGGGTATCGAAATCTGGCAAAAGTCTGCATAAAAGGGCTCTCCTGGCCAAATGGTTTAACTTTGGCAGGTCCCTGCTGTTCTGTTATGAAACTAGAATATCTTTTACACATTCTGGAAGTGATTGCGATCGCAAAGCTCTATTAGTTGCTGTGGAATCGACTTTTAAAAATGAGAGGGCGTAAAATTCGACAAAAAAATTTGGCGACGAAATCGAGCACATGCCTTCATAAAAGGGCTCTCCTGGCCAAATGGTTTAACTTTGGCAGGTCCCTCGTGCTTTATCATGAAAGTAGACTTCGTGGGGCAGATTCTGGAAGTGATTGCGATCGCAAAGCTCTATTAGTTGCTTTGGAATCGGCTTTTGAAAAAAATTCTGTGAAAATCGCAAAAATTTTGGGTATCGAAATCTGGCAAAAGTCTGCATAAAAGGGCTCTCCTGGCCAAATGGTTTAACTTTGGCAGGTCCCTGCTGTTCTGTTATGAAACTAGAATATCTTTTACACATTCTGGAAGTGATTGCGATCGCAAAGCTCTATTAGTTGCTGTGGAATCGACTTTTAAAAATGAGAGGGCGTAAAATTCGACAAAAAAATTTGGCGACGAAATCGAGCACATGCCTTCATAAAAGGGCTCTCCTGGCCAAATGGTTTAACTTTGGCAGGTCCCTCGTGCTTTATCATGAAAGTAGACTTCGTGGGGCAGATTCTGGAAGTGATTGCGATCGCAAAGCTCTATTAGTTGCTTTGGAATCGGCTTTTGAAAAAAATTCTGTGAAAATCGCAAAAATTTTGGGTATCGAAATCTGGCAAAAGTCTGCATAAAAGGGCTCTCCTGGCCAAATGGTTTAACTTTGGCAGGTCCCTGCTGTTCTGTTATGAAACTAGAATATCTTTTACACATTCTGGAAGTGATTGCGATCGCAAAGCTCTATTAGTTGCTGTGGAATCGACTTTTAAAAATGAGAGGGCGTAAAATTCGACAAAAAAATTTGGCGACGAAATCGAGCACATGCCTTCATAAAAGGGCTCTCCTGGCCAAATGGTTTAACTTTGGCAGGTCCCTCGTGCTTTATCATGAAAGTAGACTTCGTGGGGCAGATTCTGGAAGTGATTGCGATCGCAAAGCTCTATTAGTTGCTTTGGAATCGGCTTTTGAAAAAAATTCTGTGAAAATCGCAAAAATTTTGGGTATCGAAATCTGGCAAAAGTCTGCATAAAAGGGCTCTCCTGGCCAAATGGTTTAACTTTGGCAGGTCCCTGCTGTTCTGTTATGAAACTAGAATATCTTTTACACATTCTGGAAGTGATTGCGATCGCAAAGCTCTATTAGTTGCTGTGGAATCGACTTTTAAAAATGAGAGGGCGTAAAATTCGACAAAAAAATTTGGCGACGAAATCGAGCACATGCCTTCATAAAAGGGCTCTCCTGGCCAAATGGTTTAACTTTGGCAGGTCCCTCGTGCTTTATCATGAAAGTAGACTTCGTGGGGCAGATTCTGGAAGTGATTGCGATCGCAAAGCTCTATTAGTTGCTTTGGAATCGGCTTTTGAAAAAAATTCTGTGAAAATCGCAAAAATTTTGGGTATCGAAATCTGGCAAAAGTCTGCATAAAAGGGCTCTCCTGGCCAAATGGTTTAACTTTGGCAGGTCCCTGCTGTTCTGTTATGAAACTAGAACATCTTTTACACATTCTGGAAGTGATTGCGATCGCAAAGCTCTATTAGTTGCTGTGGAATCGACTTTTAAAAATGAGAGGGCGTAAAGTCGACAAAAAAATTTGGCGACGAAATC
Source organism: Salticus scenicus (assembly GCA_963930645.1). NCBI lineage: Eukaryota > Metazoa > Arthropoda > Arachnida > Araneae > Salticidae > Salticus > Salticus scenicus. The sequence continues at coordinate 370,981,237 of OZ005651.1, forward strand.
GAGCACATGCCTTCATAAAAGGGCTCTCCTGGCCAAATGGTTTAACTTTGGCAGGTCCCTCGTGCTTTATCATGAAAGTAGACTTCGTGGGGCAGATTCTGGAAGTGATTGCGATCGCAAAGCTCTATTAGTTGCTTTGGAATCGGCTTTTGAAAAAAATTCTGTGAAAATCGCAAAAATTTTGGGTATCGAAATCTGGCAAAAGTCTGCATAAAAGGGCTCTCCTGGCCAAATGGTTTAACTTTGGCAGGTCCCTGCTGTTCTGTTATGAAACTAGAATATCTTTTACACATTCTGGAAGTGATTGCGATCGCAAAGCTCTATTAGTTGCTGTGGAATCGACTTTTAAAAATGAGAGGGCGTAAAATTCGACAAAAAAATTTGGCGACGAAATCGAGCACATGCCTTCATAAAAGGGCTCTCCTGGCCAAATGGTTTAACTTTGGCAGGTCCCTTGTGCTTTATCATGAAAGTAGACTTCGTGAGGCAGATTCTGGAAGTGATTGCGATCGCAAAGCTCTATTAGTTGCTTTGGAATCGGCTTTTGAAAAAAATTCTGTGAAAATCGCAAAAATTTTGGGTATCGAAATCTGGCAAAAGTCTGCATAAAAGGGCTCTCCTGGCCAAATGGTTTAACTTTGGCAGGTCCCTGCTGTTCTGTTATGAAACTAGAATATCTTTTACACATTCTGGAAGTGATTGCGATCGCAAAGCTCTATTAGTTGCTGTGGAATCGACTTTTAAAAATGAGAGGGCGTAAAATTCGACAAAAAAATTTGGCGACGAAATCGAGCACATGCCTTCATAAAAGGGCTCTCCTGGCCAAATGGTTTAACTTTGGCAGGTCCCTCGTGCTTTATCATGAAAGTAGACTTTGTGGGGCAGATTCTGGAAGTGATTGCGATCGCAAAGCTCTATTAGTTGCTTTGGAATCGGCTTTTGAAAAAAATTCTGTGAAAATCGCAAAAATTTTGGGTATCGAAATCTGGCAAAAGTCTGCATAAAAGGGCTCTCCTGGCCAAATGGTTTAACTTTGGCAGGTCCCTGCTGTTCTGTTATGAAACTAGAATATCTTTTACACATTCTGGAAGTGATTGCGATCGCAAAGCTCTATTAGTTGCTGTGGAATCGACTTTTAAAAATGAGAGGGCGTAAAATTCGACAAAAAAATTTGGCGACGAAATCGAGCACATGCCTTCATAAAAGGGCTCTCCTGGCCAAATGGTTTAACTTTGGCAGGTCCCTCGTGCTTTATCATGAAAGTAGACTTCGTGGGGCAGATTCTGGAAGTGATTGCGATCGCAAAGCTCTATTAGTTGCTTTGGAATCGGCTTTTGAAAAAAATTCTGTGAAAATCGCAAAAATTTTGGGTATCGAAATCTGGCAAAAGTCTGCATAAAAGGGCTCTCCTGGCCAAATGGTTTAACTTTGGCAGGTCCCTGCTGTTCTGTTATGAAACTAGAATATCTTTTACACATTCTGGAAGTGATTGCGATCGCAAAGCTCTATTAGTTGCTGTGGAATCGACTTTTAAAAATGAGAGGGCGTAAAATTCGACAAAAAAATTTGGCGACGAAATCGAGCACATGCCTTCATAAAAGGGCTCTCCTGGCCAAATGGTTTAACTTTGGCAGGTCCCTCGTGCTTTATCATGAAAGTAGACTTCGTGGGGCAGATTCTGGAAGTGATTGCGATCGCAAAGCTCTATTAGTTGCTTTGGAATCGGCTTTTGAAAAAAATTCTGTGAAAATCGCAAAAATTTTGGGTATCGAAATCTGGCAAAAGTCTGCATAAAAGGGCTCTCCTGGCCAAATGGTTTAACTTTGGCAGGTCCCTGCTGTTCTGTTATGAAACTAGAATATCTTTTACACATTCTGGAAGTGATTGCGATCGCAAAGCTCTATTAGTTGCTGTGGAATCGACTTTTAAAAATGAGAGGGCGTAAAATTCGACAAAAAAATTTGGCGACGAAATCGAGCACATGCCTTCATAAAAGGGCTCTCCTGGCCAAATGGTTTAACTTTGGCAGGTCCCTCGTGCTTTATCATGAAAGTAGACTTCGTGGGGCAGATTCTGGAAGTGATTGCGATCGCAAAGCTCTATTAGTTGCTTTGGAATCGGCTTTTGAAAAAAATTCTGTGAAAATCGCAAAAATTTTGGGTATCGAAATCTGGCAAAAGTCTGCATAAAAGGGCTCTCCCGGCCAAATGGTTTAACTTTGGCAGGTCCCTGCTGTTCTGTTATGAAACTAGAATATCTTTTACACATTCTGGAAGTGATTGCGATCGCAAAGCTCTATTAGTTGCTGTGGAATCGACTTTTAAAAATGAGAGGGCGTAAAATTCGACAAAAAAATTTGGCGACGAAATCGAGCACATGCCTTCATAAAAGGGCTCTCCTGGCCAAATGGTTTAACTTTGGCAGGTCACTCGTGCTTTATCATGAAAGTAGACTTCGTGGGGCAGATTCTGGAAGTGATTGCGATCGCAAAGCTCTATTAGTTGCTTTGGAATCGGCTTTTGAAAAAAATTCTGTGAAAATCGCAAAAATTTTGGGTATCGAAATCTGGCAAAAGTCTGCATAAAAGGGCTCTCCTGGCCAAATGGTTTAACTTTGGCAGGTCCCTGCTGTTCTGTTATGAAACTAGAATATCTTTTACACATTCTGGAAGTGATTGCGATCGCAAAGCTCTATTAGTTGCTGTGGAATCGACTTTTAAAAATGAGAGGGCGTAAAATTCGACAAAAAATTTGGCGATGAAATCGAGCACATGCCTTCATAAAAGGGCTCTCCTGGCCAAATGGTTTAACTTTGGCAGGTCCCTCGTGCTTTATCATGAAAGTAGACTTCGTGAGGCAGATTCTGGAAGTGATTGCGATCGCAAAGCTCTATTAGTTGCTTTGGAATCGGCTTTTGAAAAAAATTCTGTGAAAATCGCAAAAATTTTGGGTATCGAAATCTGGCAAAAGTCTGCATAAAAGGGCTCTCCTGGCCAAATGGTTTAACTTTGGCAGGTCCCTGCTGTTCTGTTATGAAACTAGAATATCTTTTACACATTCTGGAAGTGATTGCGATCGCAAAGCTCTATTAGTTGCTGTGGAATCGACTTTTAAAAATGAGAGGGCGTAAAATTCGACAAAAAAATTTGGCGACGAAATCGAGCACATGCCTTCATAAAAGGGCTCTCCTGGCCAAATGGTTTAACTTTGGCAGGTCCCTCGTGCTTTATCATGAAAGTAGACTTCGTGGGGCAGATTCTGGAAGTGATTGCGATCGCAAAGCTCTATTAGTTGCTTTGGAATCGGCTTTTGAAAAAAATTCTGTGAAAATCGCAAAAATTTTGGGTATCGAAATCTGGCAAAAGTCTGCATAAAAGGGCTCTCCTGGCCAAATGGTTTAACTTTGGCAGGTCCCTGCTGTTCTGTTATGAAACTAGAATATCTTTTACACATTCTGGAAGTGATTGCGATCGCAAAGCTCTATTAGTTGCTGTGGAATCGACTTTTAAAAATGAGAGGGCGTAAAATTCGACAAAAAAATTTGGCGACGAAATCGAGCACATGCCTTCATAAAAGGGCTCTCCTGGCCAAATGGTTTAACTTTGGCAGGTCCCTCGTGCTTTATCATGAAAGTAGACTTCGTGGGGCAGATTCTGGAAGTGATTGCGATCGCAAAGCTCTATTAGTTGCTTTGGAATCGGCTTTTGAAAAAAATTCTGTGAAAATCGCAAAAATTTTGGGTATCGAAATCTGGCAAAAGTCTGCATAAAAGGGCTCTCCCGGCCAAATGGTTTAACTTTGGCAGGTCCCTGCTGTTCTGTTATGAAACTAGAATATCTTTTACACATTCTGGAAGTGATTGCGATCGCAAAGCTCTATTAGTTGCTGTGGAATCGACTTTTAAAAATGAGAGGGCGTAAAATTCGACAAAAAAATTTGGCGACGAAATCGAGCACATGCCTTCATAAAAGGGCTCTCCTGGCCAAATGGTTTAACTTTGGCAGGTCCCTCGTGCTTTATCATGAAAGTAGACTTCGTGGGGCAGATTCTGGAAGTGATTGCGATCGCAAAGCTCTATTAGTTGCTTTGGAATCGGCTTTTGAAAAAAATTCTGTGAAAATCGCAAAAATTTTGGGTATCGAAATCTGGCAAAAGTCTGCATAAAAGGGCTCTCCTGGCCAAATGGTTTAACTTTGGCAGGTCCCTGCTGTTCTGTTATGAAACTAGAATATCTTTTACACATTCTGGAAGTGATTGCGATCGCAAAGCTCTATTAGTTGCTGTGGAATCGACTTTTAAAAATGAAAGGGCGTAAAATTCGACAAAAAAATTTGGCGACAAAATCGAGCACATGCCTTCATAAAAGGGCTCTCCTGGCCAAATGGTTTAACTTTGGCAGGTCCCTCGTGCTTTATCATGAAAGTAGACTTCGTGGGGCAGATTCTGGAAGTGATTGCGATCGCAAAGCTCTATTAGTTGCTTTGGAATCGGCTTTTGAAAAAAATTCTGTGAAAATCGCAAAAATTTTGGGTATCGAAATCTGGCAAAAGTCTGCATAAAAGGGCTCTCCTGGCCAAATGGTTTAACTTTGGCAGGTCCCTGCTGTTCTGTTATGAAACTAGAATATCTTTTACACATTCTGGAAGTGATTGCGATCGCAAAGCTCTATTAGTTGCTGTGGAATCGACTTTTAAAAATGAGAGGGCGTAAAGTCGACAAAAAAATTTGGCGACGAAATCGAGCACATGCCTTCATAAAAGGGCTCTCCTGGCCAAATGGTTTAACTTTGGCAGGTCCCTCGTGCTTTATCATGAAAGTAGACTTCGTGGGGCAGATTCTGGAAGTGATTGCGATCGCAAAGCTCTATTAGTTGCTTTGGAATCGGCTTTTGAAAAAAATTCTGTGAAAATCGCAAAAATTTTGGGTATCGAAATCTGGCAAATGTCTGCATAAAAGGGCTCTCCTGGCCAAATGGTTTAACTTTGGCAGGTCCCTGCTGTTCTGTTATGAAACTAGAATATCTTTTACACATTCTGGAAGTGATTGCGATCGCAAAGCTCTATTAGTTGCTGTGGAATCGACTTTTAAAAATGAGAGGGCGTAAAGTCGACAAAAAAATTTGGCGACGAAATCGAGCACATGCCTTCATAAAAGGGCTCTCCTGGCCAAATGGTTTAACTTTGGCAGGTCCCTCGTGCTTTATCATGAAAGTAGACTTCGTGGGGCAGATTCTGGAAGTGATTGCGATCGCAAAACTCTATTAGTTGCTTTGGAATCGGCTTTTGAAAAAAATTCTGTGAAAATCGCAAAAATTTTGGGTATCGAAATCTCGCAAAAGTCTGCATAAAAGGGCTCTCCTGGCCAAATGGTTTAACTTTGGCAGGTCCCTGCTGTTCTGTTATGAAACTAGAATATCTTTTACACATTCTGGAAGTGATTGCGATCGCAAAGCTCTATTAGTTGCTGTGGAATCGACTTTTAAAAATGAGAGGGCGTAAAATTCGACAAAAAAATTTGGCGACGAAATCGAGCACATGCCTTCATAAAAAGGCTCTCCTGGCCAAATGGTTTAACTTTGGCAGGTCCCTCGTGCTTTATCATGAAAGTAGACTTCGTGAGGCAGATTCTGGAAGTGATTGCGATCGCAAAGCTCTATTAGTTGCTTTGGAATCGGCTTTTGAAAAAAATTCTGTGAAAATCGCAAAAATTTTGGGTATCGAAATCTGGCAAAAGTCTGCATAAAAGGGCTCTCCCGGCCAAATGGTTTAACTTTGGCAGGTCCCTGCTGTTCTGTTATGAAACTAGAATATCTTTTACACATTCTGGAAGTGATTGCGATCGCAAAGCTCTATTAGTTGCTGTGGAATCGACTTTTAAAAATGAGAGGGCGTAAAATTCGACAAAAAAATTTGGCGACGAAATCGAGCACATGCCTTCATAAAAGGGCTCTCCTGGCCAAATGGTTTAACTTTGGCAGGTCCCTCGTGCTTTATCATGAAAGTAGACTTCGTGGGGCAGATTCTGGAAGTGATTGCGATCGCAAAGCTCTATTAGTTGCTTTGGAATCGGCTTTTGAAAAAAATTCTGTGAAAATCGCAAAAATTTTGGGTATCGAAATCTGGCAAAAGTCTGCATAAAAGGGCTCTCCTGGCCAAATGGTTTAACTTTGGCAGGTCCCTGCTGTTCTGTTATGAAACTAGAATATCTTTTACACATTCTGGAAGTGATTGCGATCGCAAAGCTCTATTAGTTGCTGTGGAATCGACTTTTAAAAATGAGAGGGCGTAAAATTCGACAAAAAAATTTGGCGACGAAATCGAGCACATGCCTTCATAAAAGGGCTCTCCTGGCCAAATGGTTTAACTTTGGCAGGTCCCTCGTGCTTTATCATGAAAGTAGACTTCGTGGGGCAGATTCTGGAAGTGATTGCGATCGCAAAGCTCTATTAGTTGCTTTGGAATCGGCTTTTGAAAAAAATTCTGTGAAAATCGCAAAAATTTTGGGTATCGAAATCTGGCAAAAGTCTGCATAAAAGGGCTCTCCCGGCCAAATGGTTTAACTTTGGCAGGTCCCTGCTGTTCTGTTATGAAACTAGAATATCTTTTACACATTCTGGAAGTGATTGCGATCGCAAAGCTCTATTAGTTGCTGTGGAATCGACTTTTAAAAATGAGAGGGCGTAAAATTCGACAAAAAAATTTGGCGACGAAATCGAGCACATGCCTTCATAAAAGGGCTCTCCTGGCCAAATGGTTTAACTTTGGCAGGTCCCTCGTGCTTTATCATGAAAGTAGACGTCGTGGGGCAGATTCTGGAAGTGATTGCGATCGCAAAGCTCTATTAGTTGCTTTGGAATCGGCTTTTGAAAAAAATTCTGTGAAAATCGCAAAAATTTTGGGTATCGAAATCTGGCAAAAGTCTGCATAAAAGGGCTCTCCTGGCCAAATGGTTTAACTTTGGCAGGTCCCTGCTGTTCTGTTATGAAACTAGAATATCTTTTACACATTCTGGAAGTGATTGCGATCGCAAAGCTCTATTAGTTGCTGTGGAATCGATTTTTAAAAATGAGAGGGCGTAAAATTCGACAAAAAAATTTGGCGACGAAATCGAGCACATGCCTTCATAAAAGGGCTCTCCTGGCCAAATGGTTTAACTTTGGCAGGTCCCTCGTGCTTTATCATGAAAGTAGACTTCGTGAGGCAGATTCTGGAAGTGATTGCGATCGGAAAGCTCTATTAGTTGCTTTGGAATCGGCTTTTGAAAAAAATTCTGTGAAAATCGCAAAAATTTTGGGTATCGAAATCTGGCAAAAGTCTGCATAAAAGGGCTCTCCTGGCCAAATGGTTTAACTTTGGCAGGTCCCTGCTGTTCTGTTATGAAACTAGAATATCTTTTACACATTCTGGAAGTGATTGCGATCGCAAAGCTCTATTAGTTGCTGTGGAATCGACTTTTAAAAATGAGAGGGCGTAAAGTCGACAAAAAAATTTGGCGACGAAATCGAGCACATGCCTTCATAAAAGGGCTCTCCTGGCCAAATGGTTTAACTTTGGCAGGTCCCTCGTGCTTTATCATGAAAGTAGACTTCGTGGGGCAGATTCTGGAAGTGATTGCGATCGCAAAGCTCTATTAGTTGCTTTGGAATCGGCTTTTGAAAAAAATTCTGTGAAAATCGCAAAAATTTTGGGTATCGAAATCTGGCAAATGTCTGCATAAAAGGGCTCTCCTGGCCAAATGGTTTAACTTTGGCAGGTCCCTGCTGTTCTGTTATGAAACTAGAATATCTTTTACACATTCTGGAAGTGATTGCGATCGCAAAGCTCTATTAGTTGCTGTGGAATCGACTTTTAAAAATGAGAGGGCGTAAAGTCGACAAAAAAATTTGGCGACGAAATCGAGCACATGCCTTCATAAAAGGGCTCTCCTGGCCAAATGGTTTAACTTTGGCAGGTCCCTCGTGCTTTATCATGAAAGTAGACTTCGTGGGGCAGATTCTGGAAGTGATTGCGATCGCAAAACTCTATTAGTTGCTTTGGAATCGGCTTTTGAAAAAAATTCTGTGAAAATCGCAAAAATTTTGGGTATCGAAATCTCGCAAAAGTCTGCATAAAAGGGCTCTCCTGGCCAAATGGTTTAACTTTGGCAGGTCCCTGCTGTTCTGTTATGAAACTAGAATATCTTTTACACATTCTGGAAGTGATTGCGATCGCAAAGCTCTATTAGTTGCTGTGGAATCGACTTTTAAAAATGAGAGGGCGTAAAATTCGACAAAAAAATTTGGCGACGAAATCGAGCACATGCCTTCATAAAAAGGCTCTCCTGGCCAAATGGTTTAACTTTGGCAGGTCCCTCGTGCTTTATCATGAAAGTAGACTTCGTGAGGCAGATTCTGGAAGTGATTGCGATCGCAAAGCTCTATTAGTTGCTTTGGAATCGGCTTTTGAAAAAAATTCTGTGAAAATCGCAAAAATTTTGGGTATCGAAATCTGGCAAAAGTCTGCATAAAAGGGCTCTCCCGGCCAAATGGTTTAACTTTGGCAGGTCCCTGCTGTTCTGTTATGAAACTAGAATATCTTTTACACATTCTGGAAGTGATTGCGATCGCAAAGCTCTATTAGTTGCTGTGGAATCGACTTTTAAAAATGAGAGGGCGTAAAATTCGACAAAAAAATTTGGCGACGAAATCGAGCACATGCCTTCATAAAAGGGCTCTCCTGGCCAAATGGTTTAACTTTGGCAGGTCCCTCGTGCTTTATCATGAAAGTAGACTTCGTGGGGCAGATTCTGGAAGTGATTGCGATCGCAAAGCTCTATTAGTTGCTTTGGAATCGGCTTTTGAAAAAAATTCTGTGAAAATCGCAAAAATTTTGGGTATCGAAATCTGGCAAAAGTCTGCATAAAAGGGCTCTCCTGGCCAAATGGTTTAACTTTGGCAGGTCCCTGCTGTTCTGTTATGAAACTAGAATATCTTTTACACATTCTGGAAGTGATTGCGATCGCAAAGCTCTATTAGTTGCTGTGGAATCGACTTTTAAAAATGAGAGGGCGTAAAATTCGACAAAAAAATTTGGCGACGAAATCGAGCACATGCCTTCATAAAAGGGCTCTCCTGGCCAAATGGTTTAACTTTGGCAGGTCCCTCGTGCTTTATCATGAAAGTAGACTTCGTGGGGCAGATTCTGGAAGTGATTGCGATCGCAAAGCTCTATTAGTTGCTTTGGAATCGGCTTTTGAAAAAAATTCTGTGAAAATCGCAAAAATTTTGGGTATCGAAATCTGGCAAAAGTCTGCATAAAAGGGCTCTCCCGGCCAAATGGTTTAACTTTGGCAGGTCCCTGCTGTTCTGTTATGAAACTAGAATATCTTTTACACATTCTGGAAGTGATTGCGATCGCAAAGCTCTATTAGTTGCTGTGGAATCGACTTTTAAAAATGAGAGGGCGTAAAATTCGACAAAAAAATTTGGCGACGAAATCGAGCACATGCCTTCATAAAAGGGCTCTCCTGGCCAAATGGTTTAACTTTGGCAGGTCCCTCGTGCTTTATCATGAAAGTAGACGTCGTGGGGCAGATTCTGGAAGTGATTGCGATCGCAAAGCTCTATTAGTTGCTTTGGAATCGGCTTTTGAAAAAAATTCTGTGAAAATCGCAAAAATTTTGGGTATCGAAATCTGGCAAAAGTCTGCATAAAAGGGCTCTCCTGGCCAAATGGTTTAACTTTGGCAGGTCCCTGCTGTTCTGTTATGAAACTAGAATATCTTTTACACATTCTGGAAGTGATTGCGATCGCAAAGCTCTATTAGTTGCTGTGGAATCGATTTTTAAAAATGAGAGGGCGTAAAATTCGACAAAAAAATTTGGCGACGAAATCGAGCACATGCCTTCATAAAAGGGCTCTCCTGGCCAAATGGTTTAACTTTGGCAGGTCCCTCGTGCTTTATCATGAAAGTAGACTTCGTGAGGCAGATTCTGGAAGTGATTGCGATCGGAAAGCTCTATTAGTTGCTTTGGAATCGGCTTTTGAAAAAAATTCTGTGAAAATCGCAAAAATTTTGGGTATCGAAATCTGGCAAAAGTCTGCATAAAAGGGCTCTCCTGGCCAAATGGTTTAACTTTGGCAGGTCCCTGCTGTTCTGTTATGAAACTAGAATATCTTTTACACATTCTGGAAGTGATTGCGATCGCAAAGCTCTATTAGTTGCTGTGGAATCGACTTTTAAAAATGAGAGGGCGTAAAATTCGACAAAAAAATTTGGCGACGAAATCGAGCACATGCCTTCATAAAAGGGCTCTCCTGGCCAAATGGTTTAACTTTGGCAGGTCCCTCGTGCTTTATCATGAAAGTAGACTTCGTGGGGCAGATTCTGGAAGTGATTGCGATCGCAAAGCTCTATTAGTTGCTTTGGAATCGGCTTTTGAAAAAAATTCTGTGAAAATCGCAAAAATTTTGGGTATCGAAATCTGGCAAAAGTCTGCATAAAAGGGCTCTCCTGGCCAAATGGTTTAACTTTGGCAGGTCCCTGCTGTTCTGTTATGAAACTAGAATATCTTTTACACATTCTGGAAGTGATTGCGATCGCAAAGCTCTATTAGTTGCTGTGGAATCGACTTTTAAAAATGAGAGGGCGTAAAATTCGACAAAAAAATTTGGCGACGAAATCGAGCACATGCCTTCATAAAAGGGCTCTCCTGGCCAAATGGTTTAACTTTGGCAGGTCCCTCGTGCTTTATCATGAAAGTAGACTTCGTGGGGCAGATTCTGGAAGTGATTGCGATCGCAAAGCTCTATTAGTTGCTTTGGAATCGGCTTTTGAAAAAAATTCTGTGAAAATCGCAAAAATTTTGGGTATCGAAATCTGGCAAAAGTCTGCATAAAAGGGCTCTCCTGGCCAAATGGTTTAACTTTGGCAGGTCCCTGCTGTTCTGTTATGAAACTAGAATATCTTTTACACATTCTGGAAGTGATTGCGATCGCAAAGCTCTATTAGTTGCTGTGGAATCGACTTTTAAAAATGAGAGGGCGTAAAATTCGACAAAAAAATTTGGCGACGAAATCGAGCACATGCCTTCATAAAAGGGCTCTCCTGGACAAATGGTTTAACTTTGGCAGGTCCCTCGTGCTTTATCATGAAAGTAGACTTCGTGGGGCAGATTCTGGAAGTGATTGCGATCGCAAAGCTCTATTAGTTGCTTTGGAATCGGCTTTTGAAAAAAATTCTGTGAAAATCGCAAAAATTTTGGGTATCGAAATCTGGCAAAAGTCTGCATAAAAGGGCTCTCCTGGCCAAATGGTTTAACTTTGGCAGGTCCCTGCTGTTCTGTTATGAAACTAGAATATCTTTTACACATTCTGGAAGTGATTGCGATCGCAAAGCTCTATTAGTTGCTGTGGAATCGACTTTTAAAAATGAGAGGGCGTAAAATTCGACAAAAAAATTTGGCGACGAAATCGAGCACATGCCTTCATAAAAGGGCTCTCCTGGCCAAATGGTTTAACTTTGGCAGGTCCCTCGTGCTTTATCATGAAAGTAGACTTCGTGGGGCAGATTCTGGAAGTGATTGCGATCGCAGAGCTCTATTAGTTGCTTTGGAATCGGCTTTTGAAAAAAATTCTGTGAAAATCGCAAAAATTTTGGGTATCGAAATCTGGCAAAAGTCTGCATAAAAGGGCTCTCCTGGCCAAATGGTTTAACTTTGGCAGGTCCCTGCTGTTCTGTTATGAAACTAGAATATCTTTTACACATTCTGGAAGTGATTGCGATCGCAAAGCTCTATTAGTTGCTGTGGAATCGACTTTTAAAAATGAGAGGGCGTAAAATTCGACAAAAAAATTTGGCGACGAAATCGAGCACATGCCTTCATAAAAGGGCTCTCCTGGCCAAATGGTTTAACTTTGGCAGGTCCCTCGTGCTTTATCATGAAAGTAGACTTCGTGGGGCAGATTCTGGAAGTGATTGCGATCGCAAAGCTCTATTAGTTGCTTTGGAATCGGCTTTTGAAAAAAATTCTGTGAAAATCGCAAAAATTTTGGGTATCGAAATCTGGCAAAAGTCTGCATAAAAGGGCTCTCCTGGCCAAATGGTTTAACTTTGGCAGGTCCCTGCTGTTCTGTTATGAAACTAGAATATCTTTTACACATTCTGGAAGTGATTGCGATCGCAAAGCTCTATTAGTTGCTGTGGAATCGACTTTTAAAAATGAGAGGGCGTAAAATTCGACAAAAAAATTTGGCGACGAAATCGAGCACATGCCTTCATAAAAGGGCTCTCCTGGCCAAATGGTTTAACTTTGGCAGGTCCCTCGTGCTTTATCATGAAAGTAGACTTCGTGGGGCAGATTCTGGAAGTGATTGCGATCGCAAAGCTCTATTAGTTGCTTTGGAATCGGCTTTTGAAAAAAATTCTGTGAAAATCGCAAAAATTTTGGGTATCGAAATCTGGCAAAAGTCTGCATAAAAGGGCTCTCCTGGCCAAATGGTTTAACTTTGGCAGGTCCCTGCTGTTCTGTTATGAAACTAGAATATCTTTTACACATTCTGGAAGTGATTGCGATCGCAAAGCTCTATTAGTTGCTGTGGAATCGACTTTTAAAAATGAGAGGGCGTAAAATTCGACAAAAAAATTTGGCGACGAAATCGAGCACATGCCTTCATAAAAGGGCTCTCCTGGCCAAATGGTTTAACTTTGGCAGGTCCCTCGTGCTTTATCATGAAAGTAGACTTCGTGGGGCAGATTCTGGAAGTGATTGCGATCGCAAAGCTCTATTAGTTGCTTTGGAATCGGCTTTTGAAAAAAATTCTGTGAAAATCGCAAAAATTTTGGGTATCGAAATCTGGCAAAAGTCTGCATAAAAGGGCTCTCCTGGCCAAATGGTTTAACTTTGGCAGGTCCCTGCTGTTCTGTTATGAAACTAGAATATCTTTTACACATTCTGGAAGTGATTGCGATCGCAAAGCTCTATTAGTTGCTGTGGAATCGACTTTTAAAAATGAGAGGGCGTAAAATTCGACAAAAAAATTTGGCGACGAAATCGAGCACATGCCTTCATAAAAGGGCTCTCCTGGCCAAATGGTTTAACTTTGGCAGGTCCCTCGTGCTTTATCATGAAAGTAGACTTCGTGGGGCAGATTCTGGAAGTGATTGCGATCGCAAAGCTCTATTAGTTGCTTTGGAATCGGCTTTTGAAAAAAATTCTGTGAAAATCGCAAAAATTTTGGGTATCGAAATCTGGCAAAAGTCTGCATAAAAGGGCTCTCCTGGCCAAATGGTTTAACTTTGGCAGGTCCCTGCTGTTCTGTTATGAAACTAGAATATCTTTTACACATTCTGGAAGTGATTGCGATCGCAAAGCTCTATTAGTTGCTGTGGAATCGACTTTTAAAAATGAGAGGGCGTAAAATTCGACAAAAAAATTTGGCGACGAAATCGAGCACATGCCTTCATAAAAGGGCTCTCCTGGCCAAATGGTTTAACTTTGGCAGGTCCCTCGTGCTTTATCATGAAAGTAGACTTCGTGGGGCAGATTCTGGAAGTGATTGCGATCGCAAAGCTCTATTAGTTGCTTTGGAATCGGCTTTTGAAAAAAATTCTGTGAAAATCGCAAAAATTTTGGGTATCGAAATCTGGCAAAAGTCTGCATAAAAGGGCTCTCCTGGCCAAATGTTCTAACTTTGGCAGGTCCCTGCTGTACTGTTATGAAACTAGAATATCTTTTACACATTCTGGAAGTGATTGCGATCGCAAAGCTCTATTAGTTGCTGTGGAATCGACTTTTAAAAATGAGAGGGCGTAAAATTCGACAAAAAAATTTGGCGACGAAATCGAGCACATGCCTTCATAAAAGGGCTCTCCTGGCCAAATGGTTTAACTTTGGCAGGTCCCTCGTGCTTTATCATGAAAGTAGACTTCGTGGGGCAGATTCTGGAAGTGATTGCGATCGCAAAGCTCTATTAGTTGCTTTGGAATCGGCTTTTGAAAAAAATTCTGTGAAAATCGCAAAAATTTTGGGTATCGAAATCTGGCAAAAGTCTGCATAAAAGGGCTCTCCTGGCCAAATGGTTTAACTTTGGCAGGTCCCTGCTGTTCTGTTATGAAACTAGAATATCTTTTACACATTCTGGAAGTGATTGCGATCGCAAAGCTCTATTAGTTGCTGTGGAATCGACTTTTAAAAATGAGAGGGCGTAAAATTCGACAAAAAAATTTCGCGACGAAATCGAGCACATGCCTTCATAAAAGGGCTCTCCTGGCCAAATGGTTTAACTTTGGCAGGTCCCTCGTGCTTTATCATGAAAGTAGACTTCGTGGGGCAGATTCTGGAAGTGATTGCGATCGCAAAGCTCTATTAGTTGCTTTGGAATCGGCTTTTGAAAAAAATTCTGTGAAAATCGCAAAAATTTTGGGTATCGAAATCTGGCAAAAGTCTGCATAAAAGGGCTCTCCTGGCCAAATGGTTTAACTTTGGCAGGTCCCTGCTGTTCTGTTATGAAACTAGAATATCTTTTACACATTCTGGAAGTGATTGCGATCGCAAAGCTCTATTAGTTGCTGTGGAATCGACTTTTAAAAATGAGAGGGCGTAAAATTCGACAAAAAAATTTGGCGACGAAATCGAGCACATGCCTTCATAAAAGGGCTCTCCTGGCCAAATGGTTTAACTTTGGCAGGTCCCTCGTGCTTTATCATGAAAGTAGACTTCGTGGGGCAGATTCTGGAAGTGATTGCGATCGCAAAGCTCTATTAGTTGCTTTGGAATTTGAAAAAAATTCTGTGAAAATCGCAAAAATTTTGGGTATTGAAATCTGGCAAAAGTCTGCATAAAAGTGCTCTCCTGGCCAAATGGTTTAACTTTGGCAGGTCCCTGCTGTTCTGTTATGAAACTAGAATATCTTTTACACATTCTGGAAGTGATTGCGATCGCAAAGCTCTATTAGTTGCTGTGGAATCGACTTTTAAAAATGAGAGGGCGTAAAATTCGACAAAAAAATTTGGCGACGAAATCGAGCACATGCCTTCATAAAAGGGCTCTCCTGGCCAAATGGTTTAACTTTGGCAGGTCCCTCGTGCTTTATCATGAAAGTAGACTTCGTGGGGCAGATTCTGGAAGTGATTGCGATCGCAAAGCTCTATTAGTTGCTTTGGAATCGGCTTTTGAAAAAAATTCTGTGAAAATCGCAAAAATTTTGGGTATCGAAATCTGGCAAAAGTCTGCATAAAAGGGCTCTCCTGGCCAAATGGTTTAACTTTGGCAGGTCCCTGCTGTTCTGTTATGAAACTAGAATATCTTTTACACATTCTGGAAGTGATTGCGATCGCAAAGCTCTATTAGTTGCTGTGGAATCGACTTTTAAAAATGAGAGGGCGTAAAATTCGACAAAAAAATTTGGCGACGAAATCGAGCCCATGCCTTCATAAAAGGGCTCTCCTGGCCAAATGGTTTAACTTTGGCAGGTCCCTCGTGCTTTATCATGAAAGTAGACTTCGTGGGGCAGATTCTGGAAGTGATTGCGATCGCAAAGCTCTATTAGTTGCTTTGGAATCGGCTTTTGAAAAAAATTCTGTGAAAATCGCAAAAATTTTGGGTATCGAAATCTGGCAAAAGTCTGCATAAAAGGGCTCTCCTGGCCAAATGGTTTAACTTTGGCAGGTCCCTGCTGTTCTGTTATGAAACTAGAATATCTTTTACACATTCTGGAAGTGATTGCGATCGCAAAGCTCTATTAGTTGCTGTGGAATCGACTTTTAAAAATGAGAGGGCGTAAAATTCGACAAAAAAATTTGGCGACGAAATCGAGCACATGCCTTCATAAAAGGGCTCTCCTGGCCAAATGGTTTAACTTTGGCAGGTCCCTCGTGCTTTATCATGAAAGTAGACTTCGTGGGGCAGATTCTGGAAGTGATTGCGATCGCAAAGCTCTATTAGTTGCTTTGGAATCGGCTTTTGAAAAAAATTCTGTGAAAATCGCAAAAATTTTGGGTATCGAAATCTGGCAAAAGTCTGCATAAAAGGGCTCTCCTGGCCAAATGGTTTAACTTTGGCAGGTCCCTGCTGTTCTGTTATGAAACTAGAATATCTTTTACACATTCTGGAAGTGATTGCGATCGCAAAGCTCTATTAGTTGCTGTGGAATCGACTTTTAAAAATGAGAGGGCGTAAAATTCGACAAAAAAATTTGGCGACGAAATCGAGCACATGCCTTCATAAAAGGGCTCTCCTGGCCAAATGGTTTAACTTTGGCAGGTCCCTCGTGCTTTATCATGAAAGTAGACTTCGTGGGGCAGATTCTGGAAGTGATTGCGATCGCAAAGCTCTATTAGTTGCTTTGGAATCGGCTTTTGAAAAAAATTCTGTGAAAATCGCAAAAATTTTGGGTATCGAAATCTGGCAAAAGTCTGCATAAAAGGGCTCTCCTGGCCAAATGGTTTAACTTTGGCAGGTCCCTGCTGTTCTGTTATGAAACTAGAATATCTTTTACACATTCTGGAAGTGATTGCGATCGCAAAGCTCTATTAGTTGCTGTGGAATCGACTTTTAAAAATGAGAGGGCGTAAAATTCGACAAAAAAATTTGGCGACGAAATCGAGCACATGCCTTCATAAAAGGGCTCTCCTGGCCAAATGGTTTAACTTTGGCAGGTCCCTCGTGCTTTATCATGAAAGTAGACTTCGTGGGGCAGATTCTGGAAGTGATTGCGATCGCAAAGCTCTATTAGTTGCTTTGGAATCGGCTTTTGAAAAAAATTCTGTGAAAATCGCAAAAATTTTGGGTATCGAAATCTGGCAAAAGTCTGCATAAAAGGGCTCTCCTGGCCAAATGGTTTAACTTTGGCAGGTCCCTGCTGTTCTGTTATGAAACTAGAATATCTTTTACACATTCTGGAAGTGATTGCGATCGCAAAGCTCTATTAGTTGCTGTGGAATCGACTTTTAAAAATGAGAGGGCGTAAAATTCGACAAAAAAATTTGGCGACGAAATCGAGCACATGCCTTCATAAAAGGGCTCTCCTGGCCAAATGGTTTAACTTTGGCAGGTCCCTCGTGCTTTATCATGAAAGTAGACTTCGTGGGGCAGATTCTGGAAGTGATTGCGATCGCAAAGCTCTATTAGTTGCTTTGGAATCGGCTTTTGAAAAAAATTCTGTGAAAATCGCAAAAATTTTGGGTATCGAAATCTGGCAAAAGTCTGCATAAAAGGGCTCTCCTGGCCAAATGGTTTAACTTTGGCAGGTCCCTGCTGTTCTGTTATGAAACTAGAATATCTTTTAC
This sequence comes from Salticus scenicus, assembly GCA_963930645.1. NCBI lineage: Eukaryota > Metazoa > Arthropoda > Arachnida > Araneae > Salticidae > Salticus > Salticus scenicus. The sequence goes on from OZ005651.1 coordinate 370,998,500, forward strand.
ACATTCTGGAAGTGATTGCGATCGCAAAGTTCTATTAGTTGCTGTGGAATCGACTTTTAAAAATGAGAGGGCGTAAAATTCGACAAAAAAATTTGGCGACGAAATCGAGCACATGCCTTCATAAAAGGGCTCTCCTGGCCAAATGGTTTAACTTTGGCAGGTCCCTCGTGCTTTATCATGAAAGTAGACTTCGTGGGGCAGATTCTGGAAGTGATTGCGATCGCAAAGCTCTATTAGTTGCTTTGGAATCGGCTTTTGAAAAAAATTCTGTGAAAATCGCAAAAATTTTGGGTATCGAAATCTGGCAAAAGTCTGCATAAAAGGGCTCTCCTGGCCAAATGGTTTAACTTTGGCAGGTCCCTGCTGTTCTGTTATGAAACTAGAATATCTTTTACACATTCTGGAAGTGATTGCGATCGCAAAGCTCTATTAGTTGCTGTGGAATCGACTTTTAAAAATGAGAGGGCGTAAAATTCGACAAAAAAATTTGGCGACGAAATCGAGCACATGCCTTCATAAAAGGGCTCTCCTGGCCAAATGGTTTAACTTTGGCAGGTCCCTCGTGCTTTATCATGAAAGTAGACTTCGTGGGGCAGATTCTGGAAGTGATTGCGATCGCAAAGCTCTATTAGTTGCTTTGGAATTTGAAAAAAATTCTGTGAAAATCGCAAAAATTTTGGGTATCGAAATCTGGCAAAAGTCTGCATAAAAGTGCTCTCCTGGCCAAATGGTTTAACTTTGGCAGGTCCCTGCTGTTCTGTTATGAAACTAGAATATCTTTTACACATTCTGGAAGTGATTGCGATCGCAAAGCTCTATTAGTTGCTGTGGAATCGACTTTTAAAAATGAGAGGGCGTAAAATTCGACAAAAAAATTTGGCGACGAAATCGAGCACATGCCTTCATAAAAGGGCTCTCCTGGCCAAATGGTTTAACTTTGGCAGGTCCCTCGTGCTTTATCATGAAAGTAGACTTCGTGGGGCAGATTCTGGAAGTGATTGCGATCGCAAAGCTCTATTAGTTGCTTTGGAATCGGCTTTTGAAAAAAATTCTGTGAAAATCGCAAAAATTTTGGGTATCGAAATCTGGCAAAAGTCTGCATAAAAGGGCTCTCCTGGCCAAATGGTTTAACTTTGGCAGGTCCCTGCTGTTCTGTTATGAAACTAGAATATCTTTTACACATTCTGGAAGTGATTGCGATCGCAAAGCTCTATTAGTTGCTGTGGAATCGACTTTTAAAAATGAGAGGGCGTAAAATTCGACAAAAAAATTTGGCGACGAAATCGAGCACATGCCTTCATAAAAGGGCTCTCCTGGCCAAATGGTTTAACTTTGGCAGGTCCCTCGTGCTTTATCATGAAAGTAGACTTCGTGCGGCAGATTCTGGAAGTGATTGCGATCGCAAAGCTCTATTAGTTGCTTTGGAATCGGCTTTTGAAAAAAATTCTGTGAAAATCGCAAAAATTTTGGGTATCGAAATCTGGCAAAAGTCTGCATAAAAGGGCTCTCCTGGCCAAATGGTTTAACTTTGGCAGGTCCCTGCTGTTCTGTTATGAAACTAGAATATCTTTTACACATTCTGGAAGTGATTGCGATCGCAAAGCTCTATTAGTTGCTGTGGAATCGACTTTTAAAAATGAGAGGGCGTAAAATTCGACAAAAAAATTTGGCGACGAAATCGAGCACATGCCTTCATAAAAGGGCTCTCCTGGCCAAATGGTTTAACTTTGGCAGGTCCCTCGTGCTTTATCATGAAAGTAGACTTCGTGGGGCAGATTCTGGAAGTGATTGCGATCGCAAAGCTCTATTAGTTGCTTTGGAATCGGCTTTTGAAAAAAATTCTGTGAAAATCGCAAAAATTTTGGGTATCGAAATCTGGCAAAAGTCTGCATAAAAGGGCTCTCCTGGCCAAATGGTTTAACTTTGGCAGGTCCCTGCTGTTCTGTTATGAAACTAGAATATCTTTTACACATTCTGGAAGTGATTGCGATCGCAAAGCTCTATTAGTTGCTGTGGAATCGACTTTTAAAAATGAGAGGGCGTAAAATTCGACAAAAAAATTTGGCGACGAAATCGAGCACATGCCTTCATAAAAGGGCTCTCCTGGCCAAATGGTTTAACTTTGGCAGGTCCCTCGTGCTTTATCATGAAAGTAGACTTCGTGGGGCAGATTCTGGAAGTGATTGCGATCGCAAAGCTCTATTAGTTGCTTTGGAATCGGCTTTTGAAAAAAATTCTGTGAAAATCGCAAAAATTTTGGGTATCGAAATCTGGCAAAAGTCTGCATAAAAGGGCTCTCCTGGCCAAATGGTTTAACTTTGGCAGGTCCCTGCTGTTCTGTTATGAAACTAGAATATCTTTTACACATTCTGGAAGTGATTGCGATCGCAAAGCTCTATTAGTTGCTGTGGAATCGACTTTTAAAAATGAGAGGGCGTAAAATTCGACAAAAAAATTTGGCGACGAAATCGAGCACATGCCTTCATAAAAGGGCTCTCCTGGCCAAATGGTTTAACTTTGGCAGGTCCCTCGTGCTTTATCATGAAAGTAGACTTCGTGGGGCAGATTCTGGAAGTGATTGCGATCGCAAAGCTCTATTAGTTGCTTTGGAATCGGCTTTTGAAAAAAATTCTGTGAAAATCGCAAAAATTTTGGGTATCGAAATCTGGCAAAAGTCTGCATAAAAGGGCTCTCCTGGCCAAATGGTTTAACTTTGGCAGGTCCCTGCTGTTCTGTTATGAAACTAGAATATCTTTTACACATTCTGGAAGTGATTGCGATCGCAAAGCTCTATTAGTTGCTGTGGAATCGACTTTTAAAAATGAGAGGGCGTAAAATTCGACAAAAAAATTTGGCGACGAAATCGAGCACATGCCTTCATAAAAGGGCTCTCCTGGCCAAATGGTTTAACTTTGGCAGGTCCCTCGTGCTTTATCATGAAAGTAGACTTCGTGGGGCAGATTCTGGAAGTGATTGCGATCGCAAAGCTCTATTAGTTGCTTTGGAATCGGCTTTTGAAAAAAATTCTGTGAAAATCGCAAAAATTTTGGGTATCGAAATCTGGCAAAAGTCTGCATAAAAGGGCTCTCCTGGCCAAATGGTTTAACTTTGGCAGGTCCCTGCTGTTCTGTTATGAAACTAGAATATCTTTTACACATTCTGGAAGTGATTGCGATCGCAAAGCTCTATTAGTTGCTGTGGAATCGACTTTTAAAAATGAGAGGGCGTAAAATTCGACAAAAAAATTTGGCGACGAAATCGAGCACATGCCTTCATAAAAGGGCTCTCCTGGCCAAATGGTTTAACTTTGGCAGGTCCCTCGTGCTTTATCATGAAAGTAGACTTCGTGGGGCAGATTCTGGAAGTGATTGCGATCGCAAAGCTCTATTAGTTGCTTTGGAATCGGCTTTTGAAAAAAATTCTGTGAAAATCGCAAAAATTTTGGGTATCGAAATCTGGCAAAAGTCTGCATAAAAGGGCTCTCCTGGCCAAATGGTTTAACTTTGGCAGGTCCCTGCTGTTCTGTTATGAAACTAGAATATCTTTTACACATTCTGGAAGTGATTGCGATCGCAAAGCTCTATTAGTTGCTGTGGAATCGACTTTTAAAAATGAGAGGGCGTAAAATTCGACAAAAAAATTTGGCGACGAAATCGAGCACATGCCTTCGTAAAAGGGCTCTCCTGGCCAAATGGTTTAACTTTGGCAGGTCCCTCGTGCTTTATCATGAAAGTAGACTTCGTGGGGCAGATTCTGGAAGTGATTGCGATCGCAAAGCTCTATTAGTTGCTTTGGAATCGGCTTTTGAAAAAAATTCTGTGAAAATCGCAAAAATTTTGGGTATCGAAATCTGGCAAAAGTCTGCATAAAAGGGCTCTCCTGGCCAAATTGTTTAACTTTGGCAGGTCCCTGCTGTTCTGTTATGAAACTAGAATATCTTTTACACATTCTGGAAGTGATTGCGATCGCAAAGCTCTATTAGTTGCTGTGGAATCGACTTTTAAAAATGAGAGGGCGTAAAATTCGACAAAAAAATTTGGCGACGAAATCGAGCACATGCCTTCATAAAAGGGCTCTCCTGGCCAAATGGTTTAACTTTGGCAGGTCCCTCGTGCTTTATCATGAAAGTAGACTTCGTGGGGCAGATTCTGGAAGTGATTGCGATCGCAAAGCTCTATTAGTTGCTTTGGAATCGGCTTTTGAAAAAAATTCTGTGAAAATCGCAAAAATTTTGGGTATCGAAATCTGGCAAAAGTCTGCATAAAAGGGCTCTCCTGGCCAAATGGTTTAACTTTGGCAGGTCCCTGCTGTTCTGTTATGAAACTAGAATATCTTTTACACATTCTGGAAGTGATTGCGATCGCAAAGCTCTATTAGTTGCTGTGGAATCGACTTTTAAAAATGAGAGGGCGTAAAATTCGACAAAAAAATTTGGCGACGAAATCGAGCACATGCCTTCATAAAAGGGCTCTCCTGGCCAAATGGTTTAACTTTGGCAGGTCCCTCGTGCTTATCATGAAAGTAGACTTCGTGGGGCAGATTCTGGAAGTGATTGCGATCGCAAAGCTCTATTAGTTGCTTTGGAATCGGCTTTTGAAAAAAATTCTGTGAAAATCGCAAAAATTTTGGGTATCGAAATCTGGCAAAAGTCTGCATAAAAGGGCAATCCTGGCCAAATGGTTTAACTTTGGCAGGTCCCTGCTGTTCTGTTATGAAACTAGAATATCTTTTACACATTCTGGAAGTGATTGCGATCGCAAAGCTCTATTAGTTGCTGTGGAATCGACTTTTAAAAATGAGAGGGCGTAAAATTCGACAAAAAAATTTGGCGACGAAATCGAGCACATGCCTTCATAAAAGGGCTCTCCTGGCCAAATGGTTTAACTTTGGCAGGTCCCTCGTGCTTTATCATGAAAGTAGACTTCGTGGGGCAGATTCTGGAAGTGATTGCGATCGCAAAGCTCTATTAGTTGCTTTGGAATCGGCTTTTGAAAAAAATTCTGTGAAAATCGCAAAAATTTTGGGTATCGAAATCTGGCAAAAGTCTGCATAAAAGGGCTCTCCTGGCCAAATGGTTTAACTTTGGCAGGTCCCTGCTGTTCTGTTATGAAACTAGAATATCTTTTACACATTCTGGAAGTGATTGCGATCGCAAAGCTCTATTAGTTGCTGTGGAATCGACTTTTAAAAATGAGAGGGCGTAAAATTCGACAAAAAAATTTGGCGACGAAATCGAGCACATGCCTTCATAAAAGGGCTCTCCTGGCCAAATGGTTTAACTTTGGCAGGTCCCTCGTGCTTTATCATGAAAGTAGACTTCGTGGGGCAGATTCTGGAAGTGATTGCGATCGCAAAGCTCTATTAGTTGCTTTGGAATCGGCTTTTGAAAAAAATTCTGTGAAAATCGCAAAAATTTTGGGTATCGAAATCTGGCAAAAGTCTGCATAAAAGGGCTCTCCTGGCCAAATGGTTTAACTTTGGCAGGTCCCTGCTGTTCTGTTATGAAACTAGAATATCTTTTACACATTCTGGAAGTGATTGCGATCGCAAAGCTCTATTAGTTGCTGTGGAATCAACTTTTAAAAATGAGAGGGCGTAAAATTCGACAAAAAAATTTGGCGACGAAATCGAGCACATGCCTTCATAAAAGGGCTCTCCTGGCCAAATGGTTTAACTTTGGCAGGTCCCTCGTGCTTTATCATGAAAGTAGACTTCGTGGGGCAGATTCTGGAAGTGATTGCGATCGCAAAGCTCTATTAGTTGCTTTGGAATCGGCTTTTGAAAAAAATTCTGTGAAAATCGCAAAAATTTTGGGTATCGAAATCTGGCAAAAGTCTGCATAAAAGGGCTCTCCTGGCCAAATGGTTTAACTTTGGCAGGTCCCTGCTGTTCTGTTATGAAACTAGAATATCTTTTACACATTCTGGAAGTGATTGCGATCGCAAAGCTCTATTAGTTGCTGTGGAATCGACTTTTAAAAATGAGAGGGCGTAAAATTCGGCAAAAAAATTTGGCGACGAAATCGAGCACATGCCTTCATAAAAGGGCTCTCCTGGCCAAATGGTTTAACTTTGGCAGGTCCCTCGTGCTTTATCATGAAAGTAGACTTCGTGGGGCAGATTCTGGAAGTGATTGCGATCGCAAAGCTCTATTAGTTGCTTTGGAATCGGCTTTTGAAAAAAATTCTGTGAAAATCGCAAAAATTTTGGGTATCGAAATCTGGCAAAAGTCTGCATAAAAGGGCTCTCCTGGCCAAATGGTTTAACTTTGGCAGGTCCCTGCTGTTCTGTTATGAAACTAGAATATCTTTTACACATTCTGGAAGTGATTGCGATCGCAAAGCTCTATTAGTTGCTGTGGAATCGACTTTTAAAAATGAGAGGGCGTAAAATTCGACAAAAAAATTTGGCGACGAAATCGAGCACATGCCTTCATAAAAGGGCTCTCCTGGCCAAATGGTTTAACTTTGGCAGGTCCCTCGTGCTTTATCATGAAAGTAGACTTCGTGGGGCAGATTCTGGAAGTGATTGCGATCGCAAAGCTCTATTAGTTGCTTTGGAATCGGCTTTTGAAAAAAATTCTGTGAAAATCGCAAAAATTTTGGGTATCGAAATCTGGCAAAAGTCTGCATAAAAGGGCTCTACTGGCCAAATGGTTTAACTTTGGCAGGTCCCTGCTGTTCTGTTATGAAACTAGAATATCTTTTACACATTCTGGAAGTGATTGCGATCGCAAAGCTCTATTAGTTGCTGTGGAATCGACTTTTAAAAATGAGAGGGCGTAAAATTCGACAAAAAAATTTGGCGACGAAATCGAGCACATGCCTTCATAAAAGGGCTCTCCTGGCCAAATGGTTTAACTTTGGCAGGTCCCTCGTGCTTTATCATGAAAGTAGACTTCGTGGGGCAGATTCTGGAAGTGATTGCGATCGCAAAGCTCTATTAGTTGCTTTGGAATCGGCTTTTGAAAAAAATTCCGTGAAAATCGCAAAAATTTTGGGTATCGAAATCTGGCAAAAGTCTGCATAAAAGGGCTCTCCTGGCCAAATGGTTTAACTTTGGCAGGTCCCTGCTGTTCTGTTATGAAACTAGAATATCTTTTACACATTCTGGAAGTGATTGCGATCGCAAAGCTCTATTAGTTGCTGTGGAATCGACTTTTAAAAATGAGAGGGCGTAAAATTCGACAAAAAAATTTGGCGACGAAATCGAGCACATGCCTTCATAAAAGGGCTCTCCTGGCCAAATGGTTTAACTTTGGCAGGTCCCTCGTGCTTTATCATGAAAGTAGACTTCGTGGGGCAGATTCTGGAAGTGATTGCGATCGCAAAGCTCTATTAGTTGCTTTGGAATCGGCTTTTGAAAAAAATTCTGTGAAAATCGCAAAAATTTTGGGTATCGAAATCTGGCAAAAGTCTGCATAAAAGGGCTCTCCTGGCCAAATGGTTTAACTTTGGCAGGTCCCTGCTGTTCTGTTATGAAACTAGAATATCTTTTACACATTCTGGAAGTGATTGCGATCGCAAAGCTCTATTAGTTGCTGTGGAATCGACTTTTAAAAATGAGAGGGCGTAAAATTCGACAAAAAAATTTGGCGACGAAATCGAGCACATGCCTTCATAAAAGGGCTCTCCTGGCCAAATGGTTTAACTTTGGCAGGTCCCTCGTGCTTTATCATGAAAGTAGACTTCGTGGGGCAGATTCTGGAAGTGATTGCGATCGCAAAGCTCTATTAGTTGCTTTGGAATCGGCTTTTGAAAAAAATTCTGTGAAAATCGCAAAAATTTTGGGTATCGAAATCTGGCAAAAGTCTGCATAAAAGGGCTCTCCTGGCCAAATGGTTTAACTTTGGCAGGTCCCTGCTGTTCTGTTATGAAACTAGAATATCTTTTACACATTCTGGAAGTGATTGCGATCGCAAAGCTCTATTAGTTGCTGTGGAATCGACTTTTAAAAATGAGAGGGCGTAAAATTCGACAAAAAAATTTGGCGACGAAATCGAGCACATGCCTTCATAAAAGGGCTCTCCTGGCCAAATGGTTTAACTTTGGCAGGTCCCTCGTGCTTTATCATGAAAGTAGACTTCGTGGGGCAGATTCTGGAAGTGATTGCGATCGCAAAGCTCTATTAGTTGCTTTGGAATCCGCTTTTGAAAAAAATTCTGTGAAAATCGCAAAAATTTTGGGTATCGAAATCTGGCAAAAGTCTGCATAAAAGGGCTCTCCTGGCCAAATGGTTTAACTTTGGCAGGTCCCTGCTGTTCTGTTATGAAACTAGAATATCTTTTACACATTCTGGAAGTGATTGCGATCGCAAAGCTCTATTAGTTGCTGTGGAATCGACTTTTAAAAATGAGAGGGCGTAAAATTCGGCAAAAAAATTTGGCGACGAAATCGAGCACATGCCTTCATAAAAGGGCTCTCCTGGCCAAATGGTTTAACTTTGGCAGGTCCCTCGTGCTTTATCATGAAAGTAGACTTCGTGGGGCAGATTCTGGAAGTGATTGCGATCGCAAAGCTCTATTAGTTGCTTTGGAATCGGCTTTTGAAAAAAATTCTGTGAAAATCGCAAAAATTTTGGGTATCGAAATCTGGCAAAAGTCTGCATAAAAGGGCTCTCCTGGCCAAATGGTTTAACTTTGGCAGGTCCCTGCTGTTCTGTTATGAAACTAGAATATCTTTTACACATTCTGGAAGTGATTGCGATCGCAAAGCTCTATTAGTTGCTGTGGAATCGACTTTTAAAAATGAGAGGGCGTAAAATTCGACAAAAAAATTTGGCGACGAAATCGAGCACATGCCTTCATAAAAGGGCTCTCCTGGCCAAATGGTTTAACTTTGGCAGGTCCCTCGTGCTTTATCATGAAAGTAGACTTCGTGGGGCAGATTCTGGAAGTGATTGCGATCGCAAAGCTCTATTAGTTGCTTTGGAATCCGCTTTTGAAAAAAATTCTGTGAAAATCGCAAAAATTTTGGGTATCGAAATCTGGCAAAAGTCTGCATAAAAGGGCTCTCCTGGCCAAATGGTTTAACTTTGGCAGGTCCCTGCTGTTCTGTTATGAAACTAGAATATCTTTTACACATTCTGGAAGTGATTGCGATCGCAAAGCTCTATTAGTTGCTGTGGAATCGACTTTTAAAAATGAGAGGGCGTAAAATTCGGCAAAAAAATTTGGCGACGAAATCGAGCACATGCCTTCATAAAAGGGCTCTCCTGGCCAAATGGTTTAACTTTGGCAGGTCCCTCGTGCTTTATCATGAAAGTAGACTTCGTGGGGCAGATTCTGGAAGTGATTGCGATCGCAAAGCTCTATTAGTTGCTTTGGAATCGGCTTTTGAAAAAAATTCTGTGAAAATCGCAAAAATTTTGGGTATCGAAATCTGGCAAAAGTCTGCATAAAAGGGCTCTCCTGGCCAAATGGTTTAACTTTGGCAGGTCCCTGCTGTTCTGTTATGAAACTAGAATATCTTTTACACATTCTGGAAGTGATTGCGATCGCAAAGCTCTATTAGTTGCTGTGGAATCGACTTTTAAAAATGAGAGGGCGTAAAATTCGACAAAAAAATTTGGCGACGAAATCGAGCACATGCCTTCATAAAAGGGCTCTCCTGGCCAAATGGTTTAACTTTGGCAGGTCCCTCGTGCTTTATCATGAAAGTAGACTTCGTGGGGCAGATTCTGGAAGTGATTGCGATCGCAAAGCTCTATTAGTTGCTTTGGAATCGGCTTTTGAAAAAAATTCTGTGAAAATCGCAAAAATTTTGGGTATCGAAATCTGGCAAAAGTCTGCATAAAAGGGCTCTCCTGGCCAAATGGTTTAACTTTGGCAGGTCCCTGCTGTTCTGTTATGAAACTAGAATATCTTTTACACATTCTGGAAGTGATTGCGATCGCAAAGCTCTATTAGTTGCTGTGGAATCGACTTTTAAAAATGAGAGGGCGTAAAATTCGACAAAAAAATTTGGCGACGAAATCGAGCAAATGCCTTCATAAAAGGGCTCTCCTGGCCAAATGGTTTAACTTTGGCAGGTCCCTCGTGCTTTATCATGAAAGTAGACTTCGTGGGGCAGATTCTGGAAGTGATTGCGATCGCAAAGCTCTATTAGTTGCTTTGGAATCGGCTTTTGAAAAAAATTCTGTGAAAATCGCAAAAATTTTGGGTATCGAAATCTGGCAAAAGTCTGCATAAAAATGCTCTCCTGGCCAAATGGTTTAACTTTGGCAGGTCCCTGCTGTTCTGTTATGAAACTAGAATATCTTTTACACATTCTGGAAGTGATTGCGATCGCAAAGCTCTATTAGTTGCTGTGGAATCGACTTTTAAAAATGAGAGGGCGTAAAATTCGACAAAAAAATTTGGCGACGAAATCGAGCACATGCCTTCATAAAAGGGCTCTCCTGGCCAAATGGTTTAACTTTGGCAGGTCCCTCGTGCTTTATCATGAAAGTAGACTTCGTGGGGCAGATTCTGGAAGTGATTGCGATCGCAAAGCTCTATTAGTTGCTTTGGAATCGGCTTTTGAAAAAAATTCTGTGAAAATCGCAAAAATTTTGGGTATCGAAATCTGGCAAAAGTCTGCATAAAAGGGCTCTCCTGGCCAAATGGTTTAACTTTGGCAGGTCCCTGCTGTTCTGTTATGAAACTAGAATATCTTTTACACATTCTGGAAGTGATTGCGATCGCAAAGCTCTATTAGTTGCTGTGGAATCAACTTTTAAAAATGAGAGGGCGTAAAATTCGACAAAAAAATTTGGCGACGAAATCGAGCACATGCCTTCATAAAAGGGCTCTCCTGGCCAAATGGTTTAACTTTGGCAGGTCCCTCGTGCTTTATCATGAAAGTAGACTTCGTGGGGCAGATTCTGGAAGTGATTGCGATCGCAAAGCTCTATTAGTTGCTTTGGAATCGGCTTTTGAAAAAAATTCTGTGAAAATCGCAAAAATTTTGGGTATCGAAATCTGGCAAAAGTCTGCATAAAAGGGCTCTCCTGGCCAAATGGTTTAACTTTGGCAGGTCCCTGCTGTTCTGTTATGAAACTAGAATATCTTTTACACATTCTGGAAGTGATTGCGATCGCAAAGCTCTATTAGTTGCTGTGGAATCGACTTTTAAAAATGAGAGGGCGTAAAATTCGGCAAAAAAATTTGGCGACGAAATCGAGCACATGCCTTCATAAAAGGGCTCTCCTGGCCAAATGGTTTAACTTTGGCAGGTCCCTCGTGCTTTATCATGAAAGTAGACTTCGTGGGGCAGATTCTGGAAGTGATTGCGATCGCAAAGCTCTATTAGTTGCTTTGGAATCGGCTTTTGAAAAAAATTCTGTGAAAATCGCAAAAATTTTGGGTATCGAAATCTGGCAAAAGTCTGCATAAAAGGGCTCTCCTGGCCAAATGGTTTAACTTTGGCAGGTCCCTGCTGTTCTGTTATGAAACTAGAATATCTTTTACACATTCTGGAAGTGATTGCGATCGCAAAGCTCTATTAGTTGCTGTGGAATCGACTTTTAAAAATGAGAGGGCGTAAAATTCGACAAAAAAATTTGGCGACGAAATCGAGCACATGCCTTCATAAAAGGGCTCTCCTGGCCAAATGGTTTAACTTTGGCAGGTCCCTCGTGCTTTATCATGAAAGTAGACTTCGTGGGGCAGATTCTGGAAGTGATTGCGATCGCAAAGCTCTATTAGTTGCTTTGGAATCGGCTTTTGAAAAAAATTCTGTGAAAATCGCAAAAATTTTGGGTATCGAAATCTGGCAAAAGTCTGCATAAAAGGGCTCTCCTGGCCAAATGGTTTAACTTTGGCAGGTCCCTGCTGTTCTGTTATGAAACTAGAATATCTTTTACACATTCTGGAAGTGATTGCGATCGCAAAGCTCTATTAGTTGCTGTGGAATCGACTTTTAAAAATGAGAGGGCGTAAAATTCGACAAAAAAATTTGGCGACGAAATCGAGCACATGCCTTCATAAAAGGGCTCTCCTGGCCAAATGGTTTAACTTTGGCAGGTCCCTCGTGCTTTATCATGAAAGTAGACTTCGTGGGGCAGATTCTGGAAGTGATTGCGATCGCAAAGCTCTATTAGTTGCTTTGGAATCGGCTTTTGAAAAAAATTCCGTGAAAATCGCAAAAATTTTGGGTATCGAAATCTGGCAAAAGTCTGCATAAAAGGGCTCTCCTGGCCAAATGGTTTAACTTTGGCAGGTCCCTGCTGTTCTGTTATGAAACTAGAATATCTTTTACACATTCTGGAAGTGATTGCGATCGCAAAGCTCTATTAGTTGCTGTGGAATCGACTTTTAAAAATGAGAGGGCGTAAAATTCGACAAAAAAATTTGGCGACGAAATCGAGCACATGCCTTCATAAAAGGGCTCTCCTGGCCAAATGGTTTAACTTTGGCAGGTCCCTCGTGCTTTATCATGAAAGTAGACTTCGTGGGGCAGATTCTGGAAGTGATTGCGATCGCAAAGCTCTATTAGTTGCTTTGGAATCGGCTTTTGAAAAAAATTCTGTGAAAATCGCAAAAATTTTGGGTATCGAAATCTGGCAAAAGTCTGCATAAAAGGGCTCTCCTGGCCAAATGGTTTAACTTTGGCAGGTCCCTGCTGTTCTGTTATGAAACTAGAATATCTTTTACACATTCTGGAAGTGATTGCGATCGCAAAGCTCTATTAGTTGCTGTGGAATCGACTTTTAAAAATGAGAGGGCGTAAAATTCGACAAAAAAATTTGGCGACGAAATCGAGCACATGCCTTCATAAAAGGGCTCTCCTGGCCAAATGGTTTAACTTTGGCAGGTCCCTCGTGCTTTATCATGAAAGTAGACTTCGTGGGGCAGATTCTGGAAGTGATTGCGATCGCAAAGCTCTATTAGTTGCTTTGGAATCGGCTTTTGAAAAAAATTCTGTGAAAATCGCAAAAATTTTGGGTATCGAAATCTGGCAAAAGTCTGCATAAAAGGGCTCTCCTGGCCAAATGGTTTAACTTTGGCAGGTCCCTGCTGTTCTGTTATGAAACTAGAATATCTTTTACACATTCTGGAAGTGATTGCGATCGCAAAGCTCTATTAGTTGCTGTGGAATCGACTTTTAAAAATGAGAGGGCGTAAAATTCGACAAAAAAATTTGGCGACGAAATCGAGCACATGCCTTCATAAAAGGGCTCTCCTGGCCAAATGGTTTAACTTTGGCAGGTCCCTCGTGCTTTATCATGAAAGTAGACTTCGTGGGGCAGATTCTGGAAGTGATTGCGATCGCAAAGCTCTATTAGTTGCTTTGGAATCGGCTTTTGAAAAAAATTCTGTGAAAATCGCAAAAATTTTGGGTATCGAAATCTGGCAAAAGTCTGCATAAAAGGGCTCTCCTGGCCAAATGGTTTAACTTTGGCAGGTCCCTGCTGTTCTGTTATGAAACTAGAATATCTTTTACACATTCTGGAAGTGATTGCGATCGCAAAGCTCTATTAGTTGCTGTGGAATCGACTTTTAAAAATGAGAGGGCGTAAAATTCGGCAAAAAAATTTGGCGACGAAATCGAGCACATGCCTTCATAAAAGGGCTCTCCTGGCCAAATGGTTTAACTTTGGCAGGTCCCTCGTGCTTTATCATGAAAGTAGACTTCGTGGGGCAGATTCTGGAAGTGATTGCGATCGCAAAGCTCTATTAGTTGCTTTGGAATCGGCTTTTGAAAAAAATTCTGTGAAAATCGCAAAAATTTTGGGTATCGAAATCTGGCAAAAGTCTGCATAAAAGGGCTCTCCTGGCCAAATGGTTTAACTTTGGCAGGTCCCTGCTGTTCTGTTATGAAACTAGAATATCTTTTACACATTCTGGAAGTGATTGCGATCGCAAAGCTCTATTAGTTGCTGTGGAATCGACTTTTAAAAATGAGAGGGCGTAAAATTCGACAAAAAAATTTGGCGACGAAATCGAGCACATGCCTTCATAAAAGGGCTCTCCTGGCCAAATGGTTTAACTTTGGCAGGTCCCTCGTGCTTTATCATGAAAGTAGACTTCGTGGGGCAGATTCTGGAAGTGATTGCGATCGCAAAGCTCTATTAGTTGCTTTGGAATCGGCTTTTGAAAAAAATTCTGTGAAAATCGCAAAAATTTTGGGTATCGAAATCTGGCAAAAGTCTGCATAAAAGGGCTCTCCTGGCCAAATGGTTTAACTTTGGCAGGTCCCTGCTGTTCTGTTATGAAACTAGAATATCTTTTACACATTCTGGAAGTGATTGCGATCGCAAAGCTCTATTAGTTGCTGTGGAATCGACTTTTAAAAATGAGAGGGCGTAAAATTCGACAAAAAAATTTGGCGACGAAATCGAGCACATGCCTTCATAAAAGGGCTCTCCTGGCCAAATGGTTTAACTTTGGCAGGTCCCTCGTGCTTTATCATGAAAGTAGACTTCGTGGGGCAGATTCTGGAAGTGATTGCGATCGCAAAGCTCTATTAGTTGCTTTGGAATCGGCTTTTGAAAAAAATTCCGTGAAAATCGCAAATATTTTGGGTATCGAAATCTGGCAAAAGTCTGCATAAAAGGGCTCTCCTGGCCAAATGGTTTAACTTTGGCAGGTCCCTGCTGTTCTGTTATGAAACTAGAATATCTTTTACACATTCTGGAAGTGATTGCGATCGCAAAGCTCTATTAGTTGCTGTGGAATCGACTTTTAAAAATGAGAGGGCGTAAAATTCGACAAAAAAATTTGGCGACGAAATCGAGCACATGCCTTCATAAAAGGGCTCTCCTGGCTAAATGGTTTAACTTTGGCAGGTCCCTCGTGCTTTATCATGAAAGTAGACTTCGTGGGGCAGATTCTGGAAGTGATTGCGATCGCAAAGCTCTATTAGTTGCTTTGGAATCGGCTTTTGAAAAAAATTCTGTGAAAATCGCAAAAATTTTGGGTATCGAAATCTGGCAAAAGTCTGCATAAAAGGGCTCTCCTGGCCAAATGGTTTAACTTTGGCAGGTCCCTGCTGTTCTGTTATGAAACTAGAATATCTTTTACACATTCTGGAAGTGATTGCGATCGCAAAGCTCTATTAGTTGCTGTGGAATCGACTTTTAAAAATGAGAGGGCGTAAAATTCGACAAAAAAATTTGGCGACGAAATCGAGCACATGCCTTCATAAAAGGGCTCTCCTGGCCAAATGGTTTAACTTTGGCAGGTCCCTCGTGCTTTATCATGAAAGTAGACTTCGTGGGGCAGATTCTGGAAGTGATTGCGATCGCAAAGCTCTATTAGTTGCTTTGGAATCGGCTTTTGAAAAAAATTCTGTGAAAATCGCAAAAATTTTGGGTATCGAAATCTGGCAAAAGTCTGCATAAAAGGGCTCTCCTGGCCAAATGGTTTAACTTTGGCAGGTCCCTGCTGTTCTGTTATGAAACTAGAATATCTTTTACACATTCTGGAAGTGATTGCGATCGCAAAGCTCTATTAGTTGCTGTGGAATCGACTTTTAAAAATGAGAGGGCGTAAAATTCGACAAAAAAATTTGGCGACGAAATCGAGCACATGCCTTCATAAAAGGGCTCTCCTGGCCAAATGGTTTAACTTTGGCAGGTCCCTCGTGCTTTATCATGAAAGTAGACTTCATGGGGCAGATTCTGGAAGTGATTGCGATCGCAAAGCTCTATTAGTTGCTTTGGAATCGGCTTTTGAAAAAAATTCTGTGAAAATCGCAAAAATTTTGGGTATCGAAATCTGGCAAAAGTCTGCATAAAAGGGCTCTCCTGGCCAAATGGTTTAACTTTGGCAGGTCCCTGCTGTTCTGTTATGAAACTAGAATATCTTTTACACATTCTGGAAGTGATTGCGATCGCAAAGCTCTATTAGTTGCTGTGGAATCGACTTTTAAAAATGAGAGGGCGTAAAATTCGGCAAAAAAATTTGGCGACGAAATCGAGCACATGCCTTCATAAAAGGGCTCTCCTGGCCAAATGGTTTAACTTTGGCAGGTCCCTCGTGCTTTATCATGAAAGTAGACTTCGTGGGGCAGATTCTGGAAGTGATTGCGATCGCAAAGCTCTATTAGTTGCTTTGGAATCGGCTTTTGAAAAAAATTCTGTGAAAATCGCAAAAATTTTGGGTATCGAAATCTGGCAAAAGTCTGCATAAAAGGGCTCTCCTGGCCAAATGGTTTAACTTTGGCAGGTCCCTGCTGTTCTGTTATGAAACTAGAATATCTTTTACACATTTTGGAAGTGATTGCGATCGCAAAGCTCTATTAGTTGCTGTGGAATCGACTTTTAAAAATGAGAGGGCGTAAAATTCGACAAAAAAATTTGGCGACGAAATCGAGCACATGCCTTCATAAAAGGGCTCTCCTGGCCAAATGGTTTAACTTTGGCAGGTCCCTCGTGCTTTATCATGAAAGTAGACTTCGTGGGGCAGATTCTGGAAGTGATTGCGATCGCAAAGCTCTATTAGTTGCTTTGGAATCGGCTTTTGAAAAAAATTCTGTGAAAATCGCAAAAATTTTGGGTATCGAAATCTGGCAAAAGTCTGCATAAAAGGGCTCTCCTGGCCAAATGGTTTAACTTTGGCAGGTCCCTGCTGTTCTGTTATGAAACTAGAATATCTTTTACACATTCTGGAAGTGATTGCGATCGCAAAGCTCTATTAGTTGCTGTGGAATCGACTTTTAAAAATGAGAGGGCGTAAAATTCGGCAAAAAAATTTGGCGACGAAATCGAGCACATGCCTTCATAAAAGGGCTCTCCTGGCCAAATGGTTTAACTTTGGCAGGTCCCTCGTGCTTTATCATGAAAGTAGACTTCGTGGGGCAGATTCTGGAAGTGATTGCGATCGCAAAGCTCTATTAGTTGCTTTGGAATCGGCTTTTGAAAAAAATTCTGTGAAAATCGCAAAAATTTTGGGTATCGAAATCTGGCAAAAGTCTGCATAAAAGGGCTCTCCTGGCCAAATGGTTTAACTTTGGCAGGTCCCTGCTGTTCTGTTATGAAACTAGAATATCTTTTACACATTCTGGAAGTGATTGCGATCGCAAAGCTCTATTAGTTGCTGTGGAATCGACTTTTAAAAATGAGAGGGCGTAAAATTCGACAAAAAAATTTGGCGACGAAATCGAGCACATGCCTTCATAAAAGGGCTCTCCTGGCCAAATGGTTTAACTTTGGCAGGTCCCTCGTGCTTTATCATGAAAGTAGACTTCGTGGGGCAGATTCTGGAAGTGATTGCGATCGCAAAGCTCTATTAGTTGCTTTGGAATCGGCTTTTGAAAAAAATTCCGTGAAAATCGCAAAAATTTTGGGTATCGAAATCTGGCAAAAGTCTGCATAAAAGGGCTCTCCTGGCCAAATGGTTTAACTTTGGCAGGTCCCTGCTGTTCTGTTATGAAACTAGAATATCTTTTACACATTCTGGAAGTGATTGCGATCGCAAAGCTCTATTAGTTGCTGTGGAATCGACTTTTAAAAATGAGAGGGCGTAAAATTCGACAAAAAAATTTGGCGACGAAATCGAGCACATGCCTTCATAAAAGGGCTCTCCTGGCCAAATGGTTTAACTTTGGCAGGTCCCTCGTGCTTTATCATGAAAGTAGACTTCGTGGGGCAGATTCTGGAAGTGATTGCGATCGCAAAGCTCTATTAGTTGCTTTGGAATCGGCTTTTGAAAAAAATTCTGTGAAAATCGCAAAAATTTTGGGTATCGAAATCTGGCAAAAGTCTGCATAAAAGGGCTCTCCTGGCCAAATGGTTTAACTTTGGCAGGTCCCTGCTGTTCTGTTATGAAACTAGAATATCTTTTACACATTCTGGAAGTGATTGCGATCGCAAAGCTCTATTAGTTGCTGTGGAATCGACTTTTAAAAATGAGAGGGCGTAAAATTCGACAAAAAAATTTGGCGACGAAATCGAGCACATGCCTTCATAAAAGGGCTCTCCTGGCCAAATGGTTTAACTTTGGCAGGTCCCTCGTGCTTTATCATGAAAGTAGACTTCGTGGGGCAGATTCTGGAAGTGATTGCGATCGCAAAGCTCTATTAGTTGCTTTGGAATCGGCTTTTGAAAAAAATTCTGTGAAAATCGCAAAAATTTTGGGTATCGAAATCTGGCAAAAGTCTGCATAATAGGGCTCTCCTGGCCAAATGGTTTAACTTTGGCAGGTCCCTGCTGTTCTGTTATGAAACTAGAATATCTTTTACACATTCTGGAAGTGATTGCGATCGCAAAGCTCTATTAGTTGCTGTGGAATCGACTTTTAAAAATGAGAGGGCGTAAAATTCGACAAAAAAATTTGGCGACGAAATCGAGCACATGCCTTCATAAAAGGGCTCTCCTGGCCAAATGGTTTAACTTTGGCAGGTCCCTCGTGCTTTATCATGAAAGTAGACTTCGTGGGGCAGATTCTGGAAGTGATTGCGATCGCAAAGCTCTATTAGTTGCTTTGGAATCGGCTTTTGAAAAAAATTCTGTGAAAATCGCAAAAATTTTGGGTATCGAAATCTGGCAAAAGTCTGCATAAAAGGGCTCTCCTGGCCAAATGGTTTAACTTTGGCAGGTCCCTGCTGTTCTGTTATGAAACTAGAATATCTTTTACACATTCTGGAAGTGATTGCGATCGCAAAGCTCTATTAGTTGCTGTGGAATCGACTTTTAAAAATGAGAGGGCGTAAAATTCGACAAAAAAATTTGGCGACGAAATCGAGCACATGCCTTCATAAAAGGGCTCTCCTGGCCAAATGGTTTAACTTTGGCAGGTCCCTCGTGCTTTATCATGAAAGTAGACTTCGTGGGGCAGATTCTGGAAGTGATTGCGATCGCAAAGCTCTATTAGTTGCTTTGGAATCGGCTTTTGAAAAAAATTCTGTGAAAATCGCAAAAATTTTGGGTATCGAAATCTGGCAAAAGTCTGCATAAAAGGGCTCTCCTGGCCAAATGGTTTAACTTTGGCAGGTCCCTGCTGTTCTGTTATGAAACTAGAATATCTTTTACACATTCTGGAAGTGATTGCGATCGCAAAGCTCTATTAGTTGCTGTGGAATCGACTTTTCAAAATGAGAGGGCGTAAAATTCGACAAAAAAATTTGGCGACGAAATCGAGCACATGCCTTCATAAAAGGGCTCTCCTGGCCAAATGGTTTAACTTTGGCAGGTCCCTCGTGCTTTATCATGAAAGTAGACTTCGTGGGGCAGATTCTGGAAGTGATTGCGATCGCAAAGCTCTATTAGTTGCTTTGGAATCGGCTTTTGAAAAAAATTCTGTGAAAATCGCAAAAATTTTGGGTATCGAAATCTGGCAAAAGTCTGCATAAAAGGGCTCTCCTGGCCAAATGGTTTAACTTTGGCAGGTCCCTGCTGTTCTGTTATGAAACTAGAATATCTTTTACACATTCTGGAAGTGATTGCGATCGCAAAGCTCTATTAGTTGCTGTGGAATCGACTTTTATAAATGAGAGGGCGTAAAATTCGACAAAAAAATTTGGCGACGAAATCGAGCACATGCCTTCATAAAAGGGCTCTCCTGGCCAAATGGTTTAACTTTGGCAGGTCCCTCGTGCTTTATCATGAAAGTAGACTTCGTGGGGCAGATTCTGGAAGTGATTGCGATCGCAAAGCTCTATTAGTTGCTTTGGAATCGGCTTTTGAAAAAAATTCTGTGAAAATCGCAAAAATTTTGGGTATCGAAATCTGGCAAAAGTCTGCATAAAAGGGCTCTCCTGGCCAAATGGTTTAACTTTGGCAGGTCCCTGCTGTTCTGTTATGAAACTAGAATATCTTTTACACATTCTGGAAGTGATTGCGATCGCAAAGCTCTATTAGTTGCTGTGGAATCGACTTTTAAAAATGAGAGAGCGTAAAATTCGACAAAAAAATTTGGCGACGAAATCGAGCACATGCCTTCATAAAAGGGATCTCCTGGCCAAATGGTTTAACTTTGGCAGGTCCCTCGTGCTTTATCATGAAAGTAGACTTCGTGGGGCAGATTCTGGAAGTGATTGCGATAGCAAAGCTCTATTAGTTGCTTTGGAATCGGCTTTTGAAAAAAATTCCGTGAAAATCGCAAAAATTTTGGGTATCGAAATCTGGCAAAAGTCTGCATAAAAGGGCTCTCCTGGCCAAATGGTTTAACTTTGGCAGGTCCCTGCTGTTCTGTTATGAAACTAGAATATCTTTTACACATTCTGGAAGTGATTGCGATCGCAAAGCTCTATTAGTTGCTGTGGAATCGACTTTTAAAAATGAGAGGGCGTAAAATTCGACAAAAAAATTTGGCGACGAAATCGAGCACATGCCTTCATAAAAGGGCTCTCCTGGCCAAATGGTTTAACTTTGGCAGGTCCCTCGTGCTTTATCATGAAAGTAGACTTCGTGGGGCAGATTCTGGAAGTGATTGCGATCGCAAAGCTCTATTAGTTGCTTTGGAATCGGCTTTTGAAAAAAATTCCGTGAAAATCGAAAAAATTTTGGGTATCGAAATCTGGCAAAAGTCTGCATAAAAGGGCTCTCCTGGCCAAATGGTTTAACTTTGGCAGGTCCCTGCTGTTCTGTTATGAAACTAGAATATCTTTTACACATTCTGGAAGTGATTGTGATCGCAAAGCTCTATTAGTTGCTGTGGAATCGACTTTTATAAATGAGAGGGCGTAAAATTCGACAAAAAAATTTGGCGACGAAATCGAGCACATGCCTCCGTAAAAGGGCTCTCCTGGCCAAATGGTTTAACTTTGGCAGGTCCCTCGTGCTTTATCATGAAAGTAGACTTCGTGGGGCAGATTCTGGAAGTGATTGCGATCGCAAAGCTCTATTAGTTGCTTTGGAATCGGCTTTTGAAAAAAATTCTGTGAAAATCGCAAAAATTTTGGGTATCGAAATCTGGCAAAAGTCTGCATAAAAGGGCTCTCCTGGCCAAATGGTTTAACTTTGGCAGGTCCCTGCTGTTCTGTTATGAAACTAGAATATCTTTTACACATTCTGGAAGTGATTGCGATCTCAAAGCTCTAATAGTTGCTGTGGAATCGACTTTTAAAAATGAGAGGGCGTAAAATTCGACAAAAAAATTTGGCGGCGAAATCGAGCACATGCCTTCATAAAAGGGCTCTCCTGGCCAAATGGTTTAACTTTGGCAGGTCCCTCGTGCTTTATCATGAAAGTAGACTTCGTGGGGCAGATTCTGGAAGTGATTGCGATCGCAAAGCTCTATTAGTTGCTTTGGAATCGGCTTTTGAAAAAAATTCTGTGAAAATCGCAAAAATTTTGAGTATCGAAATCTGGCAAAAGTCTGCATAAAAGGGCTCTCCTGGCCAAATGGTTTAACTTTGGCAGGTCCCTGCTGTTCTGTTATGAAACTAGAATATCTTTTACACATTCTGGAAGTGATTGCGATCGCAAAGCTCTATT
The DNA here is from genome assembly GCA_963930645.1 of Salticus scenicus. NCBI lineage: Eukaryota > Metazoa > Arthropoda > Arachnida > Araneae > Salticidae > Salticus > Salticus scenicus. The sequence goes on from OZ005651.1 coordinate 371,019,859, forward strand.
AGTTGCTGTGGAATCGACTTTTAAAAATGAGAGGGCGTAAAATTCGGCAAAAAAATTTGGCGACGAAATCGAGCACATGCCTTCATAAAAGGGCTCTCCTGGCCAAATGGTTTAACTTTGGCAGGTCCCTCGTGCTTTATCATGAAAGTAGACTTCGTGGGGCAGATTCTGGAAGTGATTGCGATCGCAAAGCTCTATTAGTTGCTTTGGAATCGGCTTTTGAAAAAAATTCTGTGAAAATCGCAAAAATTTTGGGTATCGAAATCTGGCAAAAGTCTGCATAAAAGGGCTCTCCTGGCCAAATGGTTTAACTTTGGCAGGTCCCTGCTGTTCTGTTATGAAACTAGAATATCTTTTACACATTCTGGAAGTGATTGCGATCGCAAAGCTCTATTAGTTGCTGTGGAATCGACTTTTAAAAATGAGAGGGCGTAAAATTCGACAAAAAAATTTGGCGACGAAATCGAGCACATGCCTTCATAAAAGGGCTCTCCTGGCCAAATGGTTTAACTTTGGCAGGTCCCTCGTGCTTTATCATGAAAGTAGACTTCGTGGGGCAGATTCTGGAAGTGATTGCGATCGCAAAGCTCTATTAGTTGCTTTGGAATCGGCTTTTGAAAAAAATTCTGTGAAAATCGCAAAAATTTTGGGTATCGAAATCTGGCAAAAGTCTGCATAAAAGGGCTCTCCTGGCCAAATGGTTTAACTTTGGCAGGTCCCTGCTGTTCTGTTATGAAACTAGAATATCTTTTACACATTCTGGAAGTGATTGCGATCTCAAAGCTCTATTAGTTGCTGTGGAATCGACTTTTAAAAATGAGAGGGCGTAAAATTCGACAAAAAAATTTGGCGACGAAATCGAGCACATGCCTTCATAAAAGGGCTCTCCTGGCCAAATGGTTTAACTTTGGCAGGTCCCTCGTGCTTTATCATGAAAGTAGACTTCGTGGGGCAGATTCTGGAAGTGATTGCGATCGCAAAGCTCTATTAGTTGCTTTGGAATCGGCTTTTGAAAAAAATTCTGTGAAAATCGCAAAAATTTTGAGTATCGAAATCTGGCAAAAGTCTGCATAAAAGGGCTCTCCTGGCCAAATGGTTTAACTTTGGCAGGTCCCTGCTGTTCTGTTATGAAACTAGAATATCTTTTACACATTCTGGAAGTGATTGCGATCGCAAAGCTCTATTAGTTGCTGTGGAATCGACTTTTAAAAATGAGAGGGCGTAAAATTCGGCAAAAAAATTTGGCGACGAAATCGAGCACATGCCTTCATAAAAGGGCTCTCCTGGCCAAATGGTTTAACTTTGGCAGGTCCCTCGTGCTTTATCATGAAAGTAGACTTCGTGGGGCAGATTCTGGAAGTGATTGCGATCGCAAAGCTCTATTAGTTGCTTTGGAATCGGCTTTTGAAAAAAATTCTGTGAAAATCGCAAAAATTTTGGGTATCGAAATCTGGCAAAAGTCTGCATAAAAGGGCTCTCCTGGCCAAATGGTTTAACTTTGGCAGGTCCCTGCTGTTCTGTTATGAAACTAGAATATCTTTTACACATTCTGGAAGTGATTGCGATCGCAAAGCTCTATTAGTTGCTGTGGAATCGACTTTTAAAAATGAGAGGGCGTAAAATTCGACAAAAAAATTTGGCGACGAAATCGAGCACATGCCTTCATAAAAGGGCTCTCCTGGCCAAATGGTTTAACTTTGGCAGGTCCCTCGTGCTTTATCATGAAAGTAGACTTCGTGGGGCAGATTCTGGAAGTGATTGCGATCGCAAAGCTCTATTAGTTGCTTTGGAATCGGCTTTTGAAAAAAATTCTGTGAAAATCGCAAAAATTTTGGGTATCGAAATCTGGCAAAAGTCTGCATAAAAGGGCTCTCCTGGCCAAATGGTTTAACTTTGGCAGGTCCCTGCTGTTCTGTTATGAAACTAGAATATCTTTTACACATTCTGGAAGTGATTGCGATCGCAAAGCTCTATTAGTTGCTGTGGAATCGACTTTTAAAAATGAGAGGGCGTAAAATTCGACAAAAAAATTTGGCGACGAAATCGAGCACATGCCTTCATAAAAGGGCTCTCCTGGCCAAATGGTTTAACTTTGGCAGGTCCCTCGTGCTTTATCATGAAAGTAGACTTCGTGGGGCAGATTCTGGAAGTGATTGCGATCGCAAAGCTCTATTAGTTGCTTTGGAATCGGCTTTTGAAAAAAATTCTGTGAAAATCGCAAAAATTTTGGGTATCGAAATCTGGCAAAAGTCTGCATAAAAGGGCTCTCCTGGCCAAATGGTTTAACTTTGGCAGGTCCCTGCTGTTCTGTTATGAAACTAGAATATCTTTTACACATTCTGGAAGTGATTGCGATCGCAAAGCTCTATTAGTTGCTGTGGAATCGACTTTTAAAAATGAGAGGGCGTAAAATTCGACAAAAAAATTTGGCGACGAAATCGAGCACATGCCTTCATAAAAGGGCTCTCCTGGCCAAATGGTTTAACTTTGGCAGGTCCCTCGTGCTTTATCATGAAAGTAGACTTCGTGGGGCAGATTCTGGAAGTGATTGCGATCGCAAAGCTCTATTAGTTGCTTTGGAATCGGCTTTTGAAAAAAATTCTGTGAAAATCGCAAAAATTTTGGGTATCGAAATCTGGCAAAAGTCTGCATAAAAGGGCTCTCCTGGCCAAATGGTTTAACTTTGGCAGGTCCCTGCTGTTCTGTTATGAAACTAGAATATCTTTTACACATTCTGGAAGTGATTGCGATCGCAAAGCTCTATTAGTTGCTGTGGAATCGACTTTTAAAAATGAGAGGGCGTAAAATTCGACAAAAAAATTTGGCGACGAAATCGAGCACATGCCTTCATAAAAGGGCTCTCCTGGCCAAATGGTTTAACTTTGGCAGGTCCCTCGTGCTTTATCATGAAAGTAGACTTCGTGGGGCAGATTCTGGAAGTGATTGCGATCGCAAAGCTCTATTAGTTGCTTTGGAATCGGCTTTTGAAAAAAATTCTGTGAAAATCGCAAAAATTTTGAGTATCGAAATCTGGCAAAAGTCTGCATAAAAGGGCTCTCCTGGCCAAATGGTTTAACTTTGGCAGGTCCCTGCTGTTCTGTTATGAAACTAGAATATCTTTTACACATTCTGGAAGTGAATTGCGATCGCAAAGCTCTATTAGTTGCTGTGGAATCGACTTTTAAAAATGAGAGGGCGTAAAATTCGACAAAAAAATTTGGCGACGAAATCGAGCACATGCCTTCATAAAAGGGCTCTCCTGGCCAAATGGTTTAACTTTGGCAGGTCCCTCGTGCTTTATCATGAAAGTAGACTTCGTGGGGCAGATTCTGGAAGTGATTGCGATCGCAAAGCTCTATTAGTTGCTTTGGAATCGGCTTTTGAAAAAAATTCTGTGAAAATCGCAAAAATTTTGGGTATCGAAATCTGGCAAAAGTCTGCATAAAAGGGCTCTCCTGGCCAAATGGTTTAACTTTGGCAGGTCCCTGCTGTTCTGTTATGAAACTAGAATATCTTTTACACATTCTGGAAGTGATTGCGATCGCAAAGCTCTATTAGTTGCTGTGGAATCGACTTTTAAAAATGAGAGGGCGTAAAATTCGACAAAAAATTTGGCGACGAAATCGAGCACATGCCTTCATAAAAGGGCTCTCCTGGCCAAATGGTTTAACTTTGGCAGGTCCCTCGTGCTTTATCATGAAAGTAGACTTCGTGGGCAGATTCTGGAAGTGATTGCGATCGCAAAGCTCTATTAGTTGCTTTGGAATCGGCTTTTGAAAAAAATTCTGTGAAAATCGCAAAAATTTTGGGTATCGAAATCTGGCAAAAGTCTGCATAAAAGGGCTCTCCTGGCCAAATGGTTTAACTTTGGCAGGTCCCTGCTGTTCTGTTATGAAACTAGAATATCTTTTACACATTCTGGAAGTGATTGCGATCGCAAAGCTCTATTAGTTGCTGTGGAATCGACTTTTAAAAATGAGAGGGCGTAAAATTCGACAAAAAAATTTGGCGACGAAATCGAGCACATGCCTTCATAAAAGGGCTCTCCTGGCCAAATGGTTTAACTTTGGCAGGTCCCTCGTGCTTTATCATGAAAGTAGACTTCGTGGGGCAGAGGAAGTGATTGCGATCGCAAAGCTCTATTAGTTGCTTTGGAATCGGCTTTTGAAAAAAATTCTGTGAAAATCGCAAAAATTTTGGGTATCGAAATCTGGCAAAAGTCTGCATAAAAGGGCTCTCCTGGCCAAATGGTTTAACTTTGGCAGGTCCCTGCTGTTCTGTTATGAAACTAGAATATCTTTTACACATTCTGGAAGTGATTGCGATCGCAAAGCTCTATTAGTTGCTGTGGAATCGACTTTTAAAAATGAGAGGGCGTAAAATTCGACAAAAAAATTTGGCGACGAAGTCGAGCACATGCCTTCATAAAAGGGCTCTCCTGGCCAAATGGTTTAACTTTGGCAGGTCCCTCGTGCTTTATCATGAAAGTAGACTTCGTGGGGCAGATTCTGGAAGTGATTGCGATCGCAAAGCTCTATTAGTTGCTTTGGAATCGGCTTTTGAAAAAAATTCTGTGAAAATCGCAAAAATTTTGGGTATCGAAATCTGGCAAAAGTCTGCATAAAAGGGCTCTCCTGGCCAAATGGTTTAACTTTGGCAGGTCCCTGCTGTTCTGTTATGAAACTAGAATATCTTTTACACATTCTGGAAGTGATTGCGATCGCAAAGCTCTATTAGTTGCTGTGGAATCGACTTTTAAAAATGAGAGGGCGTAAAATTCGACAAAAAAATTTGGCGACGAAATCGAGCACATGCCTTCATAAAAGGGCTCTCCTGGCCAAATGGTTTAACTTTGGCAGGTCCCTCGTGCTTTATCATGAAAGTAGACTTCGTGGGGCAGATTCTGGAAGTGATTGCGATCGCAAAGCTCTATTAGTTGCTTTGGAATCGGCTTTTGAAAAAAATTCTGTGAAAATCGCAAAAATTTTGGGTATCGAAATCTGGCAAAAGTCTGCATAAAAGGGCTCTCCTGGCCAAATGGTTTAACTTTGGCAGGTCCCTGCTGTTCTGTTATGAAACTAGAATATCTTTTACACATTCTGGAAGTGATTGCGATCGCAAAGCTCTATTAGTTGCTGTGGAATCGACTTTTAAAAATGAGAGGGCGTAAAATTCGACAAAAAAATTTGGCGACGAAATCGAGCACATGCCTTCATAAAAGGGCTCTCCTGGCCAAATGGTTTAACTTTGGCAGGTCCCTCGTGCTTTATCATGAAAGTAGACTTCGTGGGGCAGATTCTGGAAGTGATTGCGATCGCAAAGCTCTATTAGTTGCTTTGGAATCGGCTTTTGAAAAAAATTCTGTGAAAATCGCAAAAATTTTGGGTATCGAAATCTGGCAAAAGTCTGCATAAAAGGGCTCTCCTGGCCAAATGGTTTAACTTTGGCAGGTCCCTGCTGTTCTGTTATGAAACTAGAATATCTTTTACACATTCTGGAAGTGATTGCGATCGCAAAGCTCTATTAGTTGCTGTGGAATCGACTTTTAAAAATGAGAGGGCGTAAAATTCGACAAAAAAATTTGGCGACGAAATCGAGCACATGCCTTCATAAAAGGGCTCTCCTGGCCAAATGGTTTAACTTTGGCAGGTCCCTCGTGCTTTATCATGAAAGTAGACTTCGTGGGGCAGATTCTGGAAGTGATTGCGATCGCAAAGCTCTATTAGTTGCTTTGGAATCGGCTTTTGAAAAAAATTCTGTGAAAATCGCAAAAATTTTGGGTATCGAAATCTGGCAAAAGTCTGCATAAAAGGGCTCTACTGGCCAAATGGTTTAACTTTGGCAGGTCCCTGCTGTTCTGTTATGAAACTAGAATATCTTTTACACATTCTGGAAGTGATTGCGATCGCAAAGCTCTATTAGTTGCTGTGGAATCGACTTTTAAAAATGAGAGGGCGTAAAATTCGACAAAAAAATTTGGCGTCGAAATCGAGCACATGCCTTCATAAAAGGGCTCTCCTGGCCAAATGGTTTAACTTTGGCAGGTCCCTCGTGCTTTATCATGAAAGTAGACTTCGTGGGGCAGATTCTGGAAGTGATTGCGATCGCAAAGCTCTATTAGTTGCTTTGGAATCGGCTTTTGAAAAAAATTCTGTGAAAATCGCAAAAAATTTTGGGTATCGAAATCTGGCAAAAGTCTGCATAAAAGGGCTCTCCTGGCCAAATGGTTTAACTTTGGCAGGTCCCTGCTGTTCTGTTATGAAACTAGAATATCTTTTACACATTCTGGAAGTGATTGCGATCGCAAAGCTCTATTAGTTGCTGTGGAATCGACTTTTAAAAATGAGAGGGCGTAAAATTCGACAAAAAAATTTGGCGACGAAATCGAGCACATGCCTTCATAAAAGGGCTCTCCTGGCCAAATGGTTTAACTTTGGCAGGTCCCTCGTGCTTTATCATGAAAGTAGACTTCGTGGGGCAGATTCTGGAAGTGATTGCGATCGCAAAGCTCTATTAGTTGCTTTGGAATCGGCTTTTGAAAAAAATTCTGTGAAAATCGCAAAAATTTTGGGTATCGAAATCTGGCAAAAGTCTGCATAAAAGGGCTCTCCTGGCCAAATGGTTTAACTTTGGCAGGTCCCTGCTGTTCTGTTATGAAACTAGAATATCTTTTACACATTCTGGAAGTGATTGCGATCGCAAAGCTCTATTAGTTGCTGTGGAATCGACTTTTAAAAATGAGAGGGCGTAAAATTCGACAAAAAAATTTGGCGACGAAATCGAGCACATGCCTTCATAAAAGGGCTCTCCTGGCCAAATGGTTTAACTTTGGCAGGTCCCTCGTGCTTTATCATGAAAGTAGACTTCGTGGGGCAGATTCTGGAAGTGATTGCGATCGCAAAGCTCTATTAGTTGCTTTGGAATCGGCTTTTGAAAAAAATTCTGTGAAAATCGCAAAAATTTTGGGTATCGAAATCTGGCAAAAGTCTGCATAAAAGGGCTCTCCTGGCCAAATGGTTTAACTTTGGCAGGTCCCTGCTGTTCTGTTATGAAACTAGAATATCTTTTACACATTCTGGAAGTGATTGCGATCGCAAAGCTCTATTAGTTGCTGTGGAATCGACTTTTAAAAATGAGAGGGCGTAAAATTCGACAAAAAAATTTGGCGACGAAATCGAGCACATGCCTTCATAAAAGGGCTCTCCTGGCCAAATGGTTTAACTTTGGCAGGTCCCTCGTGCTTTATCATGAAAGTAGACTTCGTGGGGCAGATTCTGGAAGTGATTGCGATCGCAAAGCTCTATTAGTTGCTTTGGAATCGGCTTTTGAAAAAAATTCTGTGAAAATCGCAAAAAATTTTGGGTATCGAAATCTGGCAAAAGTCTGCATAAAAGGGCTCTCCTGGCCAAATGGTTTAACTTTGGCAGGTCCCTGCTGTTCTGTTATGAAACTAGAATATCTTTTACACATTCTGGAAGTGATTGCGATCGCAAAGCTCTATTAGTTGCTGTGGAATCGACTTTTAAAAATGAGAGGGCGTAAAATTCGACAAAAAAATTTGGCGACGAAATCGAGCACATGCCTTCATAAAAGGGCTCTCCTGGCCAAATGGTTTAACTTTGGCAGGTCCCTCGTGCTTTATCATGAAAGTAGACTTCGTGGGGCAGATTCTGGAAGTGATTGCGATCGCAAAGCTCTATTAGTTGCTTTGGAATCGGCTTTTGAAAAAAATTCCGTGAAAATCGCAAAAATTTTGGGTATCGAAATCTGGCAAAAGTCTGCATAAAAGGGCTCTCCTGGCCAAATGGTTTAACTTTGGCAGGTCCCTGCTGTTCTGTTATGAAACTAGAATATCTTTTACACATTCTGGAAGTGATTGCGATCGCAAAGCTCTATTAGTTGCTGTGGAATCGACTTTTAAAAATGAGAGGGCGTAAAATTCGACAAAAAAATTTGGCGACGAAATCGAGCACATGCCTTCATAAAAGGGCTCTCCTGGCCAAATGGTTTAACTTTGGCAGGTCCCTCGTGCTTTATCATGAAAGTAGACTTCGTGGGGCAGATTCTGGAAGTGATTGCGATCGCAAAGCTCTATTAGTTGCTTTGGAATCGGCTTTTGAAAAAAATTCTGTGAAAATCGCAAAAATTTTGGGTATCGAAATCTGGCAAAAGTCTGCATAAAAGGGCTCTCCTGGCCAAATGGTTTAACTTTGGCAGGTCCCTGCTGTTCTGTTATGAAACTAGAATATCTTTTACACATTCTGGAAGTGATTGCGATCGCAAAGTTCTATTAGTTGCTGTGGAATCGACTTTTAAAAATGAGAGGGCGTAAAATTCGACAAAAAAATTTGGCGACGAAATCGAGCACATGCCTTCATAAAAGGGCTCTCCTGGCCAAATGGTATAACTTTGGCAGGTCCCTCGTGCTTTATCATGAAAGTAGACTTCGTGGGGCAGATTCTGGAAGTGATTGCGATCGCAAAGCTCTATTAGTTGCTTTGGAATCGGCTTTTGAAAAAAATTCTGTGAAAATCGCAAAAATTTTGAGTATCGAAATCTGGCAAAAGTCTGCATAAAAGGGCTCTCCTGGCCAAATGGTTTAACTTTGGCAGGTCCCTGCTGTTCTGTTATGAAACTAGAATATCTTTTACACATTCTGGAATTAATTGCGATCGCAAAGCTCTATTAGTTGCTGTGGAATCGACTTTTAAAAATGAGAGGGCGTAAAATTCGGCAAAAAAATTTGGCGACGAAATCGAGCACATGCCTTCATAAAAGGGCTCTCCTGGCCAAATGGTTTAACTTTGGCAGGTCCCTCGTGCTTTATCATGAAAGTAGACTTCGTGGGGCAGATTCTGGAAGTGATTGCGATCGCAAAGCTCTATTAGTTGCTTTGGAATCGGCTTTTGAAAAAATTCTGTGAAAATCGCAAAAATTTTGGGTATCGAAATCTGGCAAAAGTCTGCATAAAAGGGCTCTCCTGGCCAAATGGTTTAACTTTGGCAGGTCCCTGCTGTTCTGTTATGAAACTAGAATATCTTTTACACATTCTGGAAGTGATTGCGATCGCAAAGCTCTATTAGTTGCTGTGGAATCGACTTTTAAAAATGAGAGGGCGTAAAATTCGACAAAAAATTTGGCGACGAAATCGAGCACATGCCTTCATAAAAGGGACTTTGGCAGGTCCCTCGTGCTTTATCATGAAAGTAGACTTCGTGGGGCAGATTCTGGAAGTGATTGCGATCGCAAAGCTCTATTAGTTGCTTTGGAATCGGCTTTTGAAAAAAATTCTGTGAAAATCGCAAAAATTTTGGGTATCGAAATCTGGCAAAAGTCTGCATAAAAGGGCTCTCCTGGCCAAATGGTTTAACTTTGGCAGGTCCCTGCTGTTCTGTTATGAAACTAGAATATCTTTTACACATTCTGGAAGTGATTGCGATCGCAAAGCTCTATTAGTTGCTGTGGAATCGACTTTTAAAAATGAGAGGGCGTAAAATTCGACAAAAAAATTTGGCGACGAAATCGAGCACATGCCTTCATAAAAGGGCTCTCCTGGCCAAATGGTTTAACTTTGGCAGGTCCCTCGTGCTTTATCATGAAAGTAGACTTCGTGGGGCAGATTCTGGAAGTGATTGCGATCGCAAAGCTCTATTAGTTGCTTTGGAATCGGCTTTTGAAAAAAATTCTGTGAAAATCGCAAAAATTTTGGGTATCGAAATCTGGCAAAAGTCTGCATAAAAGGGCTCTCCTGGCCAAATGGTTTAACTTTGGCAGGTCCCTGCTGTTCTGTTATGAAACTAGAATATCTTTTACACATTCTGGAAGTGATTGCGATCGCAAAGCTCTATTAGTTGCTGTGGAATCGACTTTTAAAAATGAGAGGGCGTAAAATTCGACAAAAAAATTTGGCGACGAAATCGAGCACATGCCTTCATAAAAGGGCTCTCCTGGCCAAATGGTTTAACTTTGGCAGGTCCCTCGTGCTTTATCATGAAAGTAGACTTCGTGGGGCAGATTCTGGAAGTGATTGCGATCGCAAAGCTCTATTAGTTGCTTTGGAATCGGCTTTTGAAAAAAATTCTGTGAAAATCGCAAAAATTTTGGGTATCGAAATCTGGCAAAAGTCTGCATAAAAGGGCTCTCCTGGCCAAATGGTTTAACTTTGGCAGGTCCCTGCTGTTCTGTTATGAAACTAGAATATCTTTTACACATTCTGGAAGTGATTGCGATCGCAAAGCTCTATTAGTTGCTGTGGAATCGACTTTTAAAAATGAGAGGGCGTAAAATTCGACAAAAAAATTTGGCGACGAAATCGAGCACATGCCTTCATAAAAGGGCTCTCCTGGCCAAATGGTTTAACTTTGGCAGGTCCCTCGTGCTTTATCATGAAAGTAGACTTCGTGGGGCAGATTCTGGAAGTGATTGCGATCGCAAAGCTCTATTAGTTGCTTTGGAATCGGCTTTTGAAAAAAATTCTGTGAAAATCGCAAAAATTTTGGGTATCGAAATCTGGCAAAAGTCTGCATAAAAGGGCTCTCCTGGCCAAATGGTTTAACTTTGGCAGGTCCCTGCTGTTCTGTTATGAAACTAGAATATCTTTTACACATTCTGGAAGTGATTGCGATCGCAAAGCTCTATTAGTTGCTGTGGAATCGACTTTTAAAAATGAGAGGGCGTAAAATTCGACAAAAAAATTTGGCGACGAAATCGAGCACATGCCTTCATAAAAGGGCTCTCCTGGCCAAATGGTTTAACTTTGGCAGGTCCCTCGTGCTTTATCATGAAAGTAGACTTCGTGGGGCAGATTCTGGAAGTGATTGCGATCGCAAAGCTCTATTAGTTGCTTTGGAATCGGCTTTTGAAAAAAATTCTGTGAAAATCGCAAAAATTTTGGGTATCGAAATCTGGCAAAAGTCTGCATAAAAGGGCTCTCCTGGCCAAATGGTTTAACTTTGGCAGGTCCCTGCTGTTCTGTTATGAAACTAGAATATCTTTTACACATTCTGGAAGTGATTGCGATCGCAAAGCTCTATTAGTTGCTGTGGAATCGACTTTTAAAAATGAGAGGGCGTAAAATTCGACAAAAAAATTTGGCGACGAAATCGAGCACATGCCTTCATAAAAGGGCTCTCCTGGCCAAATGGTTTAACTTTGGCAGGTCCCTCGTGCTTTATCATGAAAGTAGACTTCGTGGGGCAGATTCTGGAAGTGATTGCGATCGCAAAGCTCTATTAGTTGCTTTGGAATCGGCTTTTGAAAAAAATTCTGTGAAAATCGCAAAAATTTTGGGTATCGAAATCTGGCAAAAGTCTGCATAAAAGGGCTCTCCTGGCCAAATGGTTTAACTTTGGCAGGTCCCTGCTGTTCTGTTATGAAACTAGAATATCTTTTACACATTCTGGAAGTGATTGCGATCGCAAAGCTCTATTAGTTGCTGTGGAATCGACTTTTAAAAATGAGAGGGCGTAAAATTCGACAAAAAAATTTGGCGACGAAATCGAGCACATGCCTTCATAAAAGGGCTCTCCTGGCCAAATGGTTTAACTTTGGCAGGTCCCTCGTGCTTTATCATGAAAGTAGACTTCGTGGGGCAGATTCTGGAAGTGATTGCGATCGCAAAGCTCTATTAGTTGCTTTGGAATCGGCTTTTGAAAAAAATTCTGTGAAAATCGCAAAAATTTTGGGTATCGAAATCTGGCAAAAGTCTGCATAAAAGGGCTCTCCTGGCCAAATGGTTTAACTTTGGCAGGTCCCTGCTGTTCTGTTATGAAACTAGAATATCTTTTACACATTCTGGAAGTGATTGCGATCGCAAAGCTCTATTAGTTGCTGTGGAATCGACTTTTAAAAATGAGAGGGCGTAAAATTCGACAAAAAAATTTGGCGACGAAATCGAGCACATGCCTTCATAAAAGGGCTCTCCTGGCCAAATGGTTTAACTTTGGCAGGTCCCTCGTGCTTTATCATGAAAGTAGACTTCGTGGGGCAGATTCTGGAAGTGATTGCGATCGCAAAGCTCTATTAGTTGCTTTGGAATCGGCTTTTGAAAAAAATTCTGTGAAAATCGCAAAAATTTTGGGTATCGAAATCTGGCAAAAGTCTGCATAAAAGGGCTCTCCTGGCCAAATGGTTTAACTTTGGCAGGTCCCTGCTGTTCTGTTATGAAACTAGAATATCTTTTACACATTCTGGAAGTGATTGCGATCGCAAAGCTCTATTAGTTGCTGTGGAATCGACTTTTAAAAATGAGAGGGCGTAAAATTCGACAAAAAAATTTGGCGACGAAATCGAGCACATGCCTTCATAAAAGGGCTCTCCTGGCCAAATGGTTTAACTTTGGCAGGTCCCTCGTGCTTTATCATGAAAGTAGACTTCGTGGGGCAGATTCTGGAAGTGATTGCGATCGCAAAGCTCTATTAGTTGCTTTGGAATCGGCTTTTGAAAAAAATTCTGTGAAAATCGCAAAAATTTTGGGTATCGAAATCTGGCAAAAGTCTGCATAAAAGGGCTCTCCTGGCCAAATGGTTTAACTTTGGCAGGTCCCTGCTGTTCTGTTATGAAACTAGAATATCTTTTACACATTCTGGAAGTGATTGCGATCGCAAAGCTCTATTAGTTGCTGTGGAATCGACTTTTAAAAATGAGAGGGCGTAAAATTCGACAAAAAAATTTGGCGACGAAATCGAGCACATGCCTTCATAAAAGGGCTCTCCTGGCCAAATGGTTTAACTTTGGCAGGTCCCTCGTGCTTTATCATGAAAGTAGACTTCGTGGGGCAGATTCTGGAAGTGATTGCGATCGCAAAGCTCTATTAGTTGCTTTGGAATCGGCTTTTGAAAAAAATTCTGTGAAAATCGCAAAAATTTTGGGTATCGAAATCTGGCAAAAGTCTGCATAAAAGGGCTCTCCTGGCCAAATGGTTTAACTTTGGCAGGTCCCTGCTGTTCTGTTATGAAACTAGAATATCTTTTACACATTCTGGAAGTGATTGCGATCGCAAAGCTCTATTAGTTGCTGTGGAATCGACTTTTAAAAATGAGAGGGCGTAAAATTCGACAAAAAAATTTGGCGACGAAATCGAGCACATGCCTTCATAAAAGGGCTCTCCTGGCCAAATGGTTTAACTTTGGCAGGTCCCTCGTGCTTTATCATGAAAGTAGACTTCGTGGGGCAGATTCTGGAAGTGATTGCGATCGCAAAGCTCTATTAGTTGCTTTGGAATCGGCTTTTGAAAAAAATTCTGTGAAAATCGCAAAAATTTTGGGTATCGAAATCTGGCAAAAGTCTGCATAAAAGGGCTCTCCTGGCCAAATGGTTTAACTTTGGCAGGTCCCTGCTGTTCTGTTATGAAACTAGAATATCTTTTACACATTCTGGAAGTGATTGCGATCGCAAAGCTCTATTAGTTGCTGTGGAATCGACTTTTAAAAATGAGAGGGCGTAAAATTCGACAAAAAAATTTGGCGACGAAATCGAGCACATGCCTTCATAAAAGGGCTCTCCTGGCCAAATGGTTTAACTTTGGCAGGTCCCTCGTGCTTTATCATGAAAGTAGACTTCGTGGGGCAGATTCTGGAAGTGATTGCGATCGCAAAGCTCTATTAGTTGCTTTGGAATCGGCTTTTGAAAAAAATTCTGTGAAAATCGCAAAAATTTTGGGTATCGAAATCTGGCAAAAGTCTGCATAAAAGGGCTCTCCTGGCCAAATGGTTTAACTTTGGCAGGTCCCTGCTGTTCTGTTATGAAACTAGAATATCTTTTACACATTCTGGAAGTGATTGCGATCGCAAAGCTCTATTAGTTGCTGTGGAATCGACTTTTAAAAATGAGAGGGCGTAAAATTCGACAAAAAAATTTGGCGACGAAATCGAGCACATGCCTTCATAAAAGGGCTCTCCTGGCCAAATGGTTTAACTTTGGCAGGTCCCTCGTGCTTTATCATGAAAGTAGACTTCGTGGGGCAGATTCTGGAAGTGATTGCGATCGCAAAGCTCTATTAGTTGCTTTGGAATCGGCTTTTGAAAAAAATTCTGTGAAAATCGCAAAAATTTTGGGTATCGAAATCTGGCAAAAGTCTGCATAAAAGGGCTCTCCTGGCCAAATGGTTTAACTTTGGCAGGTCCCTGCTGTTCTGTTATGAAACTAGAATATCTTTTACACATTCTGGAAGTGATTGCGATCGCAAAGCTCTATTAGTTGCTGTGGAATCGACTTTTAAAAATGAGAGGGCGTAAAATTCGACAAAAAAATTTGGCGACGAAATCGAGCACATGCCTTCATAAAAGGGCTCTCCTGGCCAAATGGTTTAACTTTGGCAGGTCCCTCGTGCTTTATCATGAAAGTAGACTTCGTGGGGCAGATTCTGGAAGTGATTGCGATCGCAAAGCTCTATTAGTTGCTTTGGAATCGGCTTTTGAAAAAAATTCTGTGAAAATCGCAAAAATTTTGGGTATCGAAATCTGGCAAAAGTCTGCATAAAAGGGCTCTCCTGGCCAAATGGTTTAACTTTGGCAGGTCCCTGCTGTTCTGTTATGAAACTAGAATATCTTTTACACATTCTGGAAGTGATTGCGATCGCAAAGCTCTATTAGTTGCTGTGGAATCGACTTTTAAAAATGAGAGGGCGTAAAATTCGACAAAAAAATTTGGCGACGAAATCGAGCACATGCCTTCATAAAAGGGCTCTCCTGGCCAAATGGTTTAACTTTGGCAGGTCCCTCGTGCTTTATCATGAAAGTAGACTTCGTGGGGCAGATTCTGGAAGTGATTGCGATCGCAAAGCTCTATTAGTTGCTTTGGAATCGGCTTTTGAAAAAAATTCTGTGAAAATCGCAAAAATTTTGGGTATCGAAATCTGGCAAAAGTCTGCATAAAAGGGCTCTCCTGGCCAAATGGTTTAACTTTGGCAGGTCCCTGCTGTTCTGTTATGAAACTAGAATATCTTTTACACATTCTGGAAGTGATTGCGATCGCAAAGCTCTATTAGTTGCTGTGGAATCGACTTTTAAAAATGAGAGGGCGTAAAATTCGACAAAAAAATTTGGCGACGAAATCGAGCACATGCCTTCATAAAAGGGCTCTCCTGGCCAAATGGTTTAACTTTGGCAGGTCCCTCGTGCTTTATCATGAAAGTAGACTTCGTGGGGCAGATTCTGGAAGTGATTGCGATCGCAAAGCTCTATTAGTTGCTTTGGAATCGGCTTTTGAAAAAAATTCTGTGAAAATCGCAAAAATTTTGGGTATCGAAATCTGGCAAAAGTCTGCATAAAAGGGCTCTCCTGGCCAAATGGTTTAACTTTGGCAGGTCCCTGCTGTTCTGTTATGAAACTAGAATATCTTTTACACATTCTGGAAGTGATTGCGATCGCAAAGCTCTATTAGTTGCTGTGGAATCGACTTTTAAAAATGAGAGGGCGTAAAATTCGACAAAAAAATTTGGCGACGAAATCGAGCACATGCCTTCATAAAAGGGCTCTCCTGGCCAAATGGTTTAACTTTGGCAGGTCCCTCGTGCTTTATCATGAAAGTAGACTTCGTGGGGCAGATTCTGGAAGTGATTGCGATCGCAAAGCTCTATTAGTTGCTTTGGAATCGGCTTTTGAAAAAAATTCTGTGAAAATCGCAAAAATTTTGGGTATCGAAATCTGGCAAAAGTCTGCATAAAAGGGCTCTCCTGGCCAAATGGTTTAACTTTGGCAGGTCCCTGCTGTTCTGTTATGAAACTAGAATATCTTTTACACATTCTGGAAGTGATTGCGATCGCAAAGCTCTATTAGTTGCTGTGGAATCGACTTTTAAAAATGAGAGGGCGTAAAATTCGACAAAAAAATTTGGCGACGAAATCGAGCACATGCCTTCATAAAAGGGCTCTCCTGGCCAAATGGTTTAACTTTGGCAGGTCCCTCGTGCTTTATCATGAAAGTAGACTTCGTGGGGCAGATTCTGGAAGTGATTGCGATCGCAAAGCTCTATTAGTTGCTTTGGAATCGGCTTTTGAAAAAAATTCTGTGAAAATCGCAAAAATTTTGGGTATCGAAATCTGGCAAAAGTCTGCATAAAAGGGCTCTCCTGGCCAAATGGTTTAACTTTGGCAGGTCCCTGCTGTTCTGTTATGAAACTAGAATATCTTTTACACATTCTGGAAGTGATTGCGATCGCAAAGCTCTATTAGTTGCTGTGGAATCGACTTTTAAAAATGAGAGGGCGTAAAATTCGACAAAAAAATTTGGCGACGAAATCGAGCACATGCCTTCATAAAAGGGCTCTCCTGGCCAAATGGTTTAACTTTGGCAGGTCCCTCGTGCTTTATCATGAAAGTAGACTTCGTGGGGCAGATTCTGGAAGTGATTGCGATCGCAAAGCTCTATTAGTTGCTTTGGAATCGGCTTTTGAAAAAAATTCTGTGAAAATCGCAAAAATTTTGGGTATCGAAATCTGGCAAAAGTCTGCATAAAAGGGCTCTCCTGGCCAAATGGTTTAACTTTGGCAGGTCCCTGCTGTTCTGTTATGAAACTAGAATATCTTTTACACATTCTGGAAGTGATTGCGATCGCAAAGCTCTATTAGTTGCTGTGGAATCGACTTTTAAAAATGAGAGGGCGTAAAATTCGACAAAAAAATTTGGCGACGAAATCGAGCACATGCCTTCATAAAAGGGCTCTCCTGGCCAAATGGTTTAACTTTGGCAGGTCCCTCGTGCTTTATCATGAAAGTAGACTTCGTGGGGCAGATTCTGGAAGTGATTGCGATCGCAAAGCTCTATTAGTTGCTTTGGAATCGGCTTTTGAAAAAAATTCTGTGAAAATCGCAAAAATTTTGGGTATCGAAATCTGGCAAAAGTCTGCATAAAAGGGCTCTCCTGGCCAAATGGTTTAACTTTGGCAGGTCCCTGCTGTTCTGTTATGAAACTAGAATATCTTTTACACATTCTGGAAGTGATTGCGATCGCAAAGCTCTATTAGTTGCTGTGGAATCGACTTTTAAAAATGAGAGGGCGTAAAATTCGACAAAAAAATTTGGCGACGAAATCGAGCACATGCCTTCATAAAAGGGCTCTCCTGGCCAAATGGTTTAACTTTGGCAGGTCCCTCGTGCTTTATCATGAAAGTAGACTTCGTGGGGCAGATTCTGGAAGTGATTGCGATCGCAAAGCTCTATTAGTTGCTTTGGAATCGGCTTTTGAAAAAAATTCTGTGAAAATCGCAAAAATTTTGGGTATCGAAATCTGGCAAAAGTCTGCATAAAAGGGCTCTCCTGGCCAAATGGTTTAACTTTGGCAGGTCCCTGCTGTTCTGTTATGAAACTAGAATATCTTTTACACATTCTGGAAGTGATTGCGATCGCAAAGCTCTATTAGTTGCTGTGGAATCGACTTTTAAAAATGAGAGGGCGTAAAATTCGACAAAAAAATTTGGCGACGAAATCGAGCACATGCCTTCATAAAAGGGCTCTCCTGGCCAAATGGTTTAACTTTGGCAGGTCCCTCGTGCTTTATCATGAAAGTAGACTTCGTGGGGCAGATTCTGGAAGTGATTGCGATCGCAAAGCTCTATTAGTTGCTTTGGAATCGGCTTTTGAAAAAAATTCTGTGAAAATCGCAAAAATTTTGGGTATCGAAATCTGGCAAAAGTCTGCATAAAAGGGCTCTCCTGGCCAAATGGTTTAACTTTGGCAGGTCCCTGCTGTTCTGTTATGAAACTAGAATATCTTTTACACATTCTGGAAGTGATTGCGATCGCAAAGCTCTATTAGTTGCTGTGGAATCGACTTTTAAAAATGAGAGGGCGTAAAATTCGACAAAAAAATTTGGCGACGAAATCGAGCACATGCCTTCATAAAAGGGCTCTCCTGGCCAAATGGTTTAACTTTGGCAGGTCCCTCGTGCTTTATCATGAAAGTAGACTTCGTGGGGCAGATTCTGGAAGTGATTGCGATCGCAAAGCTCTATTAGTTGCTTTGGAATCGGCTTTTGAAAAAAATTCTGTGAAAATCGCAAAAATTTTGGGTATCGAAATCTGGCAAAAGTCTGCATAAAAGGGCTCTCCTGGCCAAATGGTTTAACTTTGGCAGGTCCCTGCTGTTCTGTTATGAAACTAGAATATCTTTTACACATTCTGGAAGTGATTGCGATCGCAAAGCTCTATTAGTTGCTGTGGAATCGACTTTTAAAAATGAGAGGGCGTAAAATTCGACAAAAAAATTTGGCGACGAAATCGAGCACATGCCTTCATAAAAGGGCTCTCCTGGCCAAATGGTTTAACTTTGGCAGGTCCCTCGTGCTTTATCATGAAAGTAGACTTCGTGGGGCAGATTCTGGAAGTGATTGCGATCGCAAAGCTCTATTAGTTGCTTTGGAATCGGCTTTTGAAAAAAATTCTGTGAAAATCGCAAAAATTTTGGGTATCGAAATCTGGCAAAAGTCTGCATAAAAGGGCTCTCCTGGCCAAATGGTTTAACTTTGGCAGGTCCCTGCTGTTCTGTTATGAAACTAGAATATCTTTTACACATTCTGGAAGTGATTGCGATCGCAAAGCTCTATTAGTTGCTGTGGAATCGACTTTTAAAAATGAGAGGGCGTAAAATTCGACAAAAAAATTTGGCGACGAAATCGAGCACATGCCTTCATAAAAGGGCTCTCCTGGCCAAATGGTTTAACTTTGGCAGGTCCCTCGTGCTTTATCATGAAAGTAGACTTCGTGGGGCAGATTCTGGAAGTGATTGCGATCGCAAAGCTCTATTAGTTGCTTTGGAATCGGCTTTTGAAAAAAATTCTGTGAAAATCGCAAAAATTTTGGGTATCGAAATCTGGCAAAAGTCTGCATAAAAGGGCTCTCCTGGCCAAATGGTTTAACTTTGGCAGGTCCCTGCTGTTCTGTTATGAAACTAGAATATCTTTTACACATTCTGGAAGTGATTGCGATCGCAAAGCTCTATTAGTTGCTGTGGAATCGACTTTTAAAAATGAGAGGGCGTAAAATTCGACAAAAAAATTTGGCGACGAAATCGAGCACATGCCTTCATAAAAGGGCTCTCCTGGCCAAATGGTTTAACTTTGGCAGGTCCCTCGTGCTTTATCATGAAAGTAGACTTCGTGGGGCAGATTCTGGAAGTGATTGCGATCGCAAAGCTCTATTAGTTGCTTTGGAATCGGCTTTTGAAAAAAATTCTGTGAAAATCGCAAAAATTTTGGGTATCGAAATCTGGCAAAAGTCTGCATAAAAGGGCTCTCCTGGCCAAATGGTTTAACTTTGGCAGGTCCCTGCTGTTCTGTTATGAAACTAGAATATCTTTTACACATTCTGGAAGTGATTGCGATCGCAAAGCTCTATTAGTTGCTGTGGAATCGACTTTTAAAAATGAGAGGGCTTAAAATTCGACAAAAAAATTTGGCGACGAAATCGAGCACATGCCTTCATAAAAGGGCTCTCCTGGCCAAATGGTTTAACTTTGGCAGGTCCCTCGTGCTTTATCATGAAAGTAGACTTCGTGGGGCAGATTCTGGAAGTGATTGCGATCGCAAAGCTCTATTAGTTGCTTTGGAATCGGCTTTTGAAAAAAATTCTGTGAAAATCGCAAAAATTTTGGGTATCGAAATCTGGCAAAAGTCTGCATAAAAGGGCTCTCCTGGCCAAATGGTTTAACTTTGGCAGGTCCCTGCTGTTCTGTTATGAAACTAGAATATCTTTTACACATTCTGGAAGTGATTGCGATCGCAAAGCTCTATTAGTTGCTGTGGAATCGACTTTTAAAAATGAGAGGGCGTAAAATTCGACAAAAAAATTTGGCGACGAAATCGAGCACATGCCTTCATAAAAGGGCTCTCCTGGCCAAATGGTTTAACTTTGGCAGGTCCCTCGTGCTTTATCATGAAAGTAGACTTCGTGGGGCAGATTCTGGAAGTGATTGCGATCGCAAAGCTCTATTAGTTGCTTTGGAATCGGCTTTTGAAAAAAATTCTGTGAAAATCGCAAAAATTTTGGGTATCGAAATCTGGCAAAAGTCTGCATAAAACGGCTCTCCTGGCCAAATGGTTTAACTTTGGCAGGTCCCTGCTGTTCTGTTATGAAACTAGAATATCTTTTACACATTCTGGAAGTGATTGCGATCGCAAAGCTCTATTAGTTGCTGTGGAATCGACTTTTAAAAATGAGAGGGCGTAAAATTCGACAAAAAAATTTGGCGACGAAATCGAGCACATGCCTTCATAAAAGGGCTCTCCTGGCCAAATGGTTTAACTTTGGCAGGTCCCTCGTGCTTTATCATGAAAGTAGACTTCGTGGGGCAGATTCTGGAAGTGATTGCGATCGCAAAGCTCTATTAGTTGCTTTGGAATCGGCTTTTGAAAAAAATTCTGTGAAAATCGCAAAAATTTTGGGTATCGAAATCTGGCAAAAGTCTGCATAAAAGGGCTCTCCTGGCCAAATGGTTTAACTTTGGCAGGTCCCTGCTGTTCTGTTATGAAACTAGAATATCTTTTACACATTCTGGAAGTAATTGCGATCGCAAAGCTCTATTAGTTGCTGTGGAATCGACTTTTAAAAATGAGAGGGCGTAAAATTCGACAAAAAAATTTGGCGACGAAATCGAGCACATGCCTTCATAAAAGGGCTCTCCTGGCCAAATGGTTTAACTTTGGCAGGTCCCTCGTGCTTTATCATGAAAGTAGACTTCGTGGGGCAGATTCTGGAAGTGATTGCGATCGCAAAGCTCTATTAGTTGCTTTGGAATCGGCTTTTGAAAAAAATTCTGTGAAAATCGCAAAAATTTTGGGTATCGAAATCTGGCAAAAGTCTGCATAAAAGGGCTCTCCTGGCCAAATGGTTTAACTTTGGCAGGTCCCTGCTGTTCTGTTATAAAACTAGAATATCTTTTACACATTCTGGAAGTGATTGCGATCGCAAAGCTCTATTAGTTGCTGTGGAATCGACTTCTAAAAATGAGAGGGCGTAAAATTCGACAAAAAAATTTGGCGACGAAATCGAGCACATGCCTTCATAAAAGGGCTCTCCTGGCCAAATGGTTTAACTTTGGCAGGTCCCTCGTGCTTTATCATGAAAGTAGACTTCGTGGGGCAGATTCTGGAAGTGATTGCGATCGCAAAGCTCTATTAGTTGCTTTGGAATCGGCTTTTGAAAAAAATTCTGTGAAAATCGCAAAAATTTTGGGTATCGAAATCTGGCAAAAGTCTGCATAAAAGGGCTCTCCTGGCCAAATGGTTTAACTTTGGCAGGTCCCTGCTGTTCTGTTATGAAACTAGAATATCTTTTACACATTCTGGAAGTGATTGCGATCGCAAAGCTCTATTAGTTGCTGTGGAATCGACTTTTAAAAATGAGAGGGCGTAAAATTCGACAAAAAAATTTGGCGACGAAATCGAGCACATGCCTTCATAAAAGGGCTCTCCTGGCCAAATGGTTTAACTTTGGCAGGTCCCTCGTGCTTTATCATGAAAGTAGACTTCGTGGGGCAGATTCTGGAAGTGATTGCGATCGCAAAGCTCTATTAGTTGCTTTGGAATCGGCTTTTGAAAAAAATTCTGTGAAAATCGCAAAAATTTTGGGTATCGAAATCTGGCAAAAGTCTGCATAAAAGGGTTCTCCTGGCCAAATGGTTTAACTTTGCAGGTCCCTCGTGCTTTATCATGAAAGTAGACTTCGTGGGGCAGATTCTGGAAGTGATTGCGATCGCAAAGCTCTATTAGTTGCTTTGGAATCGGCTTTTGAAAAAAATTCTGTGAAAATCGCAAAAATTTTGGGTATCGAAATCTGGCAAAAGTCTGCATAAAAGGGCTCTCCTGGCCAAATGGTTTAACTTTGGCAGGTCCCTGCTGTTCTGTTATGAAACTAGAATATCTTTTACACATTCTGGAAGTGATTGCGATCGCAAAGCTCTATTAGTTGCTGTGGAATCGACTTTTAAAAATGAGAGGGCGTAAAATTCGACAAAAAAATTTGGCGACGAAATCGAGCACATGCCTTCATAAAAGGGCTCTCCTGGCCAAATGGTTTAACTTTGGCAGGTCCCTCGTGCTTTATCATGAAAGTAGACTTCGTGGGGCAGATTCTGGAAGTGATTGCGATCGCAAAGCTCTATTAGTTGCTTTGGAATCGGCTTTTGAAAAAAATTCTGTGAAAATCGCAAAAATTTTGGGTATCGAAATCTGGCAAAAGTCTGCATAAAAGGGCTCTCCTGGCCAAATGGTTTAACTTTGGCAGGTCCCTGCTGTTCTGTTATGAAACTAGAATATCTTTTACACATTCTGGAAGTGATTGCGATCGCAAAGCTCTATTAGTTGCTGTGGAATCGACTTTTGAAAAAAATTCTGTGAAAATCGCAAAAATTTTGGGTATCGAAATCTGGCAAAAGTCTGCATAAAAGGGCTCTCCTGGCCAAATGGTTTAACTTTGGCAGGTCCCTCGTGCTTTATCATGAAAGTAGACTTCGTGGGGCAGATTCTGGAAGTGATTGCGATCGCAAAGCTCTATTAGTTGCTTTGGAATCGGCTTTTGAAAAAAATTCTGTGAAAATCGCAAAAATTTTGGGTATCGAAATCTGGCAAAAGTCTGCATAAAAGGGCTCTCCTGGCCAAATGGTTTAACTTTGGCAGGTCCCTGCTGTTCTGTTATGAAACTAGAATATCTTTTACACATTCTGGAAGTGATTGCGATCGCAAAGCTCTATTAGTTGCTGTGGAATCGACTTTTAAAAATGAGAGGGCGTAAAATTCGACAAAAAAATTTGGCGACGAAATCGAGCACATGCCTTCATAAAAGGGCTCTCCTGGCCAAATGGTTTAACTTTGGCAGGTCCCTCGTGCTTTATCATGAAAGTAGACTTCGTGGGGCAGATTCTGGAAGTGATTGCGATCGCAAAGCTCTATTAGTTGCTTTGGAATCGGCTTTTGAAAAAAATTCTGTGAAAATCGCAAAAATTTTGGGTATCGAAATCTGGCAAAAGTCTGCATAAAAGGGCTCTCCTGGCCAAATGGTTTAACTTTGGCAGGTCCCTGCTGTTCTGTTATGAAACTAGAATATCTTTTACACATTCTGGAAGTGATTGCGATCGCAAAGCTCTATTAGTTGCTGTGGAATCGACTTTTAAAAATGAGAGGGCGTAAAATTCGACAAAAAAATTTGGCGACGAAATCGAGCACATGCCTTCATAAAAGGGCTCTCCTGGCCAAATGGTTTAACTTTGGCAGGTCCCTCGTGCTTTATCATGAAAGTAGACTTCGTGGGGCAGATTCTGGAAGTGATTGCGATCGCAAAGCTCTATTAGTTGCTTTGGAATCGGCTTTTGAAAAAAATTCTGTGAAAATCGCAAAAATTTTGGGTATCGAAATCTGGCAAAAGTCTGCATAAAAGGGCTCTCCTGGCCAAATGGTTTAACTTTGGCAGGTCCCTGCTGTTCTGTTATGAAACTAGAATATCTTTTACACATTCTGGAAGTGATTGCGATCGCAAAGCTCTATTAGTTGCTGTGGAATCGACTTTTAAAAATGAGAGGGCGTAAAATTCGACAAAAAAATTTGGCGACGAAATCGAGCACATGCCTTCATAAAAGGGCTCTCCTGGCCAAATGGTTTAACTTTGGCAGGTCCCTCGTGCTTTATCATGAAAGTAGACTTCGTGGGGCAGATTCTGGAAGTGATTGCGATCGCAAAGCTCTATTAGTTGCTTTGGAATCGGCTTTTGAAAAAAATTCTGTGAAAATCGCAAAAATTTTGGGTATCGAAATCTGGCAAAAGTCTGCATAAAAGGGCTCTCCTGGCCAAATGGTTTAACTTTGGCAGGTCCCTGCTGTTCTGTTATGAAACTAGAATATCTTTTACACATTCTGGAAGTGATTGCGATCGCAAAGCTCTATTAGTTGCTGTGGAATCGACTTTTAAAAATGAGAGGGCGTAAAATTCGACAAAAAAATTTGGCGACGAAATCGAGCACATGCCTTCATAAAAGGGCTCTCCTGGCCAAATGGTTTAACTTTGGCAGGTCCCTCGTGCTTTATCATGAAAGTAGACTTCGTGGGGCAGATTCTGGAAGTGATTGCGATCGCAAAGCTCTATTAGTTGCTTTGGAATCGGCTTTTGAAAAAAATTCTGTGAAAATCGCAAAAATTTTGGGTATCGAAATCTGGCAAAAGTCTGCATAAAAGGGCTCTCCTGGCCAAATGGTTTAACTTTGGCAGGTCCCTGCTGTTCTGTTATGAAACTAGAATATCTTTTACACATTCTGGAAGTGATTGCGATCGCAAAGCTCTATTAGTTGCTGTGGAATCGACTTTTAAAAATGAGAGGGCGTAAAATTCGACAAAAAAATTTGGCGACGAAATCGAGCACATGCCTTCATAAAAGGGCTCTCCTGGCCAAATGGTTTAACTTTGGCAGGTCCCTCGTGCTTTATCATGAAAGTAGACTTCGTGGGGCAGATTCTGGAAGTGATTGCGATCGCAAAGCTCTATTAGTTGCTTTGGAATCGGCTTTTGAAAAAAATTCTGTGAAAATCGCAAAAATTTTGGGTATCGAAATCTGGCAAAAGTCTGCATAAAAGGGCTCTCCTGGCCAAATGGTTTAACTTTGGCAGGTCCCTGCTGTTCTGTTATGAAACTAGAATATCTTTTACACATTCTGGAAGTGATTGCGATCGCAAAGCTCTATTAGTTGCTGTGGAATCGACTTTTAAAAATGAGAGGGCGTAAAATTCGACAAAAAAATTTGGCGACGAAATCGAGCACATGCCTTCATAAAAGGGCTCTCCTGGCCAAATGGTTTAACTTTGGCAGCTCCCTCGTGCTTTATCATGAAAGTAGACTTCGTGGGGCAGATTCTGGAAGTGATTGCGATCGCAAAGCTCTATTAGTTGCTTTGGAATCGGCTTTTGAAAAAAATTCTGTGAAAATCGCAAAAATTTTGGGTATCGAAATCTGGCAAAAGTCTGCATAAAAGGGCTCTCCTGGCCAAATGGTTTAACTTTGGCAGGTCCCTGCTGTTCTGTTATGAAACTAGAATATCTTTTACACATTCTGGAAGTGATTGCGATCGCAAAGCTCTATTAGTTGCTGTGGAATCGACTTTTAAAAATGAGA